>VDFB02105785.1:73963855-74168515 GCA_007258455.2 Sequoia sempervirens
TACTTGAAAACACCATTTTTTTAAATGAGAAAATTCAGAATTTTGTTCATGCAATAGTATCCTGACTTCTTATTTCTATTTACCCCTGCCACACACATATTCACATTGAAAAGACACTAAATATGATCTATTCCACTGACCTACTAGCCCTACATCGGTGGAATGGATAAGAATCACTTTTTAGACTCTCAAAACAATTCTAAGTAAACCACAGACCGAGACTTAGGAAACTAAGTTCAAATTAGATTGATTATTTGAATTACAATTCCTACAACTTTCAATAATGAAAGAAGTCTCTTTCCCTGACAAGAATCAAATTTTAGAATGCTTGAATCACTATGCAACCTAAAAACAAGAACATAAAAGCTTTCCAAAATAACTGAGCAAAGGTTTTTTTATTAATTTTTATGGATTTTTGGGATACAAGATCTTCCTTTCACGAGCTTACAATTATTTTTAAAGGTGTCTAAATCAGTTGAAATAACTGCCTCTTCATCTTCATCAACCAATCCTTGCCTTCCATAAAAAAGACTCTTCACCTTTCTGCTTTTGTGCAATTTTACATTTTTACAATAATTGACAACTTTTGTTATAAAAAGCAACTTTTCAATAATATCACCTAGTGACTTATTTCATGGTGAAAATACATTGAAATTCATCATTTAATGACCTTTACTCATCATATTTACTTGAACATTACAAATTGAAAAAAATAGCCTTTTGAAGGAATTTCATGACCTAAGTGTTCATGCACCAGTTTGTCATGTTACAACCTTACGTTGTCAATGGACATTTTAAATCGCACAATTCGATACACTTTCCTATTACATTTTTAAACCACATCTCTTTAAGGTATTTTGTTAAATTTAGCAATTGACTTTCTTTGTGTATGCTTCCAAAGCTTTCATTGAGTTATTTTGTCAAACAGTTATACAAACCAGCTTTCATTGACCTTCTTTGTGTATGCTTCCAAAGCTTTCAATTAGTTAATTTGACAACTTAGCACTTTTTGCACAGGTAAAACTATTCATCATGCTGAAGAAATGAACTATTAAAAGGAAAAAACTAACAGATGATTAGCTCCAAGCCATTAGAGATAAAGAGAAAAAATGATGAGGGAATATCATGAAAAGAAGAAATTGGGAATGATTGATGAAAACAAGCCAGTTGAAGAGGAACCTCAACTGTCAAAAAGAGAAAATAAATTGGTAGCACAAAGGGCACGAATGTGAAAGAGTCATGTTAGGGGAGATGCAGATACCATAGTTAGAGACACACCCTCTACCGCAAGTTAATACGAAGGGACACCATTAAGCACAAGAAATATGGAGGGACACCATCTACCACAAGTGAGTATGGTTGGACACCATCCACCACATCTAAAGTTGAGAGTACATCATCACTCGGAGTTGAGGAACAAGGTATGCCATCATCCCCATGTGAACCTCAAGGTATGTCTTCTATTCCACCCTCGATCAAAGGTACACAATCTACCCCACCTCAATTCAATATTGATGAAATTTCTAATGTTGAGATGTATGTACCTAAGAGAACACCACCTAGAATTTTGCGTAGAAAGCCAAAGTTTTTGATTAATATTGATGAGGATATTTTGCAGCACATGGAAGGTAAGATTCCAGAGCGCACTTGTAGAAGATATGCTGATAAGATTTGGAAAATGTTCTTTGAAAGGCTAAATGAGACTGGAAGATGTCAACCATTTGTTCAAATGATGCGGGGTTTAAAGTACAGAAACATCATGAAGACTCTTGGGTTGAGAACATCGACGCATCAAGTGAAAACACTATCAGAAGAATCTAATGGATGCTTATGACAACAGGGTAAGACTCCTCACCAGTTGATAGTAATGTCACCCGACGCGGTCATTACATTGACTTTCTCGTGAAGCTATCAAACAAAGAGATTCTGCTGGCCATTAAAAGACAAGTGAACAAATGGGAATTAGTAGAAAAACTTTATCAAAAGCCATTCAAAGGCTGCAAAGAATTGAGGGCAATGATGCAAATGAGTTATGGGCATTCTTAGGGAGACTGCCACACAAAGATAAAAAAGTTGTTGAAGCATTGAGAACACTAATTGAAGATTATTGGAAGAATAATACAAGGCCATCTCCGAATCAAAGGGATGTTGTAAGAAGGAGAATCGGTAATCGAAATCGTGAGCCACATCCAAAGAATTTTTTAGATATGACTCAAACCCAATTTTTTCTATAAGCAATTCCCCAAAATTTTATCCTCAAATTAGTATTTCTCTAAATATTTTTGAAATGATTAACCTTTTATGTCAAGATAAATCACACATGCACTACTTTTTTTGTAGACTACATATTGAATTCTCTAACCATTATGATGTTTATCATTCCATATGTTTAGATTTGCATACTAATAATGTTTTGTAGGATTGTGGGATGAAGCCCCACCAAAATCTTCAAGAGAGTTATTATCAAAAAAATTATGTGAAATAGAGGATTATTCTATAGGACAAAGATGCTTGATGGTTCATACAAGTGCGTGGCTTGCAAATCTAATGCTAGTATGTCAACATATGGAAAGCACATATGAGGTGTTCAGAGCTTTGGGAAGTATAAAACAATGGAATATGCTACAAAAGATGGGTCTCAAGCAAAAAGGTGTGATTTGGTTATTGAGAAGATTCCATTGTATCAATTTATGTCCATGCTTCGTGAGAATCTAGTGTATGAGTATGCAAGGCATACCATAGAGCCCGATGGCTGGACACAATAATTCAAGCTATGCAAGGACACCTTTCCACTTCTGGAAGCATAGTATCGCGGGTTGACTTTGCAGAGAACTACACTCTATAGCCAATACATGAGGTAATAAAATACAGTATTACAACTCCACATGTGTTTTGATATTTGTGCACATAGCATTCATAATGCGCTTGAAAGTACAAAGAGGATGAAAGGAAGGTATTGAGGGGAGTATCACTTTATATTATTAGTGATATCACACATTCTCTAAGGCCTATGCAAGGTTGCTTAGGATGTTCTACAATCATTTGCTTCAGAGGGCATATCATAACAATCGCATATAATACTATGGTCGATAACTGCGGCAAAGATACCAAGAACGCTGCGACATGTTCTAATTAGGCTAGGCAGATGCATCTCACTACATGTGTTCAAATATGGTGTGGAACTTCTTTGTGAGGTTGACATGGAAAGGGAGAGCATGACGGTGCAGGAGCATGCGTGAAAAGAGCATTAGCATGAGAAGAGTTAAAGTATAAAGATAGTGCATAGTTGATAGATGCAAGGTCAATCGTCAAGTGGTGTAATGGTTCGATGGGTCTAGGTAATGAAGGTACATCTTCAGTTCGTAGATTTTTTTGGTTGATGGATGATACTAACATTGCACCATATGAGGATTGTTGTACACTAACAGGATCAAGTGAGTTGCACTCTTTGCTTAGCTCAAATGCAGGTTCATGGAGCATCGATACACGTAAGATGGCATGCTTTTTCTTCATGTACAATGCAAGCCTGAATGATTTCTCAGGAGTTAGGGGAGTGGGTTGACAAATGGTTGACAAGTTATCTTAGCCCACTTCACATGTATCACCGGATGGCATTGAACTAACACAGATGGAATCACCTGGCCGACTTTGACCATGTATCAGATCTAGTTCAACTAGGTAATATATCTACTTGCTTAGTATTTGAAATTCCATATTGTTATCTTACTTTGTACTATATTCATAATGTTGACTAATTTCAAGAGATATGCTGCACATATAAATGCAGGGAATGTTTATGTAATTATTGCGGATGAAGACAACGAAGAGGGTACAGACTATTACTTGTGTCGTTGTGTTGAGGCAAAAAAGAAATTGAAATCCCCAATTATAGATGGAGAAAACATTGAATACCCTACAGGCTTAGTTGTTGTTACTCGAACATGGCTGAGAAGGTACCCACATAAGAGTGTTAAACATTGGTTGTTTGAGGAATTTTACACGCATCGTAAGATTCTTCATTACTCAAACCTTTTTGTGGCATCCAATGTTCGTTTGAGAAAATATTGAGGTAGACCTTTGAACAAGACATTGTGGAAGGTCCGTGAGTCTAACCATGAGGCAATACTTGACACAATAAAGAGTAGAGCAGACCCGGATGGTTCATTGGATTAATTTGTAAGTATATGCACAACGGTGTTTTAAGTCAATCTAGGTTGATAGGATATGAGGTTGCAATGTCATGTTAGCATGTTGTCAATTTGGTGTAATGAAGCCTTGAATGGCCTAAATGTGAAAATGTATGTAAATTTTTAAGGGTCAAGATGATGTAATGAGGCCATCATAAGGTCACTAGTTTAGGTATGGAGTCATTTACATCAATATGTCAAAAGTTGCACATAACAATGTAATGTTGTCAAACCAAAAGTTGTCATTTTGCAAATACTTAGAAGTTGAAGGGTCACACTTGTAAAAGAAGTTGAAAAGTGGTTGTAGTCGGTTGAGGAGGTTGATATTCCTTCAAAAAGGCCTTGTGAATGTTGTATGTTGTTGGCAATCATACTTTTGAAAGTAGGAGCACCAACTCCATCTTTTCAACACTTGAACCCTTGTGGATTCTATTATTTGGTCATTTGATCATTTAGGGTGTTCTTAGATGGTTTGAGGTCATTCTATTTCATTTAATAAGGATTCAATACCATTTTTCTATGTATTAGGTGAATTGAGTCCTGATGTAAAGAAGTTGATCAATAAGGGGATTCATGTGGTGAACCTTTTAATTTAAGTGTTTTAGGGTTATTTGTGTTAAATAAGGGCTTTATAGAACATTTATCATGTAATAGGCATGTTTACACAAGGAATGGTCCTCTTTTACACCCAAACACGTGGAATCACTCTGAGCTACATTCAACTGGATCGATCCCTTAAGGGTCTAAAGGGAAAAATGCCTGCAAACTTCAGCGTGAGGTTACTCAGACACCGTGATGCTTAGAAAATTCTCATCTAATCCTATGGTATAGTGTTGGGCCCCTCTACAATAACCTCTCTCATTTTTTGTTATCTTAGAGTAGTTTTCCCATAGTCTCTAGTTTTCAGTTGATGGAAAAAGTGTCAAATGGAAGCAGTGGAAAGTTGCAAAGTGGTGCAATTTTTGTTCTACAACTCGTGTGACCAAATGGACTATTCCAACGTGTCTAAATAGGCATGTTTACACTAGGAATGGTCCTCTTTCGCACCTAAACGTGCGGAATTACTCTGAGCTACGTTCAACTGAATCGATCCCTTAAAGGTCCAAAGGGAAAAATGCCTGCAAACTTCAGCATGAGGTTAGTCGGACACCGTGATGCTTAGAAACTTCTCATCTAATCCTATGGGATCATGTTGGGCCCCTCTACAATAACCCCTCTCAGTTTTTATTATCTCGGAACGGTTTTCCTGTGGTGTCTATATTTCAGCTGATGGAAAAAGTGTCAAATGGAAGCAGTGAAAAGTTGCCAAGTGGTGCAACTTTCATTCTGCAACTCATGTGACCAAACGGACTGTTCCAATGCATGTGAATAGGCATGTTTACGCTAGGCATGGTCCTCTTTCACATCGAAACACGTGGAATCACTCTGAACTACGTTCAACCAGATCAATCCTTTAAGGGTCCAAAGGGAAAAATGGCTGCAAACTTCAGCATGAGGTTACCAAAACACCATGATGATTAGAAACTTCTTGTCTAATCCTATGGGATTATGTTGGGCCCCTCTACAATAACCTCTGTCGATTTACATTATCTCGGAGTGGTTTTCCCGTGGTGTCGAAGTTTCAATTCATGAAAAAAGTTTCAAATGGAAGTAGTGGAAAGTTGCAAAGTGGTGCAACTTTTGTTCTGCAACTCATGTGACCAAACGAACTATTCCAACGCGTCCGAATAGGAATTTTTACACTAGGCATGGTCCTCTTTTTCACTCAAACACACGAAATCACTCTGAGCTATGTTCAACGTGATCGATCCCTTAAGGGTCCATAGGGCAAAATTGTTGTAAACTTTAGCATGAGGTTACTCAGACACCATGATGCTTAGAAACTTCTCATCTGATCCCATGGGATTGCATTGGGCCCCTCTACAATAACCTCTTGGTTTTCATTATCTCACAGTGGTTTTCCCATGGTGTCCAAATTTCAGTTGATGGAAAAACTATCAAATGGAAGTAGTGGAAAGTTGCAAAGTGGTGCAACTTTCGTTCTACAACGTGTGTGACCAAACAGACTATTCTAACGCTTTTGAATAGGCATATTCACACTAAGCATGGTCCTCTTTCTCACCCAAACACACTAGTTTGGCTAAAAAAATTTGGAGGGGGGTTCAGTTCGTTTTGGGTTCGTTGGTACAAAAAACATGTAAAAACAAAATATATATCTATGTAACCTAAAAGCATGAATTAGGATTAGAATATCACATATGATGATATAAACAAAAAAATCACCATAAACTTCAATGTCATTTAAAACAACAAAATTGGCAAAAAAAAAAGTGTTTATAACCTGCAAAAAAATGTGAATAAAATCACACTGATTTTTGCGTGAAAAAAAACCATGAGACCATAGCTTGTTGCTTACTATTATTCTTTGATAGATTTTTTCCAAGCATCCATAGCTTGTTTGAAAGTAGTTTTTAAGGCTTTTAGCCATAGCAGCAAGCGCGTGCTGAATTGTTTGATAAAATGCATTGGTAGACATGTGTATGAAAAATGTGGTAGCATAGACAGCAAGCAAAGGAACTATTTGAAAAATACCCCAAAGAAATGTGGTCTCATGGTGATGGAATGGCATGACAAATGCCATGACAAGAAAATTCATGGATTGTCATGGCATTCCACCACCATTGAGACCACATTTATTTGAGGCTTTTATTCAAACAGTTTGCTGCCTTGTCTATGCTATTGCTTATTAAATTATGCTTTGATAGATTTTTTCCAAGCATCCATAGCTTGTTTGGAAGCACCTATTTTAGGATTTTAGCCATAGGAGAAAGGAGGTGAATTGTTTGATAATTTTTTTTTGGTAAACACGTATGAAAAATGTGGTAGCATAGACAAGGCAATGAATTGTTTGAAAAAATGCCTCAAAGAAATATGGTCTCAAGGTGATGGAATGCCATGACGAATGCCATGACAAGCAAATTGTTATGGATTGTCATGGAATTCCACCACCATTGAGACCACATTTCTTTGAGGCTTTTATTCAAATAGTTCACTGGGCCTTGTCTATGCTATTGCTTATTAAATTATGCTTTGATAGATTTTGTCCAAGCATCCATAGCTTGTTTGGAAACATCTATTTTAGGATTTTAGCCATAGCAGAAAGGAGGTGAACTATTTGATAGAATGCTTTGGTAAACATGTATGAAAAATGTGGTAGCATAGACAAGGCATTGAACTATTTGAAAAAATGCCTCAAAGAAATGTGGTCTCATGGTGATGGAATGCCATGACGAATGCCATGAAAAAAAAATTATTATGGATTGTCACGGCATTCCACCACCATTGAGACCACATTTCTTTGAGGCTTTTATTCAAATAGTTCCCTGCCTTGTCTATGCTATTGCTTATTAAATTATGCTTTGATAGATTTTTTACAAGCATCCATAGCTTGTTTGGAAGCACCTATTTTAGGCTTTTAGCCATAGGAGCAAGGAGGTGAACTGTTTGATAAAATGCTTTGGTAAACACGTATGAAAAATGTGGTAGCATAGACAAGGCAGAGAACTGTTTGAAAAAATGCCTCAAAGAAATGTGGTCTCATGGTGATGGAATGCCATGACGAATGCCATGACAAGAAAATTGCTATGGATTGTCATGGCATTCCACCACCATTGAGACCACATTTCTTTGAGGCTTTTATTCTAATAGTTCGCTGCCTTGTCTATGCTATTGCTTATTAAATTATGCTTTGATAGATTTTTTCCAAGCATCAATAGCTTATTTTGAAGCACCTATTTTAGGCTTTTAGCCATAGCAGCAAGGAGGTGAACTGTTTGATAAAATTCTTTGGTAAACATGTATGAAAAATGTGGTAGCATAGACAAGGCAGAGAACTATTTGAAAAAATGCCTCAAAGAAATGTGGTCTCATGGTGATGGAATGCCATGACAATCCATAGCTTGTTTGAAAGCACTTGTTTTAGGCTTTTAGCCATAGCAACAAGGCAATGAACTGTTTGATAAAATGCTTTGATCTAGACATGTATGAAAAATGTGTTAGCATAGACAAGGCAGTGAACTCTTTGAAAAATGCCTCAAAGAAATGAGGTCTCATGGTGATGGAATTCCATGACAATCAAAAGAATTTCATTGTCATGGCATTCTATCACCATGAGACCTCATTTCTTTGAGGCGTTTTTTCAAAGAGTTAACTGCCTTGTGTATGATATTGCTTACTATTATGCTTTTGATAGATTTTTTTGAAGCATCCATAGCTTGTTTGAAAGCACTTGTTTTAGGCTTTCAGCCATAGCAACAAGGCAGTTGAACTATTTGACAAAATGCTTTGGTAGAAATGTATCAAAAATGTGGTAGTATAGACAAGGCAGTGAATTGTTTGAAAAAATTCCTCAAAGAAATGTGGTCTCATAGAATGCCATGACAAGAAAATGCAATTGGGAGTTGCTCCTAGTTATTAGTTATGCAATGTGAAGTAATTGCATAACTGCTTAGGTTGACTTTGTAAAAACTATATATTGTAATTGAAATTTTGTCATCTATCAACATCTAGTTATTAGTTATGCAATGTGAAGCAATGCTTTGAGTTTGAAATATGTGCAATGCAATGTAATCAATGATATGAATATAAAATACACAAATCTATTTTTTACAATTATTAGTTAAACTCTATTTTATTTGCTCTCTATATCTCTATGCTATGGAAATGCCTTTAATTTTTTTTTAAAAAAATTATCTTTAGAAATTGTTCTACTTTTTTTTACCTTTTTTTTTAAATCTGATTTTTTTCCGATTTTTTCTAGACTTTTTCCTGATTTTTTCAAAAAATCTTATACTTTTGGTTTGTCAAATTTTTCCCCAAAAGATTTTTGCTGCTATGGTATAAACACATATCTTTTTGTAATATCAAGGATACTTTTTGAAACTTCCATGCATTGCTAATCTAAAAGGAAAAGTATTTTTCCTAATCTGTATGTAGCCATGCTTTTGACATTGTCAAAAAGAGCAAATATGGACACCATCGATAAAAAAGATTTCTATTAACCAAATAGCCATGTACACATACATCAATATATGCTGATATAAGTGTAAAATATAGTTACAAAATAGCCATATAGGCTTACGCTCGAATGCCATATAGGCATACAATGTCAAATATATCCAATACAAGATATGTACAAAATTGCCATGTCTAGGCATACAAGAAAGGGCTCTGGAATCAAAATTAATTTCTCTCCATGCTCTAGAAATAAAAATTTTCCCTTTCTTTGGAAATCTTATGGTGATAAGTCTATCTGTTGTTTATGCTATGCTTGAGGAGTGCTCCTGCTGCTCCTCCTATAGTTTAGCTCCTGGTGAAGTCTTAACTATTACAATAAGAAGTAAAGACATTAATATATAGAAATTACATTATAAGAAATGATATATTTAACAAAATAATCACTTACTGTCATTTCATGATCACTCTCCACGATGGAAATATTTGCATGTTGATGCTTAGGCATGCTCAAGCCCTGTAGAAACCATCCAAATAGGAATTAAACTACGAATCAATAATGGTTTGATTTTTCACTAGAATTGACATCTATAACAACAAATGTAAATTGAAATTTAGTAATTTGCCTCATACCTCCTCTATCAAAGCCATGGAGGATTGTATAGTGGATGAAACACTGATATCCATTTCCCTTGTAACATTTGGAGGTGTTCCCACAACCAACATCTGAAAATAAAACAACAAATTATTCAATCACAAAAAAGTTACAATAGCGAGATCCATGTCACGACTTATAATGTATGAGATCTAATAAAAAAAAATTGAGTACAAGTATCAAGCTATATATTTCTGGTAGGCCTTGGCACTTTGATAGGAAGACCAAGAATGATGGGGAGAAGAACACATACTCCATTTTGAAGGATGGGAAGACTTACAACCTTTCACCTCTCCTAGAAGAAGATAAGGAAAAGCACGAAGGGTCTAGTGTTTTGATGGTGGGTGAGAAGGAGTTCATGAAGACCCTAAATGAAGGAGGAGGAAGAGGATTCTTCTTGATTATGAAGCCAGAAAGTGAAGCAGATATGCCCACAAAGAAGAAGGAAGATGCACCAAACGAAGTCCAAGAGTTGTTGGAAAGGTACAAGGACCTAACGGTGAATGAATTACCTAGTTCCCTACCTCCCATTAGGGATATAATCCACCATATTGATTTGATTCCAGGGGCTTCATTGCCTAATAAGGCTGCATACAAGATGACACCTGCTCAAAATGAGGAGATTGCAAGACAAGTGCAAGAGTTGACGGATAAAGGGCTAGTGAGGAAGAGTTTGAGCCCATGTGTTGTTCCTACTATCCTAGCACCAAGGAAGGATGGGAATTGGACACTTTACACTGATTCAAGAGCCATTAATAGGATCATTTAATCAGATATAGGTTCTTGATGCCAATAATGGAGGACCTCATGGATTGTCTATCAAGAGCATCTTACTTTTCCAAGATTGATCTAAAGAGCGGGTACTATCAGATAAGGATCAGAGAGAGGGATGAATGGAAGAAAATTTTTAAGACTAATGAAAGGCTCTATGATTGGTTGGTGATGCCTTTTGGGTTTTCAAATGCCCCTAGTACATTTATGCGCCTTATGAATGAGGTATTGAGACCTTTCATTGGAAAGTTTTTTGTAGCTTATTTAGATGGCATCCTTGTGTTTAGCAGGTCTAAAGAAGAACATTTGAAGCACCTTGACATGGTACTAAGGAGGTTACAAGAGGAGAAGTTGTTGATCAACATGGAAAAGTGTGAATTCATGAAGGAAGAACTAGTTTACATTGGTTTTGTCATCTCCAAGGGAAGTTTGAAGATGGATCCTTCAAAGGTGCATGCTATTCTTACTCAAGGCCAACACCAAAATCCATGGGAGAAGTGAGAAGCTTTCATGGACTTGCAAGCTTTTATAGAAAGTTCATCAAGAACTTTAGCCAAATTTGTGCACCAATCTTGGACACCATCAAAGGAGGTAACAAAGGTAAGTTTTGTTGGACCAATCAGGCTAATAAAGGGTTTGAATATCTGAAAATGAGAGTAGCACAATAGCCTATAATTGTTCTCCCTGATTTTGATAAATTTTTTACCATTGAGTGTGATGCTAGCAATCAAGCAATAGGGGCTATTTTGTGACAAGAAGGCAGACCGGTTGCATTTTACAGTGAGAGGTTGAATGAAGCAAAGAGGAAGTATTGTTCCTATGATTTGGAATTGTATGCTATGGTCCAAGCCCTCAAAAAGTGGAGTCACTACTTGTTACCCAAATAATTTATTGTTTATACTGATAATCATGCCTTGAGTTCTTTGAATGCATAGGACAAACTCAGTCATAGGCACATGAAGTGGGTAGAGTCTTTGCAAGCCTATACTTTCACAATAAAGCATAAGAAGGGCTAAGAAAATAAGGTGGGAGATGCTCTCAATAGAAGGTCACTTGTAGTGCAAGAGATCCAACTCCAAAGCATGTGGGTTGAAGCATTGAAGGATATGTATCATGAAGATTCATATTTCAAGGAGGTATACAACGTTTGTGAGTAGCATTTGAATTCTTTTCATGGTGAATTCTCTAACTTTTTATTGCAGAATGGTTTTCTCTTCAAAGGAAGCCAATTGTGTGTTCATAAATTCTCAATGAGGGAGAATATCATAAAGGAGAAACATAGTGGGAGTCTTGGAGGTCACTTTGGCCTTGACAAGACCTTAGAACAAGTTAGGAGATTTTACTATTGGCCAAAGTTACAGGTGGATGTGAGAAGGTATGTGGAAGGCTGCATAATATGTCAAAGGGCAAAGGGAACTTCATCAAATGCAGGACTCTATCAACCACTGCCCATTCCCAATAGGCCTTTGGAGTGTGTAAGTATCGACTTTGTCTTGGGGTTGCCTAGAACCCAAAAAGGTTTTGATAGTATCTTTGTGGTAGTTGATAGATTTAGTAAGATGGCACATTTTCTTCCTTGCAAATGCACCAATGATGCATCTCATATAGCAGGTCTCTTCTTTAAGGAGGTTGTTAGGATATGTGGACTGCCTTTAAGCATTATTTCTGAAAGGCATTCTAAATTCATTGGTCACTTTTGGACGACCTTGTGGAAGAAACTCAAGGAAAAAATATGTCCTTTAGTTTAGCATACCATCCACAAATGGATTGAAAAACTGAAGTGGTGAATAGATCATTGGGAAACCTCCTAAGATGCCTTACCAAGGAGCATGGACAAGCTTGGGATTTGATTTTACCTCAGGCTGAATTTGCATATAATGACTCCATGAATAGGAACATTGGTAGAAGCCCTTTTGAGGTAGTCTATGGCATGCACCCTAGGGGGGTCTATGAACTAAGAGATATACAAGGATTTGCTAGGAGAAGTGCTCCAGGTGAGGAATTTTTTGTTACAATTAGGGATATTCATCAACAAGTGAAGGAAACCCTTCAAAAGAATGTTGAGAAGTATAAGGAAAAGGCGGATTTAAAGAAGAGGAATGTCCAATTCAAGGTTGGAGACTTGGTGATGGCACACTTGAAGAAGGAGAGACTTCTAAAAGGAAAGTATAGAAAACTCATGATGAAGAAGATAGGACCTTGCAAGGTGGTCTACAAGTTTGGCCAAAATGCTTAAGAAATAGAGCTACCTCCTGGGGTGGCAATCTCTCCAATCTTCAACATTTCTCACCTGTATCCTTTCAAAGCTTTTGTGATATGATTGAGTGCTTGGTTACTATCAAACTAACGATATGATTGATGTTACTAAATTTTTTTAAGGTGTATAAGACAGGTTTGGTGACTTTGATTGTTGGATGGGTCACTATTATGAAGCCCTTTGAGCAAATTGATGATTAACCACAAGATGATAATCAATATTTTGTCGTAGCAGAAGTTTGTAACCCATAAATAGATTGTTGTAGTCAAAATATGGTGAGTACAGTAATTGATAATGCACTGATAATAGTGAGGTATGGTTTAATTGATTTGTTGCCTTGGTGAATAAATGAAAGGATGAATTGTTCAAGTGTCAATAATTAGGTTTATATTGTTTTTATGGTGGTTGAGAATGATGTGAATCTAATTGATTAGGTCAAAGTTTTATTTAATATGGTTTTTTCTTTGAATGAATCAATTGGAATACTGATTAGTGGAATGATGAATGATGGCCTATGGAATGGCTAAGAGAATTTGAGTGGATTTTGGTTGAATGAAAAGTAGATTTATGATGAAATTATAATTGATCTTCTCCTGATTCTATTTGGGATTGAAATCCCTTGAAGAAATGATGTTGATGGTGTTTGTTGGATGCTCTGCATCAGATGTACCCTGATGATTGAGTGTTTTGATATGATGCTCTGCATCACTAACTGCCTTGTCTATGCTATTGCTTACTATTATGGTTTCATAGATTTTTTCCAAGCATCCATAGTTTGTCGTGGTGGTCCACCTTTACAAGCACATGCCTCCATGTGAAGTAATTGCATCATGGTGCTTATGTTGACTTTCTAAACAACCATATTGTACAGTTGAAATTTTGTCAGTTATCAACATCTAGTTATTAGTTATGGAATTTGAAGTACTAATGCTTTAATTTTGAATGATGTGTAATGCAACGTAACCAACAATATGAATATAAACTACACAAATCTATTAAGTATAATTCATTAGCTAAGTTCTCTTTATATTCTATTACCTCCATGTATGTTTGAGTGAATCCACAGGCACTAGGAGGTGTTTGCTTGAAACCACCAATATTAGCCTGTTCAACATCCAAAATCACATGTATTAAAATACCATTCGTAAAACAATGCTATTAACATGTAATAAATTTATAATTGTTTACTAGTTACATACCCCACTGATAGGTGTACTACAGAAATAAGTAGGTGGAGGACTGGTGTATCCAATCTCAACACTATGACCCTGCAATTCTATTAAAATAATAAAACTAAATTAGTTAATCGTGCATTTCAGAATCAAAATTTAATAAATTAAATTCAATGAACATGCTGAATTTTACCTGACTATCAATGCCATATGCACAATGCAAAATGTTAGCCATCCTCTCCATCCCCGTAGCAGCATTTAGATCCTATGTAGCAACATATAGATCCTTTGTAGTAGCCTCCTTTGTGCCGGTGGGGTCATATGAACAAGTCGCCCTGCAAGATTGACACACATGGGTTCGAAGGCCACCACCCAAAGACTCCCCTAGATGGCGTTGTACAATAGGGCTACTATGATGGATGGCACTCTAGGTCAAAGTGTTGATTGCCTGCAATGTCTCTACGTCAGCACTCTCCTTCACAACAACAGGCATAACAATGTGCTCACGAGGCGGCCTAGCAAGAGGTCGTCTCCCTTGCTGTGCAAGATCTGGCTATGCACTAGGCCTATCCTGAGCTGATCCCCCACCTCTCCCCTGGAACTCCCTCATATCAAAATAATTTTGGATTTGGTTCAATACGAACTCACTGTATAGTTTCCTAAGAAAATATTTGGGGACTTCACAATTATTGCACGGTGGGTAATCAAAGACCAAATACCATCTATCATAAAAATGGTTCCTAATCTCTTGGTGGTGGCACCAATGAATAGGAAACCTCTTTGCATTGAGGGTAAGATTTTGATTTGTTTTAGGGTTAGTGAATAGAGAGCACAAATCAGCTTTAGTAATTTTTAAATCTTTTACTTGTTTATATGATAATTTGTCTACATAATATGCCCTGGCTGCCTGCCTCCTATCTTGCCATCCAGATATTTGTTGGATAATTGCATCTATATTTTTTAACATCTCTTTCAATGAATTTGCTAGTGTCATTCTTTTTGTGGTTGAAGCATTTGGATCACTCAACCTACTGATAAGATCCTCAAGTTGTTTTCTATTATTGTCAATTTCACTCCTCAGATTTTCTTGAGTGCTAAGAGGGTATTGAGTGATTGGTGGGGGAGGTTGATTTTGTTGTTGAGGTTGATCTTTTTGAGGATTTTCTTGAGGATTTTGTTGTAAAGGATTTTCCTCCTCTTCTTGTTGAGGATTTGCAGGATTTCCTACAAATTTTTTTAAAAAATCAAATCTAACCTAAAACAAACAAAATCAATTTCAAACTAGGAAATTCAAAACAAATAGTAGACAATACTTACCTCCCGCACCTCTTTGTCATCGTAGTGCCATATTTGCAAAGAAAATCCAACTATTGTTGATAAAATTTGTAGAAATCCTTCCTCCTAGAATGCGAGCACAAAAGTGAGGGTTTTTGGCCACAGGCAGAGAGAAACAGTAAATAGAAAATGATAGTTTTAACTTCTTTTTTTCTTTTAAAACAACATAATACAAGCGTGTTATAACGCGCTCATGTTATCTCTTTCCAAAAACTTTTTTGGCCACAAAAGTGTGACCATCTTCATGCACCCACCCTATTTACAAAAAAATTATGGATTATACGGTTGTGCTATGTTTGAATTGTAATTGGTTTGACTTCAAAACTTGATTAAAGAAAAAATATTCAATTAAAAACTGTCTAACCAAGTGGAAGCACTAGATATTGAAGTTACAAATCCAAATTCAAAAGAATTAGAATTTTATCCTTCATGGAAAAAATGTTATGCGTTATATGGTGTGCATGACTTTTTAAAAAATGTTGTTTTTTGAAAAAAACTAGTTTTCGTGGGAGATGGAAAAATAAGTGCAATCTGATTCCAAAAATTTTGAAAAAATATTTTTAGAATCTACAAACAAATTTTGACAAGACTCTAGTTTGCATCATCTTCAAATTCTTCATGGTTTAGCCACTATAGGTGCTTGAATGTGAAGATTTAGTTTAAAAAAATAATTTTAGTGTCCAATTTGGCCAAGAATTGTAAACCACTATTGTGAGATCACCCAACATAATTTTAATCTTAATTAAACTTTAATATTGCCTTATTTGGAGTTCTGTAAAGTGTTGCAATAAACTTTCACATTCCTCTAGGCTTGTCATTAATAATTTTGATTTCTTATGCTTTAATTGGCCCTATTTTGCATCCAAAAGCCTCATTTATTGCATCTTCTTTTGGATAATCCCAACACCAATCAGTACAACCAATCATCATTTAGGTGTTCCTAGCTTGTGTGGCCTAGATTCAGTGTATGGGACTCATTCGCCACCTTGGGCACGAATGAGTCCCACCTAGGTCTTTTTGGGCCCAATGCAAGTTTCACACATTTCTAGAAACTTTTGATTTTTTGTCTCATACATTATGTGTGATGGGACTCATTCACCACCTTGGGCGAATGAGTCCCAAATGACCAAAATTCAAATTTAAATCAAATTTCCAGTGTCATTTTATTCTCCTAGATCTGATGTCAACTTGTAGTATTGTATTTTTGAGAATTCTTGCATAATTAAGTATAAATACAAGGTTTTTTCACTCATTTTCTCCTAACAAGCAATCAAGTGATCCCAAGCATTCAATTATTCACAACTTCCATTCAAGTGAGTTCACGAGAGAATTTGAGCATTCACAAGAGCATTCAAGGCATTTAAAGGGCATATTATCAAGCATTATAAAGTATTCTTCAAGTGTCATCCATCATTTCAAAGATTGCTTGTGTCATGTTGTTTTAGAGCTAACAATTGTGATGTAGGGTTTTGTGATTCAAGCAAGTGCTTCATTTAAGATCTATCAACATCAAGAAAGAGTCAAGAACCACATCCATTGCATCCTTTTATTGCAAGGCATTGGTGAGTTGCAACATTACCATTTGTTCATTAATCATTCTCTTTCAATATTTCATTCTATTTCAAGGTTTAATTACCAACAAGGGGTTTGACCAAGGAAAACCCCCATTCACTAATCCCCACAACATTTTCCCCTCTTCTTGTGTGTTGTTTGTAGGTCTAGGTTGTAGATTTACCAAGAAGAAAAGTTGGAGAAGAGTTGTCAAACCCTAAAAGTATTCAAAGTTGTCATAACGCCTTGGAGAAGCTTGGAGAATACCTACCACTATTTTGTAGTTTCGGATCTAGAAACCAATCGAAAAGAGAAAAGCAAACTGAGAGGCACATAATCCACTTCAGAATTTTTCGAAAACCAAAAGTGGACTAACTATTGGCAAATGAGTCCCACTATATAGGCTTGATCAAGATTTTTGCAGATTTGGATACCCTTTTGGCTAAAACCTACTCATGCACATTTTCCTGGAAGTTGGAATGATTCACCTAGCCTAGTGTATGAGTCCTAGACATCTTCAATAGTAAAGTTTTCAATGATCTAGACCTCCATTTTGTCTTCTTCATTCTTCTAAGTGCACACTTCTAGTCTCATAGCTTTTTACTGCATTTTTTTTTACTTTCTTAGGTCATTTAGATTTAGTTTGCATATCACATTGTGTTTTACAACATCTTCTAGGTCATTGTGCATTCATCTTAATTTCACACTATGTTTTCTAGCACATTGTCTTTTCCAAGTTTACACTTGGTGGTGAACCCCTCATTAGCTATCATTCAATCCCCAAGATAGCCCTATTACTAGATTTCAATCTCTTTTGCATTTAAGTCTCTAGGGTTATCCATGAGTGGAGCCTCTTTGAAAGTGGGTGTAAATACATTCACCCATTCTCCCATTTTTCCTAGGTTCCACCTAAATAACTTGGCATAATTAAGTCCATTTAGTTAAAAGGGCCCTAAACTCAATGTGAATGTGTAAAACACATCATAACACTAAATCAAAGCAACATTAAACTCATTTTATTATTACTTACTCGCAAATTAGGTGTGAAAAAGGGATACTTTTTTCTACACTACAATCCTTTACTTTTATCTCTCACCTTAAATTAAATAAATTTACATTTATTTAATTTATTTAAACCCTATCCTCTAAATCATCCAACTAAATCAATCAATTAATACCTATTTAATTAATTAATTTAAGCTAATTAATCCTCATTAAGTATAATGCATTGTTATCATTCATAAGGTAAAAATTATAATGCAAGTTAATTAGTCATTTATTTTGCATTCATGAATCTCTTTTCTCTAAATATTTCATATCAACTTGTGACATTCTACCCTTTTGATGTCTTCCCTCAAAATCTTGGAGGAGAAAATTACATAAATAACAAGAAAAAAACCTTTAATTAGTAATAAAGATTACACCAACAAACATAATTAAATTTGAAAAATTAAAGAACAATCTATTTCAAAAAGACCAATATTTTGTTATAATATTACATAAAAATGATAAAAATTTATTTAATATATACATCTTTAGGGGTTATCAAACATAGTATTAATCAATAGGAAAATTGAGAGAGAGAGAAATTGATTGCATGCATTTTTCTCATATCCATGATAACATTTATTGTCATATAAAATTATGCATTTTACATCACATCTACAACAATATATCTTAAAAAATATAAGGAAATATGTCATGATTATGGCTTTTCCTTAGTAGTATTCTAGATCAATGGAATGACCACCTAGTCCAAGTACAATAACATATAGATTGATTTAGTACTCATTTGATGCATACCACACTAACTATTGAGATTGAATACTATGCACATATTTTGGCAAAGTTAGCTAATGATTTTTTTCCATTGAGTTGTTTAGTCATGTAATACTGAATATATTCTTGATGTTTGAACTTCTTATATAAGAAGGGGTGTTCTTCATCCACAAGGTTGCTTGCAGGAGCCACTTCATCATCTAATCTTGGATGATAAAACATAGCAATAGATAATCTTTTCCTCTCCTTGTTTGTCATTGCTCGATGTTCTATACTCTGTAGATTCCATTTGTCATCACCTATAATGCAATTAAAATGTTAGATGGAATATTTTATAAATTATTTATACTAGACAAAACTTAATCAATAGCCAAACTTACACAACATTTACCTCTATTAGGTCACCAATGTTTATGACAAGTGCATAAGGAATGGGTTGAATTGGAATCCATTCATTGTTCTTGCGGACTTGAAGGCCTTCTACTTGATCATCTTGAAGCAAGAGTTTTATGGCACCTCCATCTAAATGAGGGCTTAACCCCAAGACTAGATCAAGCCTGGGGAAAGGTGGATACAAATTCATCCTCACTGTCATCATTGGATCTTCTCCAAACTTGTATTTGAAATAATTGCTCTATAATTGTAAGTTTTCAACAAATAGACTTAAGATCATTTGGGCCACCCTTTCCACCTATGTGGTGTAATTTTGTAATGTATTCCTGCAATCACATATTAAAAATTCATTAGGTAGTGATTAATAGTATTAACCAAAGAATTTATTATAAACAATTAGTTTTATGAGATTATAATTTGATTCTAAATTAGTGGGAGTTTACTACAAACAAATCAAATTTTACTTTTTAAAATATTATTTTAGAAAATGCAAAGGCACACAATTCCAAGAGTGTAACCCTAAAAAGAAAATAAAAATTCTTTGAAAGTTGAAGTGGCATTAATCTATTTGATTATACTTACTCTAGTTAAGCATCAAACTATTTAACTATAAAATAAGAAATAACAATTTTACACCTCATATACATATAAAAGTATCAAATAATAATAATTTTTTAATTAACAAAAATTACCTTTATTTATTAAGTCTTTTAACATTTAAGAATAACCTATAAGTACAAATAGGTTTTAATTATAAATAATAAGCAAATAAATAAATGTAAGAGCTATCATACAACTATAATCCTCGCTAAATGTTGCTAGAATAATTTGCAATGGCATCAACAATTGGCATGACAATGGAGGGCAATTTGAGAAATCAAGAGAGCTACATGTAAAAGAAAATTTAAAGTTAATTGTGGAGGATGGATAATTCGTTTGTACCACAATCCAAACCTTCAATGCAATAATATTAAGATATCAATAAAAAATGAGAACATCATTATATGATAAAATAGTTTTACAAATTCTTACTACTTGATAAATCTAATTCATCAATATGAATCATAGAAACATAAAATCTCTTAACATAATCTAGTTTAACAATCAAAGGTCAATTTTGGCAACTGAAAATAGGATAAATATTCACCACTTTGATATAAATGATATGTAAAATTACTATTGACTACTTGACCATTGAATTGGATAATGTTTAAGTAAAGTACTCATAGACAACTAAATCTTTTGTAAAAATATAAACTAAAGAAATTTGAACACAAAAAATTACTAAAATTTTAAGAAACAAAATTCATCCATTCCAATTACACTAATATTTTTAAAAATAAGCACTTGTCTACATCAAATATAGAGCTCACCTCTACCATATACATATGTAACAAGCTTTATACAAATTTTTGAAATAGTCATTTACAATCAATTGGAATAGTAAATGAATAATCTATAACTTATACCCAATTTTCATCTAAGATGCATACCAAGCCCAAATTTCTATTAAAAAAAAAGATATATTAATCTTATGTTCTAAAGTTCTTCCTTAAATTGACCTACATAAATTGTATGTCATGTGTTTCACCCTACCAAGATATAGAAGTCCAGTTACTAAACATTTTCCTAACCTTTGAGATCCTTTGAAGTAATCAGGACACATGAGATATGGCTCCAAGTTTTACAATGCAAGCTCTTTTACCCCTAGCACTTCTATCTATCTAACATCCTACATTATTTCTATCTACCATCCTAGATTCTAATTTTTAAGCATTTTGTACTTAATTATATTTATTTTTCGAATTTGTCCAAAAGTCTATTTCCCCTTTTTAATATTAATTAAACATTTATTTCACAATGATAGGTCGTTGTGATTATATGATTTTGTACTTTTCTCAAATTTCCTTCTTAATCGCAAAATAATTCTGTTGACCTCTACCTAGGGAACAGAATGCGCATTTGACATTTATTAATTAATTAAAAATAAAAAATCCCCCCTCCTCTAATTAATAAATAATAAATATGACCAAATATATTTCTGCTGACGTCAGAAACAGTGACGAAATTCTAAGCGAATTAGAGCCACACGCGTTTCAAGGAGTGTGGATAGATTTTGACGTCAAATTTAATGTTTAATGTTTGATAATTATATCGAAGAATATCGGCAGAAAGAACACGTCGTATCTCGTGTGTTCGATTATTCCTATAACCAAAGCGGGTCTCCATCATGCCAAAAAGCAGTGTTGAATAATGTACGTGGAAGCCACAAGCCACAAAAAAATATTAGTTGCGTGATGAACTACAATAAGTTTATCGTCAAATTTCTTAGCTAATGAATGAAATCACTCCCAGTTTTTTATAGCAGCTTATTTGGCATGTCCCTTGGTTATAACTTTTGTTTTGGGGCCACATCATCAAATAAGATGTCACATCAGCATGTGTTTTGTCAAGATGTAGTTGACCGATACTTGTACATTCACATCATGGGTTGTTGAGCACTGATGTGGCATCACATGATTGGTTGATTTTTAGATCAAAGGAATACATTTTGTTTAATTATGGGTAGTCATGTCACAACTATTGGTCCAATATTTGATAAAAATACTCGACATTATATAAACAACTACTAACACAACTATTGAAACATGATCAGAGTGGGTCCTCTCCCCTAGCACAATTAGGTAAACTTAGAGAATACCATCACTTTAAAACATGGTCTTGGTTTGGTGTTGTGAAAGTAGAATGATGGAGAACTTGTACTCTTGAAAGAGAGGTTACAAGTTCAAATTTTGTAGGGATAGGATATTTACACCTTTTTTGTACCATAATTAAGTAAACCTAGGGAATACCATCACATTAAAACATGGTCTTGCTTGTTGTGAAACTACAATGATGAAGAACTTGTTCTCTTGAAAGAGAGGTTACAAGATCAAATTTTGTAAGGACTAGGTATTTACACCTGATTTGTAGCACACAGTTAGGTGCACTTATGCTTCGTTTTGTATCACACAATTAGATGTGTTTATGCCTCATTTGCAGCACACAGTTAGGTGTGTTCTGCATGGAATACTCTTATATTGATAAAAGTCATTGTAGATGAAAAAACAGATCACCTGATATTGATATTGTAAACTATTAAAGAATCCATTTCCAATAGTGATTGGCTTGGTTTGAGCGTAGAACCCATCTCAGGGTTAGGGTCAAGGTCAGCGTCAAGGACATGCCTGAGCCCAGAACTGACCTAGGTCACCTTAGAGACTAAGCGTACCTGAACGACTTGGCTAAAATGGTTGACCTGTGTGACATGGTTGCGCCACCACTTGGCAACATAGGGACAGGGCCCAATTTTGGGACCGGGGTCTGTGCCTAGGACTGAAAACATAAGAATCCTATCATAGCTAGTGATTGAAAACATAAGAATCCTGTCACAGGTAGGGATTAATAAATTTGACTATAACTAGAATTCATGGTAACTAAATAATACAAAAACCACCCACTACTACCCGTCTAACTGAAGATATGAGCCCAGAGTACCTGTAATCCGATGGTCTAGTTGGCCACAGAGCTAAGTTGACAAGTTTACTAGGCATAAGTGCCAAAGCCATCAAGTCCCCCCAGTCCAACTTCTGATCTTCATCAACCACAAACATATTACCATAGCCTTGAGGATCTCCTGCTTGCGGAGCATACTTTTGCTTCTCATCTAAGGGAAGGCTAAATAATTCATTAGCCACTCCTCTCATGCGATCTATCAAAGAATGTGGAATTCCATGGTTCACAACTTGAGGATCACTGCACCATCAGCACAAACTACGAACCCAAATACCAGAAATCTATGTGAGTGCTAACTATATATTCTGAAAGAATTCTATGATACCTGAAAGAAGCCCCAGTCTACGCAGGCCTTAGAAAGAATGCCCATCTCTTTCTGTCTTTCATGGCTGTCAGAGGGCAAGAGTAGCTTTTCCATGTCGATGACAGGAACTGTCAAGAGAGCAGGGAGCAGTGTTGTAGATGGCCTCTCATCTTCTGATCTGATATATCTCTGGGGAATGTCATTGGGTTTCTTTAGTGCAAGCTCCTGCACACTCTCCACACCAACAAAATGGTTACCCCACTTTGGATTACTAAAAGATTCACCGGCTTGGTTTGTAGAAGATGTCATTCTTATTCTAATCTGCCCCCCACCACCGGAAACCTATCAGAATTTTATTGCAGCCGATGAGAATAAAGCAAAGATTTTGATATTATTTAGAGGTGCGGTCCAGGGACCGACGACGCTCACTGTCAGGAACCTACTGTAACCCAATCAATGGCGGAGCAGATCTGCTACCACGTGGTCGATAAGGTAAAAGGGGACGATATATGCGGTGACACTTGGTGAAAATTCGCCAGTTTGGGAATGGGCATATGTAGTAGTTAGATGTATATAGAGAGTTGCATAAATAGGTTTGAATGCCCCGCCCACGGGTTGGACAAATCGTTCAGGTCTTGAAAGAGATTTTGTGTAATAGGTACTATTGGTGATGAAGGGGATTTTGTGTAATACTATTGGTGATAAAGAGGTTTTGAATACATAATATCTTAAATATAATATTGTGATTATTTAATAAGTTTATGTGGATAATTAAGATATTTAATTATTCTCATTCAAGTAGTTTATAGTGATATATATGTATATTTTAATTCGAAAATTTACACACGTGTCATTATTATCTCACCAATTTTTGATTGATAGTAGTTAGGCATCACTTTTATACATTTCATAAGTTGTAAAATGTTGTCAAAAAAATGCATAAACCCTACACCCTAGTCGAGCCTTGCACTTTATGTCTATTTTTATGTTGATTTGTCTGCTCCATTCCTGGTACTTTAAATTATATGCAAAGTCCTTTTATATCGTAAGTTACTGGCCCCTTTTGCATATGTGAATTAAAGCAACTTAACTATTTCCACACTTATACCTTTTTGTGGGCCCACTTTCCACTATGTGTCGAGTTTCTATTAGTTTCCGCAAGTCTGCATGATCTTTATTGCATAAAGAAATGAAGGTTGTATGTAGCAGAAGGGTGACATCAGCCTTTCTTGTATTGGTTTTCATACTTTTGTGGGCACTTCTTGCTCAAGGAAATGAGAGTTGTGGAATTGCAAAAAGTATGACACTACCCAGGTAGAATTGTATTTGGTTTTGCGAATTTGCAAGCTTGAGTAAGGGAGTCCAATCTTTGGTTGTGGACTAGTGGAAGTAGGACACATGGCATGTTTTCTATGGATTCTGCAAGTTCGCGGGTCTATTGAAGTGGGTCCCATTTCAAGCTTTATAGACTTGTAGAGGAACAAAATGTGGTCTTAAGGTTGACGTCACTTTCTTTTTCAAAGGCACTCTTATTAGTGTGCCCATGTGGATAACATCGAAAGGTAGGATGACATGGAGTGCTCTTATTGGTCAATTTTTCAAAGCACATCAAACTCCCATCAAAAAATTTAAACTTGGTCAAGATTATTCTAAATCATAGATCTTGCTTTATTTCTTAAAATTAAGAGCCAGCATTCATATTTGGGAAACGGGGAGTTCAATGCACCTAGCTCATGTGAACGAATAGTAATGGTAGAAGTGATGGATTGTTACACGATCTTTTGAAAAAAAATTCTCCATAAGTACAACAATTTGATCGATGAAGTAAACCATTACGCAATATATGAAGATTGGAGAGAAATTTCTTGGCATTACATAGCTTCAATAGTAAATTGGGGTTTCCAAAGCAATTTATAGCAAGTAAGATAATCTTCTCAGAGTTCTAGTTTGACAAATTTTAAGTTTCCAATGATTAGTGTTCATATAATTGAAGATGTGAATCAAGAAAATTGTTTGAGACTATCCAAAACACTAAGCCCTAGTTTATTTCACAAGCCCTAGCTCAGAAAGAATTTTCACAATGATTCAATCAAAAAGTCAACCTTCCTCATCAAAAAGACCCCTTAATGAGGAGATATAATTGTTCAACTCCCTGGATCATCTAGAAAAGCCATATGTGCCCATGTGGTTGGTGTTTCAAATAGTTTGATAAATAATGGTAGAGAGTGTAGGGATGTTGAAATCCCTAACATTTGATGGAGCTTATTTAGCCACCAGTACAACAAAAGAGCCTCTAGAGTTCTTATTTAGGAAAAATGTGTGTTCCTAATGTCTTTATGAATGTAGACTTTGTTAGATATGTGGCTAGAAATTATGATGAAAATACTAGATTAATTCGAGTTGCAAATTATGGGGTCTTAGTACAAGTTGACAAAGCTTCTATTTCTAAAGTTTTCAGCCTAAACTTGGCTACAAATAAAACTATGGACTTTGACATGTTCAAATAGAAATACCAATAGGACAAACATAGTTATAGAGTCCTCTAGCTACCTAGACATAGTTTGAAGGGATTTGACAAGAAGTTTGTCAAAATCCCACCAAATGAAGTTGAGCCTTTCCATATAGACTTATTGAAGAATACTTCATTAAGAATTACCATTCTTTGTGTTAATTCCTTGGAGGTGATGCAAAATAAAATATTCTTGTGTTATTAATGTGCATGGCTATAGATATTCAAAATCCTTTGGCGAACAATGAATTTGACTTTTCCTCCTACATTGTTAATGGAATCCATAAACAATTGGTGGAAATTGAGATAATTAACAAGATGGTAGATTTCAGGTGGTACTTGTATACACCTAAAATCGGTCAAGACAATTAATTAATTAAATACTAGCTATTTAATTAATGAACTCCCTTTATTCATCTACTTATAAATAAATTCGCAATTTATTTATATAGTTCACACTTTTCTAAATTCTTCATTCTAAACCACATTCTTCTAAATTTAATTAAATAAACAAATGACTATAGTTTCTTTTTATTTAATTAAATGTCTTCTCACTAAGTTTGAATAATTTCAAATTCAAAATTAGTGACATTTCTACAACACTTTTTGGCCATGCCATCAAATGCCACATGTAATTAAATATGACTAATATTTAATTACATTATTTTCAACCACTTATCTTCAACAAACTTTTAACACACGGTATTTTTCTCACACTTTATTCCTTCATCCATTTGACATGTTGTCTTTGGTCAAGGGAACATCTTTCTTGATTCTCTCCATATCCACCATTCATCCCTAATGTTTGAATTTGGACAGTCGATCGCTACCACATCACACTTGATGCTTTGAAAATCCTATAAATTCAACCCTTTGCTACAACATTTATCATCCCACATTTGAGCAAACTTATTATGCAAGAATAGCTTTGGAGCATTGGAGCATTAGAGTTTATAGTTAGCATTGTAGTATCATGTTAAATTAGAATCATGTCTTACTTTATAGTTGCATTTTATTTCATGTCTTGCCGTATAGTTACATTTTAGTTTATCATATCAATAGTTATTTGAACATATGTAGAATCATTTTAGTTTCTTATCATAGCATTTGTATCACATAGTTTAGCAACATTAGATCCATTTGTCAGTATCTCCATTTATCATGGCTTTTGTCACATAGTTTAAGGTAGGAACTTAGATTTCTTGCATTTTATACATCTCGTTTCTCAAGTTGTCATTCTAACAATCATAGTGCACATATAAAATATGAGAGCCAAATGGTTTAATGAATCCTTGAGAATAGAGAAAAATGGAACATTTTTGAAGATTTGTTTTGTTGTAGTTAGAGTAGTTTTGTGATTCAAATCTTTAATATAATACGTCTCATTGATGTTTGTGTGCTTTAGTATTGATTTTCTAACTCTCCCACATTTCACACACACCTGGTACTCTCTATTATGCCACATGTTCTTATATGAGGATAGAACAAAGTGGGGAAAAACCATGCAAGTTAGGATGGTATATATGGTAGTGGGAAGCCTCTTCCTATCCAATGTTGGATGCACATACAATATATGCACTATGAGAACTTCCAATTTGTGGTATTCGAAGACCATTTCATCATAAATTTTTTGGGTTTATGGGTGGAGAAGATGGGATATTACATAAGGAAATTATGGATCTCCTAATGCTTAAGGAGAGAGTTCCTTATCTAGGAATACATCATAATTGGGGAGATTGGTATCTTCATTCAGACTCAATTGTAATTAGGGTATACCGATGCCCTATGCGACCTCATATTTTTCTAAGATATGTTCCAAAATGATTGACATATTTGGAAATAGTGTGCAAACTAAATGAATATAAAAAAAGCCACTTGAAAGGACAAAATAAAGGTTCCTTATTTCCCTTTAACACAGTCTTCTCTAACATCCCAATAATTAGGGAGGGCCTAGAACTAATATATCCTATGCTCTGAGAATATAGGATGGCCCATGATATTGCCAAAACTTTTGACCATGAATATTTTATTAATCAAGTAAGATTAACCATAAGAAAATCTAAATTTGTACATCAAGTACTTTTTGGTGAAGATGTAATAAAAAATTGCTTGACTGCTAAGTAAATTAATGAAAGAAGAATAAAATGGGTATCTTTGAAAAAGGGAGAAGAGCAAAGGTCAAAGAAGATTGCAAATTACCCTTGGGAATTTGTAGAAATAAAAGATCCCATTGCTAGGATTCAAAAAATATTGGACAATGTTAACAAATTGGCTGGAAAGGCCCAGGTATGCTAGAAGAAATACCAACATATTAGCCACTAGTGGACCCATCTATTTATGTTTATGCCTAAAAGGATAAAGGACCAATAATATTAGAAAATCCTCAATGGAATACACCTACAACAACTGCTTCTCATTGAGATTAAATATTCTCCTTTAGTAGATGCTTCCCAGGAGCAACCTCAAAAGAAAATAAGGCTTGGTCAATAATCTTTAGTTGATTAACCTTTGGCTGCTAATGATGCAAAGGAGACAAAATTTATCAGAGAGAATGTGGTCACAAAGGAAGAATTGAACTAGAATATTTCATCACTTTCAAGGGTAAATATTAGTGGTATACCACAAGGCTTAATGGGCATAAATGTAGGAAGTGGGAGAGATGAAGCTAATGACATAATGGCCCTAGCTTGTTCTCAATTCCTCTCCAATGATGACTTTGTCAAGTCCAAATAATTCAAGGACTTTGTACTAAGGATTAGGAGAGAAGAATAATTTTACGAGAAGCTAAATAAGGCTAAATGTGAGGTCCACCCCTCAAAATATGAGGTCAATACTAAAGGAAATTGACTTTGATGTCAAAAATATTGCACCGGAGTAGGGTAGGAAACTAGTAAGGGAGAGTGGATTACTCATATTACCTAAGTGGGATATAGCTTTAGCAATTGCTCTAGACACTATCAAGGAAAAAATGAAGAGTTTTTCTCTTCTATTGAGAAATTTGAGAAGTCATACTTTGGATTAGGTTTTAATCCAAAATGGGAAGCCTTAGCTATTTGGGCTTTAACCCCAAATATAGACAAAACATTTAAGTTGTGAAAGTCGTGTAGGAAATAAAAGGAATTTTGATTGTCAAGAGATTGTCAAACACCATAGCTCCTTAGGTAGCCTCATTAGTGGTCCATACAACCATGTCTAGTGAAGAGGGTACCAAAAAGTAATAAGAAGATTATGACAAAATAATGGTATATCTATTAAATAGGTGTAGGACAACTGAGAGGGGGGGTGAATCAGTTGTCACACAAATCTAAACTCAAAACTTTGTCACTTATCAAATCTTCAACCATACTATTATGTTATTAAATATGAGCATGAAACACAAATAATAGAAAGTAAATCAACATAGTGAACACCAAATTTTTACGTGGAAAACCCAATAAGGGAAAAACCACGGTGAGGGTTAACTCACACTATATAGTATTTTAAAAGGGAGGCTCAATGCCAAATGAAGGACTCACTATCCAAGTACAAAGGCTCACTACCTACAAAAATGACTCATTGTCCAACAAGAGGCTCACTGCCCACAAAAGAATTATACAAAATAGAGTAAGGTTTTACAACCCAAAAATGAACTAGAAAGATGCACCTAACATTTGCTAAAACAGTTCCAGATATGCTCACAACTGCTGCCTTTCTAATCACACCTTTACATTTATTACCTCTTCACTATTTCCTCAATCACTTTCCTATAGACTCACTACACATATTTGCACACACCCATTTTCTCTTACTCACTCACACATTCACACAAACTGTTCGCCATATGCTTATATATACCCGATCTCCATCGCAAGCACAAATTAGGATGGCTCCAAAAAGTATTTTCAAAATGCCTTAACCATTATTATGTCGGCTCTAATAGTTCATAAAATATTTCCAAACACACAAAATAATCTTTATCACATTCCATCATTCGGCTCAGACCAAGAAATGCAGACTTAACATCCATTTGGTATACCTTGAAATCTTTGTGAGTAGAGAATGCCAAAAACATCTAAATAGCCTCCATTCTCGCCATTGAAGCAAATGTCTCCTCAAAGTATATTCCTTCAACCTGTGATTAACCTTTGCACACAAGCATTTCCTTATTTCTTACTACTTCACCATTCTCACTCAACTTATTCTTCAATACCCATTTTGTACCAATTACATTCTTGTTTATAGGTCTAGGAACCAATTCCCATGCATGATTTTTCTCTATCTATTGTAATTCCTCTTTCATTGCTCTAACCCAGTTTTCATCTTTGCATGATTCAAACACTATTTTAGGTTTTATCTTGGAAAGTAAACACAAATTTACCTCAGCTGCTACCACTTTGTTTCTTGTCTTTGCACCTTCACTTTTGTATCCAATTATCTATTCTTCTAGATGATTTTTTGTACATATTTTGGAGTCTTAGGAGAAAGTTTCGGAGCTTCTTCTTCAATTTATTCTTCTTCCTTATTCTCTTCTCATACTTGTTTATAGATAGGTTCATCTGATTCAACTTCACTTATTTCAACTAATCTGTGTATATCTTCATCAGCTTTTATATTTGCACTTTAAACAATCTTTCTCAATATTTTATTGAAGCATCTATAAGCTTTTCTATTGGTTGAATATTCAAGGAAAATACCTTCATCATATCTAGCATAAAAATTTCCTAGGTTTTCATCATCTCTTTTAATATAACATTTGCTTCCAAACACCTTAAAGTACTTAATAGTAGGAATTTTTCCATGTCGAGTCTTTGTTTTGTTACTGTTGATGGTCAAAACAACAAAACAACATTAAACAAAATATCTCTATTCTATTTCTCCTGAAGAAGAAAGATAACATAAAGTATTCTAACTCCCAAGGTCCTGGTAATTGGTTCTCAATTGTGTTGATATTGCTCAATGGTCAATGTAATCATAATGTTCCAGGGGCCTTTGTTGGTAATAAGGAACAAAACTACATTAGATCAACTATCCTACATTGGGGGGGTGTAAATAAATATAAAAAGATAGATCAAAGCTTTAGAACAATAAAACATGAACAAAACTTATTAATATCTAGACATGTACTTTAACAATGAGTGTTTCTTCATCCAACCAAAACCACAACATGATGCAATCCATAGAATAATCTAGACCACTGCATACATTCATAGTGCTAATTCAATGACCACAACCATTCACTAAAAACTTTACTTCAAAATTTAAAATAGATCACTCACTCATTGCTCAAAACATAGATCAAATAGACATAACAATAATTTCATTCACAAATAATTCAATGAGATAATCTTGAATCTAGTTTTCCCTATTGATTTGCATCAAATAGAAAACATTTAGGCACAACTCACTGGCTTACAGATTGATTATGATTCATTAAACTTATCAAAGAGGTCCAAACTTAACAATAACATGAAAACTGTATAAAACTGTAAAAAGAGTATCCAAGTTCAACTGAACTTTCAAAGTATCTTGCTAACAATTCATGAAATCCTAAGACTATGATTCCTATCTACTCTCATTAGGTGGCTAATATTTCTTCAATGATCCGACCTTTACAAAATGGAGCCTAAAATTACATATAGGTGATCCATGCATAAGTTTCTCTCAATCAAAAACTTAGATCCATAAATTAAGGAACCAAAACTACATGAGGAAAGTAGACTGGTTGATCTTTAGTTCAAGGTTGATTGCTCTATTGTGCAAAATCTGACACCCAAAGAAGAAGGAAGAACTGGCGGATGAAAGTTTCAGTTCAACTTATGTTAAAACCCTACAAAATAGGAGAGGAGAGGAGGTTGTGTCAAGAAGAGAATATTATGTTGCCAGCTCACTCTTGCGTTGCTTGATCAAGGAGATACTCATCATAACTGGAAAATATTTTTTGAAGGATGTCCATATCAGACCCATCTAACCAATTGTCCTCAAACTTGATTCTTTTTAACTCTGCTGAGGCAAATTATCACATATCTTTCAATTTGATTCATTCCCTCTTAGCATCTTTTACCTCTTCCTTAATATCCATGAGCCTATCCAACAACAAATATTCTCCATCATCTTCTTTTTGCATTACTTCCTCAAATTTTCTACTCCACTTCTCCTTCAACTTATCTAGAGGAAGACCTTTGACCAGGATGTCCAGATTGACTAGAATAGAAACCACTGCCTCCAATTCATCAATTTGTTCATTCAAGTCTTTGCTAGCTTCTTGAACTTCGTTCTTATGCTCATAGATGAACTTGGACCTAAATCTGATTATATTTAAGGTCTTCTCAATGAAATCAACATTATCCTCTTCTAGAATTGACTGCTCCAAGAGAGTTGACTTAGGCACTTTACTGATGTCCTTCAATTTCTTGACATATTCTTTGTATTCCTCATCTTGCTTTTCTAGGTCTTCAGCATGCTAACTCATTTTCTCTACCAACTCAAGTGCTCCTTCATGAGCTTTGAAACTATCAACCAACACTTCAACAACCTATTGATTGAGCTTTTCAATCCATCGATCAAGCATCCCCACCTTACTCCTCATCTACACTAAGTCATCCCCTTCCTTCTTGCTTAGTAGGACTAGGGTTTCAAGAGCAGCAACTTGTTGAGACACCAAAGTGGAGACATCTTTCAGGAATTTATGCAACTGATCCAATTGGGATTTAATTTCATCCTTCTTTTGTTTATCTTTGATCATTCTAGATTTGGTGGAGGAAGCTACAATATCAATGAGGTTGATATATTGGTTCCTTGTAGGTCTCCCCAAATGAACAGTACCAAATTGGTAATCAGTTATCTGCATGTATTCTTTTTCCTTATACACCATTGAAATTGCACATTTAGAAACAATCTTTCCTACATCAGTGAGCCTAGTGGAATGAAGAAATATATCCTTCCTTTTGGGTCTTTCCTGTTGGTGTAATTAATTAATTATTACACTAGCATAAGTTAACTTAGGTCTTGCATTTAATTAGTTAAGTCTTAGGTTGCATTATTAGATAAATCATTTAATAAATAAATGGGATAATATTCCCTTCCTTGTTTGGTGGGATAAGATTCCTTCTAGAAGATGAGTTGTCCTTCTAGAACTTATCTCAACATTTAATAATCATCTAGATAGGGTTCACATGTTGTCACATATTGTTAGATCAAGACACATGGCAACATCTCATGTATTTTAAGTTTTCTCTCATGCCTATATATTCAGGCATTTTGTGCATTTGTAATAATGTCATATTCAATTTGGCATCCTTGCATCTTAATGATAGCATGATATTTCTTCCATTTCTCTCTTGTGGAAGTTTTGTCTTGCAGGTGATTTTGGGAGGTTTGAGGAGTTCACCTAAACTCTTACATGGTATCGGAGCTTCAGTGCTGCAAACTTCTTCTCAAATATGAGAGATCATTTTTTGGCATGAAAGTCTTGTTGGATGCAAGCAGCCGTTTTTCTTTTTTGCTTCAGAAATCTAGTTTCCACTTAGTTCTAGGAAAAACGATTTCTAGGTTTTGTAGCCAAGATCAAAATCTGAACTGGGTATGTTTTAGACTTTGATATATTGTACGGATCTGGAGAAAATCATTGTACAAAAATTGGCGCGCGTCATTTTTCTCTTGGATGAAGGTTTAAAAAAATTATTTTTTCATCTTCTGCTTGCTGGATCAAAAAATGATTTATGGGTTTTGTTCTTAACTTCAAAATATTTCTGGGTTTTTGTTTTTGTCCACTCATTGTGAATAGATTTTGCAGAAATTAAATCAGAAGTAAACTTTTTTTGTTAGAAAACCCATTTCCTGCAGACTGAATTCATTTTTTTTGAAAAAATCATAACTTTTGGCCATGGCGTCAGATTTTCGTAAATGAGATATCATCGAAAAGTTGGTTTCGACCTCTACACAGATTGGAGGTTATTTTTAATCATGGAGGTAGATGTGAACCTTGGTTTGTGCATGCACTTAGTTTTGTTTTCATGCACTACGTTTACATTTTCTCTGTAGTTTATGCATGTTTTATATTCTCTCCTTTTGCAATCATTGGGTATTGTAATAAATGAACTGATATAAAGTTCCATCAAGGGGGGTTCTTGCATCCATCTTTCATGTGACTGACAACTCGCATGAGTTTTTCTGGTTTCCTGTTGTCTCCTTTTAGCTTCTTTCTTGTTTAGCTGGACACATCTTTGGTTCGCTTCGGTTCACACTTCACATTGGGATTTTATAGTTCTTGATCCACATTGGTTCAGATCTTTCTCATTTAAGGGCCATTTTTTTATGGTTAATGTTCCAGAATCTTGATGGTACTCATCTTATGGTTAGTTTTAGTTTCAGTTTGGCATTGGCTTCACAAGACACAACTTCCAAATTTGTCACCATTATGGGTCCATTCATCCTTTCATCTACTGTTGCATTTTTTATTTCGATTGGTATTTTGCAAACAGAACTATCTTTCCTTGCTTGCCAAATTTGGGGTTCCAGTGTTTCTTCGCAGCTATTCATCTCACTGAGGGGGGTTTCTCTCTTTGTATTTGTACATGAGTACCTGATCAGGCCTTATTGTTGGAACTCATCTTTGCATAATAATCTGCTTCTCCCTAAGTTGCACTTATGGGGGTGTTGGTGTAATTAATTAATTATTACACTAGCATAAGTTAACTTAGGTCTTGCATTTAATTAGTTAAGTCCTAGGTTGCATTATTAGATAAATCATTTAATAAATAAATGGGATAATATTCCCTTCCTTGTTTGGTGGGATAAGATTCCTTCTAGAAGATGAGTTGTCCTTCTAGAACTTATCTCAACATTTAATAATCATCTAGATAGGGTTCACATGTTGTCACATGTTGTTAGATCAAGACACATGGAAACATCTCATGCATTTTAAGTTTTCTCCCATGCCTATATATTCAGGCATTTTGTACATTTGTAATAATGTCATATTCAATTTGGCATCCTTGCATCTTAATGATAGCATGATATTTATGCCATTTCTCTCTTGTGGAAGTTTTGTCTTGCAGGTGATTTTGGGGGGTTTGAGGAGTTTGAGGAGTTCACCTAAACTCCTACATTTCCTTCTCTATCTCTTTCATCATCTCATCCTAATTGAGAGGTTGAGGTTGAAATATCTGTTCCTCTCAAGATCAAGCTTTAACCATGTGGGAGTAGTAGGAGTAGTGACCACTTGTGTTGAAGAAGAAGTAGCAGTGGCAGAAGATAAAGGTTGCAATATGGTGTTTCTAGGTTGAGAATCAACCTCTTGTACATTCTATTGTTCTCTTTTTGCCTCTTCTTGTGCAAGTCTCTCAACTTCTTCTTTATCTTTTTGCTCCTGCAACCTTTTAGCTTCCATCTCCTTTTTCAAACATTATTCTTCTAATTTCTTATCCTCATACATTTGGTCTCTCTGTTTCTCTAGCTCCTTGACTAAGTTCCATGTCTCTTTATATTTTTGTTCATGCAGAGCAAGTTATTTAGCCTCCTTTTCTCTCTCTAAGCGTTCTTGCTCTTCTTTCTTTCTATGGGCTTCCTCAATAGCTTTGAACTTAGCCTCAAGGGCTTCTTTTTCTCTCCTATGTCTATCCTTTTCCTCCTCAAGATCATGGATCTTCTGTAGCATGGCCAGTTTATCCATCTCTTCCTTAGTTTTGAGTTCCTACTCCTTTTGTTGTTGTTGCTTAGCCAATTCATCAGCCTTGGCTTTAGCCTCCAATTCTTGTTGCTTAATTAATGCATCATCTTGTGCCTTATCATCAATATCTCTCTATTTAGCGAGTGCCTCAGCTTGTGCCTTGGTATCTTCTTCTCTTTTAGCATCCTCAAACAATTTCCATTGATCTTCTTTTGTCAAAACATGTTTAGTCCCTGCATCCTTAGTTTCTTCAAGAGATGCAACCACATGAGTCTCCTTATCAGATGGAGTAGCCTCATAATCTATATCAATGTCATCAATCTCAATATTAGGCTCCTTCTCTTTCAAGGCTTCAGCTTCTTTGTGGAGTGTTCCCTTAGGCATCTCTCCACTTGGTTGCTCTGTGATAAGAGGTTGAGTTGATGCTTCTCTTGCAACATATGTTGAGGCACTAGGTTTTGTTTTAGCCTCCTCTCCATGTGCTTCAAGAAGATCCTGAGTAGCAGTCTCCTCTCCAAAATTGGGAGTGAAAAATTCCAAAGGCTCCTTAGAAGGCATTCTTATTTTTGTTCTTTTATATTGGGTGGTTCCTGCAACCTTTCTCTTTTTAGAGGTCTGATCCTCTGGTTCTGAATTTTCATGACTACCCATTGGATACTTCTATCTAATACCGACCTTGCAATCTATTGTATGTCAATAGAATCCTCTACATTCCAATCTACTAGATCTAAATCCTTGGTGCCTATGTTTTAAGCATCATATTGGGGAATCAAAGTTACCCCATCATCTGACAATGTGTTAGGGATGTCATCCTTTATCCCATACTCAACCATGAGTGGGATAGGCAACCTTTCATAGTTTCTCCTTCTCAAATCATAATCATCTTGTAGGTCCATCCAAAAGTATTCCAACAGATTAGAGTGTTTATCAAAAACAGTAGGCAACAAGGCCTGCATCTTGTGCTTAGGATCAAAATGCTTCCTGGAGGTGTACAAACCCAACTTCAAATAAATCAACTCTTCACAGATTGCTTTGGCTACCACATTATGTGCACAACAATATTCATCCAACTTCATAGTGAATTTATGACAATCGGTCTTGTGCTTGGTACCAAATTTGAAGTTGGCCCTCAAAGCTTGATAGATGAATTCCATCAAGACAATCCTGTTGTTGCAACACATGGGCAGTAGATGGGGGTGATCATCAAAACCACCCAGCTTGAAATAGGTAAATTTAGGGTATTGGATATACCAATGTCCCAATTCTGCAATAAAGGCCATGGCCTCTCTGCTCAATCTGTAACCAACATCTTCATTTAGTCAATTAATGATGACATTAAAAAATGTATCATTAACCCTCTTGTAGTGTGTCTTTGAGGTCTACAAAGTGAGCTGATCATAATGATCCCATACACTTTTTTGTCCTTAGGCTTCTCCCAATATGCACACTACATTCAATCTCGAAAAGATACCCCTTCTAGTTGCTGCATAAATCACATAAGAGGTCATGAAGAAACTCTTTGTTTCTCTCACTCTAAGCATCTGATTGTGTATGCATTTTGACACAATCATAGGCCAATCAAATTGTTGCCTACCATCTAGGATAGTCTGAATGAATGGAAACATCCATTCCTTGAACTGGGAGGCATCTCTCTTCCCAAACACTATGGAGAGCATCATTATTATATCCCTAATCTCCTTGTAGAAATCTTCCCTTTTAAGTTGGTCAAGAAGCTTAGCTAGAGACTTTTTCTCAACTCTCATCTAGTTCTTGTTCATATGAGTTATGTTAGTTTCTTTCTTGTCACTATATAATTTGAGGGCTTATACCTCATTGAGTTTCCTAGGGCTCTGTGGGGTAGGTGCATTAAACAGGAAATTGATCATTTTTGGCGTAAGATCAATAATGGAATTTCCTTGCAAGTCCACACATTGCCTGGTGGCAGGGTTGTAGGCTCCAGCTGCAATGAGTATTAATTCAGGGCACTCGACTAGTAGGGGGAAGAGGGCAACATGTGCCAATCCAAAATGGAAAATTCTCTCCATCCTCCCTATTACATCCTCACCAAATGTCTCCAAGAGTAGCTCCTCATAACTAAATGGGCCCAAGTTGGTATCAGTGATGTTCACCTAATCAGAGTCCACCTTGATAGCTATGAGAGTAGCTTCCCTGTGTTTGTGTCTCAGGGTGTAAGGGAGTTGCTCCACCTTTATCCTTTTTAGGTTTGGCTCCTTGCCTTGAAATTTCTACATGTTGGCTCCTTTAAGAAGCCTCCTCTGATGCTCCAAACATCTCTTACTTCTGCAATAAAACACTATATTAAATGAACAAAAGCATAAGAAACAATACACCATCTAATACCCTCCTCTACTTCCTCAAGAGAAATTTCCATGCTTATCAAAATTTGATATTCATTAGAATTAGAGTCATAGAAGAATAAGGCACAAGAAACCACTTTAACACAAAGTAGGTTCAAGATCGGAACAAGACCAAAATTGGCATCGAAACGGAAACTAAACTCGGAACCAATCAATTGTTCCAAGTTTGACTTCCACTTTGATTCCACTTTTGCCAAAGTGTGAAGACCAAAGTCAAAAATACTCGAAAGTGAGATCATTTTGGGAGTGAACCCCAAAATTCAACTACCTAGGGGAAGAGTTTTGTCCCAAGTCCACTTCCGTTGGTTTACTACTAAAAAATGAAGCAATTTCTTGAAGAGGTGGTCACATGAGCTTAAGAACCAGAGTCACATGGGATAATATGGGAGTTAAATAAAGGGGCTTAAATTCACCCTTTGGTAGATTAAATACCAATATTTAAATCTAAGGGTTGGGTATTTGTAAAGATCGTTGAACAAACCCTAGTTTGCATGACGCGTCAACTCAGATAATTAGGGCATCAAACGCTCAACATGAAAATCACTAAATTGACATGGGAAAAAGATCAAAGGGGTCTCCGAAAAAATTATCAAACATTCAAAGCATGGAGAACCCCATCAAACGAAACCCTAGTTAGAAACTAGGGCATGACGGAACAGACCTACCATGAAAGTGACAACATAATGAAAAACAAAAAACAAAAAGACAAAAAAATCAAAACGGTAAACAAAAAAAGACAAAACAAAACCAAAAAAGACATCAAGGAAAAAGCGAAGATTCATAGAAAAAGAATATTGTGAACATGCAAGAACACGATGAGCAAGCACATGAAACAAAGCAAAAAAGAAAATGGGAAAATAGCAAGAAAAGACCCTACCTCAAAATTCCAACAACAGAGATTGAAATCGATTAAGAATTTTCCCACCACACACCTCCATAATCAAATCATTCTCCTCTCATAGTTACCCTAGCTCTAGTTTGCTAAAATGACTTACACAATAATGATAATGAGCTAGTTAACCTTGATTAAGGTTTAAAAATAATTTCAATTTGAGGAGGTTGCAATTAATGCCATAAATGCGATCAGTCGAGGGCGGAGCAAACAACATTAATGAGTGATTAACCAGTGTAGAAATCAAAGGAAGGGTGGACACAGACTCGGATCTGAAACAAAACAAGAAACCTTTAATAAGTCTCTTACCCAACTCCGCACCTAGTTCCAGTCCCGCGACAAGGACAGACAACAAAGGAAGATAGGGGTGGAATCAGGACCAAGATCAACACTAGAACTTTTGCAAAGTTCCAAGTTCGGTTCTGATTCTGGTTTCACTCCTGACAAAGGAACAAAAAATGAGATAAGGAAAATAGAAACAATGGGAAGCGAGACCAAAAAAAAAATTGGGCCTAGCCCAAACACCAATGAAAACAAATAACACAAGGCAAACAAGTGGGATCAGAATTGGGATCAATACAAAATCTAGAAAGTTTATAAAGTTCCAAGTTCACTTCCAATTCTACTTCCACTTCCGCTTAGGCAAAGACAAAACACAAGGAAAATGACAAACCACTCAAGGAATAAATGGACCCAAGAGCATAAGACCAACCAACAAACAATGAAAAGAAAAAGGAAGGAGGGCGAAACAGGAACTGGGATCAAAACTAGACTTGGAACCTTACAAAAGTTCTAAGTCCAATTTCCATTCCAACTCTACTTCTACCAGACCAAAAGAAAGGACTTAGGAGAAAAACAAACTCCTAAGACCCAAAAAAAACACAAAGGAAAAAAACAAAAGCAAAAAGGGGGACCCATTTTGTTTTGTTCCCAAAAAAAATGGGGTGGTTATGCAAGGCATAACATTACCTTTGTTTTGAACTTTGTTAAGAATATAAATAGCAATGTGAATTGCTTCTCTCCAGTATACTTCAGGTACATTTTCCTCTTTCATCGTAGTCCTTGCGGATTCTTAAATAGTAAGGCTCCTCTCAGAAACTCCATTCTGTTGAGGAATTCTAGGAGCAGAAAGATGCCTCTTTATACCATGCTCTTCACAAAACATATTAAACTCATCGGAGGTGAATTCTCCACCTTTGTCAGACCTAAAACATTTGATTTTCAGGTTCACTTCATTCTCTACCATAGCCTTGAACACCTTGAATCTATCCAGAGCTTGAGCTTTCTCCCTAAGAAAAGTAACCCACGTCATTATAGAATAATCATCAATTAGAAGCATAAAATACCTATCACCATTAATACTTCCTATTCTTGTGGGACCATAGAGGTTTGTATGAATCAATTCCAACATTCTGGTAGTTGATTGTTCTTTTCCTTTAAAGTTACATCTTGTTTGTTTTCCCAACTGACAACTTCTGAAAACAATATTGGTAGGCTTTGTGATTTTAGGCAGATTCCTGACAGCTTCTCTTGAACTAATCCTAATTATTTTGTCAAATTTTACATGTCCCATCCTTTGGTGCCATAGCCAACTTTCATTAACTTGAGACACAAAACACTGACCATCAACACCCTTAAGCTGATAAATGTTTCAATTTGTTCTTCCTACAACTACCACAGTTCTGAACCCTTTTCTGATCTCACAAGTATTATCCTAAAACACAAGCTTAAATCCTTTGCTACACATTTTTCCAACACTCAAGAGATTATTCCTTAATCCCTTAACATAATAGACATCGTCAGTATTATGTTTTTCATCAAACTAATTGTTCATTTTCCAAAAATATTTTCACCAGAATCATTTCCAAACATGACTAATCCTCCATCATACTTTTAAGGTTTAGTAAACTTACTTTTGTCTCTAGTCATGTGATTTGAGCAGCCACTATCAATTACCCAATAATCTGTGTCTTGTCTAGCATGAAAGGCAGTAACTGGAGTACCTTCCATCTCTTCCTTCTTGTTTTCTAAGCCACATTCCTTTGCACATCTTGCATGGTTAGTAGACACTGATTTATTCTCTAAGGATATAAAAAAGCATTCATCACTATCACCCTCAATTTCAGATTCATCATCATAAATTCTAGCATCTTCTTTAAAATAATACAATTTCCTGAACTTTTTGTCCTTTTTGTCTTTATTGTCTCTGCTCTTCTTGTGTATGGCTCTATTAGGACATCTTGAAGCATAGTGACCAATATTTCCACAACTAAAACATTTAAAAGGTAACATACCTTTGTACTTGTGTGAGTAAAATATGTGTAATTGAATAACAAACACTATCAATAAGACAATATATTAAGAGATTTAAACAACAATTAATCTAATTAAAACAAGAAATATCTCAAAGCCATCCCATTTCTCTCTAACTCCAAAGATTTATTAAATCATTGTGGCTCTCAGATTGTGTAAGCATCGTGACTGTTAAAATGCCAATCTAGAAAATGAGATATTGTAAATGCAAGAATCTAATTCTATGTAATGATTGCTAAATGATATGATGATCATACTATAGATGAAATTGATATGAAAATGATAAAAGAAAATACTGTAAACTAAGATGTATCTAAATGAAAAGCCATGATTATGATTGCTATTCTAAAATATTTTTCTAATTACTATTGCTCTAATGCTTGATTGCTCTAATGCTATTTCTACAGAGTAAGATTGCAAAAAGTTGGGATCCTTTTCCTGTAGAAAGAGGTTGTATTTATAGATTCCCAGTAGCATATTTATGATGTGGCAACAAGTAAGGGTCTGAATTTGATTTGAAAGTATCAATGGTGAAGGATGAAGAAGCCTAAGAAGATTATGGAGATTTGTTTCTCCCCACAAAAACATTCAACCAAAGGATAGGAATGATCAATGGAAGAAGATGAAGAAGTTTGCATGTAATTTGTCTCCAAATTTTTCTATGAAGGCTAAGTTGAATTAATTCATATCTAATTTGGTTGGTGGATATGATGAGTGAAAAGAGGAAATAGCTATCGAAATATGCTTTAATTGAATTATTGGATTTATTCAATTTAGTAAAAGAGGATATTTAATTTAATAAAACAAACTATAGAAATCCTTTTATTAAATAAAAATGGAAGAAATATGGTAATCAAATAAACCAAAGTATGTGAACTTTTTTATTTAATTTGGATGAAATAAAATAGATAATTAAATAAAAAAAGGTATTTGAATTTGTTTATTTAATTAAGATGAAATAATATGATAAAGATAGAAGAAATAGAAGTGAACTATATAAATAACTATTTCCATTTATTTATAAGTAGATGAATTAAAGGAGTCAATTAATCAAATAAATTGTATTTAATTAATTAGATTATCCAGACCATTTTTAGGTGTATACATTTTGCCCCTCTTTGAAGTGATGTGTTTACCTATTGCTTCAAAGAAATTTTTTTTGTTGCTGCTAGTATTGACAAAAAAAAATTGATATGCCCCAAACGTTGATTTTCATGTGATGATGGATATATACCCCCTTAGGAGATAAATCGATGAGTTTTTTGATCTTTTGGATTTTTTGAATTTTTTTGAGTTTTTTATGATTTTATGATTTTATGATGATTTATCTCTCGATAAAGAATACCGATTCCACCAGTTGATTAAATGTTGCCCTACTTTGCCTCCTTATGTTTGATGATTTTTTATTGTGTCAGCCTTTGATTTGATATTGATTGATGATCCTGATATATCAGAAGAATATTGATCTCATGATAGGTGAGACTCAATGATTGATTGATTGACCTCGTGATAGGCAAGGATCAATGATAGATTGATGATTGACCTCATCATAGGTGAGGTTCATTGATAGATTGATTTATTAAAGTCATGATAGGAAAGGTTCATTGATAGATAGATTGATTGACCTCATGATAGGCGAGGATCAATAATAGATTGATGTTTGACCTCATGATAGGCGAGGATCAATGATAGATAGATTGATTGACCTCATCATAGGTGAGGATCAATGATAGATTGATTGATAAACCTCATGATAGGTGAGGATCAATGATAGATTGATGTTTGACTTCATGATAGGCGAGGATCAATGGTAGATTGATTGATTGACCTCATGATAGGTGAGGTTTATTGATAGATTGATTGATAAACCTCATGATAGGTGAGGTTGAATGATTGATTGATGATTGACCTCATGATAGGTGAGGTTCAATGATAGTTGCTCACGAGATTTAATCAAAGTCTCACCAGAGCCGATTAGATTGATAGGATGATTGATTTTTGATTGGTTGATAATATTGTTGATTTGTGATATGTTATGATCATAGGAGGATTTTAGAGTTCTTCCCAAAGATGTGGGACATGATTCCACATCTAGTGCATGTCGATATAACTATCATTAGTCGATGTTTTTTATTAGCTTTGATTGATATACCCTAGTATAGGACCCATTAATGTAGTGAAACTTGATGATGTACACTTATTTAGTAAGAAATTTTATGATTGCTCTATCATGTTATTGATTCACTAGCCTTGGAAAATCTATAATGTAGATGCAAAAAAATATGAATGTAATCTAATTTAACCATGCAAATCTATATATGTTAAATTTGTCATCTTAATAGTCCATTTATCGTTCTTTTTATCATCGAGCCTTTAAAATGTTGAAAGTGAGTACAAGCATCAATGGTATAATTTAGACCAAATGATGACCTGAGTACTACTTTCATGATTTTTGATATTGCAAGTTAACACAAGCATCTAGGTATAATTAAACCAAGATGACCTGAGCATTTCTTGTGTAAATAGACAAGAATCAATCATTTTACTATGTGAATTTGGAATATCACCAGTGATACTTTGTAGAGCATGTCGCGTGACAATTCACACAATAATAATGATCAACTCATAGACAACAGACAAAGAAAATACAATTCTCCTTCCTAGCTTCTCTAGTTCAATACATCATCAAATTGCTCCAAAGAAATGACAACAAAAATCAAAATACAACATTTGAACATTCAAGCTAAAGTGATAAAATCATGATTCAAAAGAATATCATCCATCTAAAGTTGTTTTGATTGATTTGATTCTAGTTGTTTGATATGGCTAGTTGATTTTTTGAAATGTTTTGATGTTTCTTGTATGTTCAATGTTGAGTTTCCCTATGATCATTGTGTTTGCTTTGTTGTCATAATGTTGTTTGTCCATTTGATTAAACTCAAAGTTTATTGCCCCCAGTGAGTTTAGGATTTTTCCCCCAAGCTAGGGTGAGACACGACCACAATTTCCATGATATGTACATGACGTTTTCTTGAACTTTTTCAGATTTTATGATTTTTTTATATTTTTTTGACTTTTTGACTTTATTTGTATTTTTCTATTTTTTTAATTTTTTTTTGTATTTTTCTCTTTTCTTCATTTTTTTTGTGGATATTTGTATTTTTTTTTTTGGATTTTTCAGGATATTTAAGATGAAATGAGATGATATGACTGATTGAAGGAACAAGATGCCCCACAATAGGGGTAATGCAACCATGGATAAATGATAGATCAAAATGAAAGATTCACTACAAAACATGTCACACAAGCAACATACCTCTTGTCAAAAGATGATAATGGTTGATTGATTAAGATGCCAAGAATGATTGATTCCATAAGGCATGATGATGATAAGTGCTTAGGATCACTAATTTCCTCTAAGTACGATATGATTGATGGTTGTTGATGATTGATTGAAAAAATATATGAGGATTGGATAATGTTTTACAGCTAGGCTCAAATATGATTTGCATGATAAGATTCAAGGTTACAAAGGGACATGGTGACATGGATTTTGATAAGATAGGATATATGGAATGGAAGAAAGAAAGGATAAAAATAATGAATGGAATGATCAAGATCAACTAGATAAGATACAGACACAAGGCCCAAGTATTTTTCCCCTATTCCTCATTAAGACCAAGGAAATGAAGAAAGGATGTATTTAGTAAGAATGATGGAATATGGATAAGATGAAAGATATGGTATGTAAGATATGGATAAATCGTATAGGATAAGATATATGATGTTCAAGAAGATCCTTAACCTTGTCAAGATCAAAGGTGGAAATGTAAGGAATGAGCATAGAAAGGATAATGACCATGAATGATAAGATGGATGAAACTTGTCCCTAAGTGTAGAGTGCAAGAGGAATATGGAAGATAGGATATGGATGATAGGGAGATGGAGGAAGTACTTAAGCATCAAGTTTTACAACCAAATATCCCTCTAATAAACCATGGCAATGGGAATGAGACTCCTAAATGTTGGCAGATTAATGATATGTTGGAAGAATCTAAGGACTTATGCAAAGGTTTGGATTAAAGGAGAATGATGGGGGATGAATGTTGGATAATGGATAGGAGGTTGGAAGGCCTTTTGATGGATAGACAGAAAGGATGGAAAGAACAGTGTTGGCACACACCTTGAAGGGTGGTGGAGTGATGGAGGAAAAATGGATTTGGAAGGTGATAGGTTATTAGATGGAAAATTGGAGGAAGCTTTTCGATTAGCAAATTTGGATGCCAATTTAGATTTTATTGCTTCTATGAGACTTTTAGGAATCCACATGACTTTTGACTTTGATTTTTTCTTTGTGGTCCTTTGTGGCCTTTGACATTTTTCTTTTTGATTTATGGTCCTTTGTGGTCTTTGAAAATTTCCTTTTTGCTTTGATGGGCCTTTGTGACCTTTTGAAATTTTCTTTTGATTTATGGACCTTTGTGGTCTTTGAGATTTTTGCTTCGATGGGCCTTTGTGGCCTTTTAGATTTTTATTTTGATTTTGAATCAAAATTTCTTTTATTTTTGCATGTCTCTTTGAGGAGACATGTTGATCCTTTGATACATGTGGATTTTGATATAGAAGCTTTTGATATTTGGCACCCAAATTACTTCCAATCTAGCAATGGGAGGGGTGGATTGAGATGAATGATATGGTGGTATTATGGATGAGTTAATGTGGGTAGAATTTTGAAAGGGCATCAAGGATGTGTGCCTTTGTTGTTCTTGAGAAATAGGATGTGGACCTAGGATAGAGGGAAGGTTTGATGGACTAGGATGAGGACCTAGGATAGATGGAATGTTTGATGAACTAGAATGAGGACCTAGGATAGATGGAAGGTTTGATGAACTAGGACACTTAGGAATATAATCAAGGCTGTGGTGATATGGGTTTCTTTGAATAGAAAGGGGTTCTAGGATACCTTGTTCATGAAGGCCTAATCCTTTTCCTTTGTAATTCATACTTTGACACATTCATTTACCAATGGGATATGTATTGTTTATGAAACAAGATGCTAGTCCATTTTGGGGAGGATATGATATGGATGAGAGGATAGGTGTTGGATGTAACCAAAATGGATAAAGGTGGAGGATCCCAATTTATAGGTGTGGGGTTCATGGATAGCTTGATTAGGTGTGATAGGCTCTTGACATGGGGATGATGGGGTGTTTTCATCTTGACTTGGAAAAGGATCATGAGGTGTAGGAGAGGAAGTAGCTTGACCTTTATTAAGTATGGAATCATTATGAAGTGGTATGAAAGGCATATCTTGATCATGAGAAGGATAAACATCTTCATGGGTGTAGAAGAGGGGGATTCACTGCTCATGAGTTCTCTTCATTTAGAGAGCCTCACGAGGCGAACTACCCTAAACTACCTCAATGGAATAGCAGTGAGAGTTTTAGAATTAGAAAGAGTAGGTCATTAATATTCTATGGACAAACTGATGAGCTCTTGGCCATAGGACAACAATGTAAGAAACATATGACAACACGATGCATTGGCATCCTAGAGGTGCGTTGGCATCTCGTATGGACCAGAGAATGAGTTTATCACAGAAAACACCTAAGTGATCACTAGCAACTAGATTGTTAAAAACTTACAAAATTTGGTAAAGAAATAGAATAGAACTAAGATGAAGTAAAGTAGAAATGATAAAGATAAAGAGATAGAAAGGAAAAATACTTACAACCACATAATTGATGAAGCCTCCACCAAAAGAATGTCTTCAAAACCTACAGGTGTGATATCTGGAGAGAATGATGGGGTTGTATAGGGGTTTGCCTTAGTTAAACCCCCATTTTGGTGTTCCCACCTCCATGAAAAACCAATAAGATAGAGAGAAAGAGTGTGATGAACAAAGCATGTGGTGAAAGAAAAACCCACTCAAGAGTAGAACCCACACCACTAGATAAGCATGTGATAAAAGTAAACCGCACTCGAGGAGGAGAACCCATATCACAAAAGAGGTGATAAAAGCAATCCCCGCTAGAGGAGGAGAACCTGTATCACCAAGTATGCAAATAGAAGGGGATATGGAATCCTAGGATGCTCATAAGCATGAAATGAGGGAGATGAAGTTGCAAAGGGTGTTATAAGGGGAGCTTGAGAGAGCTTGAAGTTGCTACAACAAGTTGTATGAAGTTGTGGAAGCAAGTGATGGAGTGAGTCTAAAATGAAGCAAGAGAAGTGCCAACAAGACTTGGAAGAAGTTAGAAGCTACAAATGGATGGAAATAATGGATTAAAAAGGAAGAAAAGAAGCTTATTGGGTAGTTACAGAGAATCTAGAGCCATCACCGTTGAGAAAATAAAATGACAAGTGGAAAACATGCTCGAAAATGGTTGTATGAGCGTTAAAACATCACAAGACTCTAGTCCAATGCGCAAATGTTCGCACGACATGCTAGTGTCCAGACACGTCACATCACAAAACAACAAGAACGTGAAAAGCTCAAAGTTCAACAAAAATTTAACATGTAAGGGTGGCTACTAAAAAGGGGTGTTGGAGCATCCTAAGAGGGAGAAAGGTTGATGCAAGGGTTAAAATGAGCCTACTCAATATGCTAGGGGAGTGGGCACTAAAGTAGATGCAAGAATGTACGCAAAATATCAAGGGGTGCAATTTTACACTTATACAATGGGATGAAAGGGTATCCTTGAATGGAAGCATAGCTTGATCTTAATGAGGAAGGGAATCATGAGATTTTGTAGAAAGCATGTCTTGATCATCAGTTGGTAAGACATCATTAGATAGGATGGAAGAACTATCATGCTCTTGTGATGCAATAGAATCATGAGATGGTATGGATTGATTAGATGATGCGGAAGAAGAACTTGGAAGGATACTTGTCTCTTGAGATGGAAGGGAATTATTTTGGATGAAAAGTGAAAGGAGGGGAGGGGATCATCATAAGATTCTTGAGAAATGGGATCTTGATCAAAGATTGGAAGAATTTGTGGAATTTTGATATCATTGGATGGAGTAGAAATAATATTTTGATCTTGATGTGTAGGGGAGTCTATGCTAGCATGCTTTGGATTGAGAGATTGACATGAATCATTGGATGTTGAAGATATGGTAGAAGAGGATGATTGGATGGAATTGTTAACTTGAGTGAAAGAATCTTGAGGTTTATTTTGGCTTATAGTGGATGGAGATAAATGCATGACATGATAGGATTGCTCAATAACATTTGTGTTTGAGGACTTAGGTTTGGGCTTATTGAACTTTTGCAAAAATTCAAAGACATTGAACTTGGATGATGTAGTTTTTGGTGAAGAAGGTCTCATGTCCATTGTTTGGTTTCTTTCTATGGTTTTTTTTTGTATGTCTTGGAGTCATTGTTGAAGGTTTTGCATCTACTGAGTGGAAGCATTCAACTGATCCTCTTCTATTTCAACCATGGTGGTTTGAGTTTTAATTTCCTTTTATTGGAATTTTAGTCTTCATGGCCTTGTTAAAATGGACATACAAACGTATTATTTTCAATAAAATTTTGATCTTAGTTTGGTATAGTGTCAAGGATATTAACTTAAGTCAAATAGAATGCTAGATTCTATTGATTAGACTAAGTTGATAAGTTTGATTATGTAGTTTTGTTTCTTTGATTTAGGATGACTAATCCTGAAACTTAACTTACTAATCAAATGTGTTTTATTAAGACACTTTTGGATGGTAGATCTTGGTTTGATTTGAACAAATTCAATTCTAAAGTCTAGTTTATGCAAGTTTAAGACTTTGTTTTGATTTGGGAAAGTTCCTATTCAGAGAAAAATATGAATTCTGATGATAAAAGTTTGACAGACAATAAAAAAAAACTCTTTGGATTTTGATTTTCTAAATGCACTATAACAGTCTTCCAATGCACAAAAACAGAGTGTGAATGCACTGGTAAACTAACTGAATGTGCTAAAAAACTAGGTGTATGCACTGAAAAAAAGTGTAAATGCATTGGTAAATTGGGTATATGTGCTGCAAAATAGGGAAAATGCACTGACAAACTGGGTGGATGCACTAAAATAGAGTGTAAATGCACTGGTATTTTGGGTAAATTTGTTGACAAACTGGGTGTAGATGCACTACAAAACTGGACAGATGCATTGAAACAGAGTTTTGATGCACCATTTAAACAAGGCAGATGTGCTAAAAGACTAGGTAGATGCATTGCAATAGAGTTTGGTTGCCCTAAACTGGAAGTGGTCAGTATGTTCATAATTTTGTTCGTTTGTTCTGCTTTTTCTCAGTAAAAGGATTGATTCCATGGTGTAATTTTCTAAACAATGAAGATTTTTGGAGGGTTTTTTTGCTTGCAAATCTTGGAATTTGATGATCTAATTGGATGATTCCTTCATAAATTATTTAACACACACAACAACAAATTTTATAAACATTGTTTTCAACACTACATATTAAACAAAGAGTGTGTATTCTAGAATCATGTCTAATTCTTTCAATTTTCACTGGTTTGACACAAATAAAGACAATTCAAGCACTTTTCTAATTGTCAAGTAGGTCACTTAGAACATCACAACCCACAGCTTGCATCTATGTCAGCTCATACAATCCTATCACCCCCTAGAGGGTGCCCATGTTTTTTCCTTTCTCAAGTCTTAAACAAATTCAAATCCTCCACTTTTGGCTAGGGTCTCTGATAGTTGTATGGTGACTATCTTGGGGGCAGATTCTTCCCTCCCCTTGCACTATGATATAAAAAGTTTTCAAAAATTGACGCAGTTGGATTCTACACTAAAGTTCGTAGGAAGGGTATCCGTTCAGAGTGGCAAATGATAAACTCCCTCAGGAGACCTCCCAATCTTATAAATATTTTGGGGATGGTTATCTTGCACACTTCTAGTGAATTTGGGTTTCCTCAGATTCACTTTTATTTTATAGTGGGTTAGAAACATTGGCTTTGGTTGTTCCCACTCAGGTCGTTCTCGTAGGGTGAGTACTTTTTCCCACTATGACAGGCCTTCTAAAGGTGTTAATAGAGAAGGATAGCAAGTCTAGCATTCTTATCACCTAGTTAAGGGGAGAGCATAAGCCTATTGCTTTTGAAACACAATAGACATGGGGTTCAAATTATTTCTTTAATTAAGATAGATGCACTATCTTAACCAAAGGAAAATAATTATAGAAATTAAATCCCTGCAAACACCATGAGTAATTTGTAAATTTTTGTCTTTGACCAGCGTAAGTGTTTCCAACAATTGTCTTTGACAAGCGTATATTGCACCTACAACAAAGAAAATAGTGATTAATTCTCAAATTTTTCAAAATTTTGCAAAACAATTAGATGCACCATAATAGTCATTAGATGTGCTAAAATAATATATGAATGTGCTAAAGTAACAATTCTATGTGCTATAGAAATTGATGAATGCGCTAAAAGAAAAGGTCAATGCATTGAAAGAAAACCCCCTGATTGGTGAAAATAGAATATTGGATGCACTGTAACAGTGGTCGTATGCGTCAAAATACCTGTAGGATACGGCATGACAGTACTTGGATGCACTAAAATATTTGTCGTATGTGCTATAAAAACTCTTGATCGCACTAAAATAAAACACGTCAGAAACCTGTGAGCATACTTTTCAAAAAAAGATGTAAAAATAGGGTTTTTGGGCCCCACGATGGGCACCAATTTATGTGTGAGTAAAATATGTGTAATTGAATAACAAACACTATCAATAAGACATTATATCAAGAGATTTAAACAACAATTAATCTAATTAAAACAAGAAATCTCTCAAAGCCATCCCATTTCTCTCTAACTCCAAAGATTTATTAAATCATTGTGCCTCTCAAATTGTGTAAGCATTGTGATTGTTAAAATGCAAATCTAGAAAATGAGATATTGTAAATGTAGGAATCTAATCCTATGTAATGATTTCTAAATGATATGATGATGATATTGTAGATGAAATTGATATGAAAATGATAAAATAAATTATTGTAAACTAAGATGCCGCTAAATGAAAAGCCATGATTATGACTGTTATTCCAAAATGATTTGCTAATTACTATTGCTCAAATGCTTGATTGCTTTAATCCTATTTCTGTAGAGTAAGACTACATAAAGTTGGGATCCTTTTCCTATAGAAAGAGGCTATATTTATAGATTCCTGGCAACATATTTATGATGTGGCAGCAATTAAGGGATTGGATTTGATTTGAAAGTATCAATAGTGAAGGATGAAGAATCCTAAGAAGATTATGGAGATTTGTTCCTCCCCACAAAAAAAATTCAGCCAGAGGATAGGAATGATCAATAGAAGAAGATGAAGAAGATTGCATGTAATTTGTCTCAAATTTGTCTCCAAATTTGTCTATGAAGGATAAGTTGAATTAATTAGATATTTCATATCTAAATTGGTTGGTGGATATGATGAGTGAAAAGTGGAAATAGTTGTAGAAATATGCTTTAATTGAATTATTGGATTTATGCAATTTAGTAAAAGAGGATATTTAATTTAATAAAACAAACTATAGAAATTTGTTTATTAAATAAACATGGAAGAAATATGGTAATCAAATAAAAAAAAGTATGTGAACTTGTTTATTTAATTTGGATGAAAGAAAATAGATAATTAAATAAAACAAGGTATTTGAATTTTTTTATTTAATTAAGATGAAATAATATGATAAAGATAGAAGAATTAGAAGTGAACTATATCAATAAATATTTTTATTTATTTATAAGTAGATGAATTAAAGGAGTCAATTAATCAAATAAATCATATTTAATTAATTAGATTATCTAGACCTTTTTTAGGTGTATACAGTACTTACTAATACCTTTCTTCAACTTCCTTGTAAAAATTGCTTCCAACTCCTCTGAACTATCACCGTCCAGATCATCTTCTCTCGTAGTGGCTTTGAAGGTTGTTCCTATTTTCTCCTTTTCTTTTCTAAATTTCCTCATTTCAAAAGTAGTCAAGGTGCCACATAGTTGCTCTTTAGTGAATTTTTTTAGATCATACACTTCCTCAATGGTTGAGACCTTGTCACTATAACTCTCCGGTAGGGTCATTAGAATCTTATCCATTACATCTTCATCTCTCAAAGTACCACCTTGATTTTTGACTTCATTTTCTACAATTTCAACCCTCTAAAAGTAACTTGCAATGTCTTCACCTTCTTCCATTTTCAAGTTCTCATATCTATGCTTAGCTATTAACTTCTTTGACAATTTGACTCTGTCATTTCCTTCATAGATATCTTTCAACTTTTCCAAAACTTCATAAGCAATTCCTAATGAAATAAAATTTTTTAGCTCGGTCTTAGATAAAGCACTATAGATTTCATACCTTTCTTTTTCATTTTCTTCATAGGAAGAAATCTCATCTGCAAAAGGACCACTTGTCAGCTCAACATATTTTGTATCAATAGCTTTCCAAGTCTTGTAACCAAGAGAGATCAGGTAACCTCTCATCCACACTTTCTAGAAACTATAGTCAAATCCATCAAACATAGGGATTGCCAATTTGTATGCCATCGGATCTACCTCAAGCAGTTAAGCTCTTCTCTGAGGAACCAAAGCTCTAATACCAATTTTTTAAATGCACAAGACAACTGAGACGAGGGGTGAATCAATTGTCACCAATCACACAAATATCAAACAATTATTAGCTACACATTCACTTTAATCTGTTATTAAGTATAAGCATGAAGTGTAAATAACACAAAGCAATATCAACACAAGAAACACCAGATTTACATGGAAAATCCAATAAGGGAAAAACCACTATGAGGATTAACTCACAATATAAGAGTAATTGAGAAACTATTTACAAAGAGGCTCACTACCAAAGGGGCTCACTTCCCAAGATAGGAATCATTGTCTAGATAGGAATCACTGTCTAAATAAGAGGCTCACTGCCTACAAATATAGAAAGATAGAAATAATAATGTTACACATAGAACACTATCTCAACGCAATAGAAGATCCATCACAACAACTTGCACACATCCGCAACCTTGATCAAAAAATTACAGACACCATTGGCACACTACTTTTAGGAGTCTAACACATTGAAGTTCTTGCTACCTTAGTTCACTTTCACACTATCTTTGCATCTACCTTGCTTCTCACACTTGTGGCATACAATCCTTAACATCCTACCTTATATTTATACAATCTTCAACCTTAGAAACTTTCTCCAAGGTTGTCAACACACGCTTCATTTTATGAATTCAAATTAGGTCAGAAACTCAACATTCCTATGGTGGATGAGAATGAGAGTAGAACAAACCAACACTTAAATAGGACCCAAAGCAACATCTTGGATCAATCACATGCTTCCTTAATTGATACTTATCCTTCATATGATGTGTAAACACTAGGTCGGCCAAACCTAATGAAAACACTAATGAAATTTGAAGTACACACTTTTGCAACAAGAAGATAACATGTGCAAACCATATAACATGCTTCACCATACATTGGAACACATCTCAAATGCCTTTAGATTCATCTGCAACTACTGCAACAACCTTCATACACATAACACATTCCATCAATCCATCCAAATTGTATAGATAGACACAGTAACTCTGAAACTAGTCTTTCAGAGCACCAAACCATGAACACCTTTGATAGAACATAGATAACAACATTACCAATATTCCTTCAAATCCACAACACATGAAACAAACCAATGAAGGATTGTAGAGTAGATACATTTTTCCCATTCCACAGACAAACAACTCTGCTAGACCAGTTCACAAGCCGATGAACTCAACTTTCACTCTTCATCAAACCAACAACAATAATCTAGGATATATATCACCCAAGGATGCCCATAAACAACTCTTCAAATTTGTACAAGCATATGATCAACACGGATGAAATGTGGAGTACATATCAGAGCACATTTTGAACACACACACAACTATGTCTTCATTATTTATTAATTTTCTCAAAAACACTTGGTAACTCATCATATCAGCACACCATAAAGATAGTTCCATGTACTCACAAAATCTCAACAGTATTTCAACTATACATGCACCACTTGCAATCACTTGATTCCTTTCTCTACAACAACCTATATTGTGTTGACATCAATGAAAAAATGACAACACCACCATACTCATTCATACTTGCAACATTTTCTACCAAAAAACCCATAGCTAGAATGGGAAGCAAAGGTGGTGAATTTCATAGCTATCTTTTAGTTTGAATGCTTTCTCTTAGTCTGTATAAATATATGTCACTAGATTCTTATTTGGTTGTTCATTATCATTGTTCATTGTGGTTGATTATTGTTATTCATTTTTTGTGTTATTTTTTGTGAGAGCATTGTGATAGTTTGAGAGTAATTGTTTGTGAGTTTAGAGGAGAAATTTTATTGTGCGTTAAGAGAAGATTATTGAGAGTTGAGATTTGAGAGCTTAGATTAATTGATTAGATTGGAAATAGGTTGTGTTGGAGAAGACAACAAGCTGAGTCTTTGGCATTGGGCATAGAGTTGAAAATTCTTTGTGGAAACTATATTTTCTAGGCATGCTTAGCTATTCTTATCCATTACTCTTTTCTATTTTGAAACTTTGCTTTTCTATTGTTTGCAAGTGCTTGTACAAATTGTTATAGTTTGTTAAATATTGTAGCTTAGGAATAGAGCTTGTGCATATAGCTAGAATATATATATATATATAGATATATATAAGATGGGTTAAGGTATCTTATTAGCATAATGTATTGCTACCATGATTTTAATGTTTGATCAAGACATAAGTTAAGTGAAGCTATCTAGAAGATACTATGATAATATTTAAGATATAGTATGATACATATAATGCTTGTATAAGTTATGTTGTATGGAAATGCAAAGGGGTTGATATCATGTTAGAAGTAATATGTTATCATTTTCTAGAGTATGATGTTATGTACACATATATTGGTAGTTTAACCATGAGTGGAAAACCTACGTTCTCAAACACTCATATTCACTTGAAAGTAGGAGATCAGTTTATTTCCTAGGGATAGCGTATACACTTGAATGTGATTATATTGAGATACAAAATAGGGTTGGAAAATGTATTAGAGATATACATGTGTTTTAATTACCTTTTTAAATGATATTATCTTATACTTTACCAAGATTCTATACCTACTCATGATATTCTAATCTTAAAGAAAAGGATTTTATGTCGTGGAAAACCAAAGCCATAATACGAGGAAATTTTAAGGTGTAGAATCACCAACTCCTCTCAAGCTGAAAATATCCTCGAAAATGGATATCAACTTATCATACATTTTAAGGATATGATTATATGTGTCATATTGAGGTAAATAATATATGATTTTTTATGAGCATACAAGCATAGGTAACTTATATAAATGATGCAAAATATAACTTGGAAAAGAACCATGAGGAAATTGGAGATTAGTTTAAAGGTTCTTACTTGAATTTACTAGATGTTAAATAGCTTAAATTATGTTAATTTACTATTATTAGACAATACCATTAACATAATATTTTATATGAGATTTAATACAATAACCAAATTGGTTATGGCATCCTAGAAAGATGGAGCCATAATAGATATGACAACAAAGAGTCTGAAACTCAATACAAAGAAGTGATCTTCAAAAAAGGTTTAATTTTATATTATTATACATATTAACAGTGCCTTAGAATGAGATTAGATGTTTTGAGTTGATGACATGGTGTCATTAGTATTATCTAGTTATGTAAGAACTATGAGAGACATTACTCCCATGATTAAAAGAAAGAACTTAAATAAGAGGTAGTTGTTAGACCAAGGAATGTTACAAATGTGTAACATGGTATTCAAGAGGTTGGGATAAACCTAATTGGTGAGTTAGATCAACTTAAGTGTGTCATCACTTTTTGGAATGGTATCTTTTTTATTAGATCTTGAGGTCAAACCTATTCAAGTATTATTTATGGTCAAAATATTTTGAAAGTCAAGCGAGGGGGTGGATGAACATATGACACGACTTCATAGAAAGTGGATTTATTTATTACATATATATGATAAATCTTTGGCCAAAGTAAGTGTAGATGTAATTGTGTACACTTTGTCAGTTCACTATGAGCTAAGATTGCATAGCTAGTATGGAGTGCCATGCATGTTAGGTGGGTATCCAATGTATGGCAACACTAATTATGTAGGACACAACACCATGCTCAGGTAGGCATTATACTAGAGGGTTTTGTACCAAACTCTTCATTGTAGGGTATGGTCATCTTATCGATTAGGAAGATGTGTGGGGGACCACATTAAGCTTGTGGTTGGTGCAAAAGCACTTGGGTGATGCTCTCCCTCATGCAGTTGGCAATCAAATCTTGTGAAACAGAAGAATATGAAGGTGTGAGTTCTAGATGTGGACATCTTGACCATTATACACTTGTATCATTAAGCTCTTGAACGCTATGTAAGATATTGTTAGCTATGATTTCTAATTATGATCTTGAATATATTTGGAAAATGTATATGGAAGATGAATTCATTACTTGGGATTATATAATGTTATTTTATTCATGCAATGTAATTTGGAATGGGTCTATTTCACATGTACAAATATGATATTGAAAAGGAAAATCTTATTTCTATGTATTTATGAACTTGATCTTATCACATAGTGAGTTAATACTTAGGTGAAATCAATAGGGTAAACTTTGGGTATGTCACACTAATTAGTTCTCATATTGAGATTTGTACACCTAAATTTTCTCATACCTAACCACAAACTTTACCCTATCCTAGCCAATTAAATAAATCATTAATATTGATTTTTTTAATTTACCTTTTACTTTTATCCCTCACCTTTAATTAAATAAATTAATACTTATTTAATTTAGTTTAAACCTTATCCTCCAAATTTGCCAATAGTGGCATGGTGTGATGGTTGAGTTGTGTTAAATATTCTTGCCATCAAGATTCAAACCCCACTGGGGTGCAATTTTTGAGAATTTATATTGGGAATGAGGTACCATGTTTGTGACCTCACCAATTCATAGCTCCAATCAAAATTGTTTACCCTTCTTTTAGAAAAAACATTTAGACTCCAAATAATCCAACTAAATAAATCATTTAATACCTACTTAATTATTTGATTTAAGCTAATTAATCCCCATTGAGTATAATGAACTTTTATCAATTCATAAGGTAAAAATCATAATGCAAGTTAAATAGTCATTAATTTTGCATTTATGCTCTATTTTCTCTAAATCTTCCATATCAATTTGTGACACTCTACCCATTTGATGTTTTTCATGAAAATTTCGGAGGGGAAAATTACATAAATAAAAGGAAAAAAAAACCTTGAATTAGAAATAAAAATTACACCAACAAATAGAATTAAATTTACAAAATTAAGGAACACTCCATTTCAAAATGGTCAATATTTTGTTATAGTATTACTTAGAAATGATAAAATTTTATAATATATACATCATTAGGGGTTACCAAATTTTACATAAATAACAAGAAAGAAAACCCTTGAATTAGTAATAAAAATTACACCAACAAACAGAATTAAATTTGCAAAATTAAGGAACACTTGATTTCAAAATGATTAATATTTTGTTATAATATTACTTTAAAATGATAAAATGTTATAATATATGCATCATTAAGGGTTACCAAACATAATATTCATGTATTGGAAACTAGAGAGAAATAAATTGATTGTATGCACTCTAGCAACATGCATTTTCCTCATATCCATGATAACATTTATTGCCATACAAAATCATGTAGTTTACATCACATCTACAACATTATATATTAAAAAATATAAGGTAATATATCATGATTTTTTTTTCCTTAGTAGTTTTCTACATTAATGAATGGCCACCTAGTCCAAGTATAATAACATATAGGTTCAAGTACAATAAGATATAGTTTGATTTGTCACTCATTTGATGCATACCACACTAACTAGTGAGGTTGAATACTATGCACATATTTTGGCAAAGTTAGCTAATGATTTTTTTCCATTGAGTTGTTTAGTCATGTAATATTGAATATATACTTGATGTTTGAACTTCTTATATAAGGAAGGGTGTTCTTCATCCACAAGGTTGCTTGCAGGAGCCACTTCATCATCTAATCCAGGATGATAAAATATAGCAATAGATAATCTTGTCCTCTCCTTGTTTGTCACTGCTCGATGTTCTATACTCTTGTAGATTCCATTTGTCATCACCTATAATGCAAATAAAATGTTAGATATAATATTTTATAAATTATTTATACTAGAGACAACTTAAACAATAGCCAAACTTACACAATATTTACCTCTATTAGGTCACCAATGTTTATAACAAGTGCATAAGGAATGGGTTGAATAGGAATCCATTCATTATTCTTGCAGACTTGAAGGCCTTCTACTTGGTCATCTTGAAGCAAGAGTGTTAGAGCACTTCCATCTGAATGAGGGCTTAACCCCATCACTAGATCAGGCCTAGGGCAAGGTGGATACAAATTCATCCTCACTGTCATCATTGGATCTTCTCCAAACTTGTTTTTGAAATAATTTCTCTTTAATTGTAAGTTTTCAGCAAATAGACTTAAGATCATTTGGGCCACCCTTTCCACTTGTGTGGTGTAACTTTGTAATGTATTCCTATAATCACATATTAATAATTCATTAAGTGGTGATTGATAGTATTAACCAAAGACTATTATAAACAATTATTTTAATGAGATTATGGTTTTATACTAAATTAGTGGGAGTTTATTATAAAAAACTAAAAAATTATTTTTTTAAAATTCTAGTTTAAAAAAATTAAAGGTACACAATTGTAGAGTGCAACCCTAAAAAGAAAATATTTTTTTGAAGTTGAAGTGACATTTCATCTATTTGATTATACATACTCTACTTAAACACCAAACTATTCAACTATCAAATAAGAAATAATAATTTTACACCTCACATACATATAAAAGAAATAAATAATTATTCTTTTTTAATTAACAAAAACTATTTTTAATTATTAAATCTTTAACATTCAAGAATAACCTTATAAGTACAAATAAACTTTAATTCTTTAAAATAATAAGTAAACAAGAGCTATCATACAACTACAATCCTCACCAACTGTTGCTAGAATAATTTGTAGTGACATCAATAATTGACATACAATGGAGGGAAACTTGACAAATCAACACTACATAAAAAAATAAAACATAGATCAAGACATAAAACAAAATTTTAAGTTAATTATGAAATATGGAAAATTTTATATTAATTATGAAAGATGGAAATTTAAGAATAACCTTTGAAATAGTCAATTACAATCAATTAGAATAGTAAGAAAATATTTTATAACTTATTAATCCAATTTTCATCTAAGATGCACACCAAGCTCAAAATTCTATAAAAAATAAGATATATTAATCTTATGTTGTAAAGTTTTTCTTTAAATTGACCTACACATTGTATAACATGTATTTCACCCTACCAAGATATAGAAGTGCAGTTACTACAACATTTTCCTAACCTTTGAGATCCTTTGAAGTAATCAAGACACATGAATATATGGCTCCAAGTTTTACTATGCAAGCTCTTTTGCCCATGTCATTTTGTTCTATCTATCTAACATCCTACATTATTTCTATCTAACATCCTAGAGTATAATTTTTAAGGAGCTTGTACTTAATTACATTAATTTTTCAAATTTGTCGAAAATCTATTTCCCCTTTTTAATATTAATTAAACATTTATTCTGTAATGATAGGTCATCGTGTTTATATAATTTTATCTTTTTTCAAACTTCCATTGAAATCTATGTGAATTTAATCTATAGAAAATTCTGACGACATCTACCCAACCAAGAATACTTATTTGATCGTATTTATTAATTAATTAAAAATAAAAACTGTATTCTACTCTAATTTTCAATTAATTAATAAATACGATCAAATCTGCATTGTGCTGACAAAAATTCTAGGTAAATTAGAGCCACACGCGTTTCAAGGAGTGTGGATAGATTTTACGTCAAGCGTTTAAATCAAAGTTAAGGTTTAATGCTTGATAGTTATATGGAAGAATATCGGCAGAAAGAACACGTCGTGTCTCGTACGTTCGAATCTTCCTATAATCAAAGCGAGTCTCCATCATGCCAAAAAACAGTGTTGAATAATGTACGTGGAAGCCACCAGCCACAAAAAAATCTTAGTTGTCTGATGAACTACGATAAGTTTATCGTCAAATTTCTTAGCTAATGAACGAACAATAGCCTGAAAAAATATATGTAATTTGAAAAGTTTTGGATAAGGATTGTAAAAATGATTTACCCCTTTTCAGAAGTGTTTTTGTTGAGAATTGAATCAATACTTATTCAAACTCCATGAGGAGCTAGGAAGATTACATCACCAGATCATATGACTTCGAAGAAATCAGAGTCACAAAGGAGTCAGGGGTACATGGTATGGCTGTGGGTTCTGTTATACAAGTTCTATTTCTCATGTCATGCTATGGTATCTAGCTTCATTAGGGCTCAGTGTTGGAGTCGAGCTTAATGTATCTTACTGCTTTCATGATTCAAGGTACTCATGATCTAGGTAATTTAGGGAATACCATCACTTTAAAATATGGTTTTTCTGTGGTGTTGTGCAACTATAATGGTGGGAAACTTGTACTTTTGAATGAGATAGGAATAGGGTATTTACACCTGGTTTGTAGCACAATTAAGTAAACCTAGGGAATACCATCACTTTAAAACATGGGTTTGGTCTGGTGCTGTGAAAGTACAATGATGGAGAATTTGTACTCTTGAAAGAGAGGTTACAAGTTCAAATCCTGTATGGGTAGGGTATTTACACTAGTTTGTAGCATAGTTGGGTAAACCTAGGGAATACTGTCACTTTAAAACATGGTCTTGGTTTGTGTGTTGTGAAAGTACAATGGTGGAGAACTTGTACTCTTGAAAGAGAGGTTACAAGTTCAAATTTTGTAGAGATAGGGTATTTACACCTGCTTTGTAGCACACAGTTAGGTGTGTTTACACCTCATTTGTAGCCCACAATGAGGTGTGTTTACGCCTAGAATACTCCCATATTACTAGAAGTCATTCTATAGATAAAAAAGAAATTGTTTGTAGACAAAAAAACAGATCGCCCAATATTGTGACTTGGGAGTGCCATCACTTAGCAACATAGGGACAGGGCCCAATTTTGGGACCGGGGTCTGTGTCTAGGACTGAAAACATAAGAATCCTATCAGAGCTAATGATTGAAAACATAAGAATCCTGTCATAGGCAGGGATTAATAAATTTGAATGTAACTAGAATTCATGGTAACTAAATAATACAAAAACCACCCACTACTACCCGTCTAACTGAAGATATGAGCCGAGTACCTGTAATCCGATGGTGTAGTTGGCCACAGAGCTAGGTTGACAAGTTTTTTAGGCGTAAGTGCCAAAGCCATTAAGTCCCCCCAGTCCAACTTCTGATCTTCATCAACCACAAACATATTACCATAGCCTTGAGGATCTCCTGCTTGCGGAGCATACTTTTGCTTCTCATCTAAGGGAAGGCTAAAGAATTCATTAGCCACTCCTCTCATGCGATCTATCAAAGAATGTGGAATTCCATGGTTCACAACCTGAGGATCACTGCATCATCAGCACAATCTACAAATCCAAAGTACCAGAAATATATGAGAGTGTTAACAATATTTTCTGATAGAAGTTTACGGTACCTGAAAGAAGCCCCAGTCTAGGCAGGCCTTAGAAAGAATGGCCATCTCCTTCTGTCTTTCATGGTTGTCAGAGGGCAAGAGTAGCTTTTCCATGTCGATTACAGGGACTGTCAAGAGAGAAGGAAGTGGTGTTAAAGATGGCCTCTCATCTTCTGATCTGATGTATCTCTGAGGAATGTCATTGGGTTTCTTTAGTGCAAGCTCCTGCACACTCTCCACACCAACAAAATGGTTACCCCAATTTGGACTACTGAAAGATTCACCGGCATGGTTTGCAGAGGAAGCCATCTCTATTCTAATTTGCCCCCCACAACAGGAAACCTATCAGAATTATAATGCAGGCTGTGAAAACCAAGCATAAATTGTTAATGCAGGACTTTTGTGTGGTTCTTATTTAGAGGGACGACGACGCTCGCTGTAGCCTTTTCAATGATGGCGAGAACCCACCACCACGCTTTGTCGATAAGGAAAAGCTGTTGCTACAGGGGACGATCCCGCTATATGGTTGAAAACCGCTGAAATTTCCCTAAGTTGGCAGTGAGCATTTATTTGATAAGATTTGCTTCTACTCAATAGGTTTGAGTGGGCTGCCCATGAGTTCGACTAATCATTGAGATCTTGAAAAAAGGTAATTTTGTGTAATATTATTGGTGACAAAGTGGATTGAAAGGGTTTGACCATTTTTAAATAATAATGTATTCATTTGGGATAATATAATATTTTAAATATAATATAGAATTTATTTAATAATTTTTATTTATTTTTGGATAATTACAATATTTAATCGTTTTCATTTAAGTAGTTTATAAAACTAGCATTTGCATCTATGGGAGATTCAAGGGATGTGTCAATAAGAAATTAAAAGTAAAATTTAAGAGAAGCATACAAACAAATAGATAGAAAGGTATATGACCAAAGAAGAATGACCCTATATGATAATTGAGATCTTGTAAAAAGATAATTTTGTGAAATATTATTGGTGATAAGGGAGATTCAAAGGGTCCAATCTTTTTATAATAATAATGTATTCATTTAGGATTATATCTTAAATATGATATGGTATAAAAATTATTTAATAAGTTTTATGTATATTTTGATTTGAAGTACATAAGTTTCTTTTGAATAATAAAAATATTTAATTGTTATCATTTAAGTAGTTTATAGTAATATATGTATATTTTGATTTGAGGTACATAACTGACACCACAATCTCATTATTTTTTGATTGATGGTAGTTAGGTGCTACTTATATTCAGTCAAAGACATATTTGTTTTAACTGAACGAAATTCATTCACCTCTTGATTAAAATCGATTGAGAATTAACTATACCACTTGAACTTGTCATCTCCTTGATCCATACATTCAAGAGACCTATATTTGTATGGTACTCTTTATAACTTGTCTCATAATATTGAGTATAGAATACCATTATTCTATGAATATGAAATTGTGATTAATTTATAGGTATTTTGGTCTTGTTCCAAATTCTCAAAATTCTAATATAGTATTAGAGCCTTGATGTCCTAAAATTAGTTCATTTCTAGGACTAAAGATTGCAATTACTCTTGAAAAATTTAGTATTATCTTCTCTTACATCAAATTGTTATTTAGGGAATTAGAAAAATTTGATACAAATCCTAGATTTTAGGATTTATTTTTTAATTTGTTTTGCAAGTAGCTTTAGGAAATCTTTAGTGTAAATTTGAGCTAACAATTGAGCTCACAATGTTTAAGAAAGACAATTTTTTTCATTTGAAACATCCAAATTGAATACAAGAGGTCATATTTATAAAGATTTGAAGAAGGGAGCTATATGATAGATCCAATAGGTGCTTGATCTTTTGGAGCATTTTGGGTTGAATCTAACATTGCCATTGTATTCAAAAATCCTAAGAACCCATAGATTAATTATCAAATCCTTGAATTGAAAGCACTTTTCTTTATTGTTAATATATTTTGTCTCATCAACCATATAGTTGGAATTTTATTAAATATATATTTGTGTATAATACTACACAAGCTAACACCTACACACTATCGTCAATTTTGATAATGATGTTGGTTCATAGCTTTGCTACTATTTGCAACCCTACCACTAGTTCTGACCAAACACCTCTGCTCTATCACCACCAATTGTGTCTCCACCTCCAAACCTATATAATATTTGATGAAAATTATTGATAGAATGACTAATTTCCCAAATCATAGTTCTACGCTTGAGAACTATCATTTCAATTTTTAATTGAGTAGTTTTCAACTATGTCAATCCTTGGGGCATTTTGATAATGATTTTGGTATATTCTAGAAAATTATATTTTGAGAGAATCTTAAAATAATATTTTTTATTTCAACATGCAATCATTAATTTTCTCCTCCCAATCTGACCCCTCTCCATTTACATTTTGAATTTAGTAATTAAACTTTGCAAGCTCCATACTCAACTATATCAACTTTATTTTTTGACTAATTTATGAGATAAGATTTCTAGAGCTTCCTAGTGTTGCAAATGGTTCTTAATTTTTGTACTTTTATTTTCTATAAATTATAAATTATCCCAAGTGATGCTAGCTAGTTCTCATTTTGAGAACTTCCAAGGCTTTCTTTGAGTTCATATGGTCACATTGTGGCTATAATTTTTTTCAAAGTGCATAATAATTTATGTACTTCTCATTGATATAGTTTGATATATCCTATTATATTAATAAATATATGTTGAACACCTAGAATACTGAGAGTGGGGTGAGTCAGTATTCTTTTAAACCACTTAATCTTCTAAGAATTTAGTCTTCATAGCATATTCAATTTTTAGTAATGAAGGAAGGTAAGAAAACAACCACCAACATCACATAACACATGAACACCGAATTTTTTTGTGGGGAACCCAAAATGCGAAAAACCATGATGAGGATTAGCTCACAATATATTATAACTAGTTATAGTATATTATTGAAATTCTCACTACAGTCGGATTCACTGTCCAATTGGACTCACTACCCGCTAAGAAAAGAAAAGATCATAGAAGGGAGTGGTGGCACAAAACCAAATTTGAACTATTACAAAATGCATCTATACTTCATGGAGTATAGTTCCATTGAATCTCAATATACCAACTTCACACACTTCATACTAATCTAAATTAGTACTCTAATCTACTTTGCATTTTCCTTATATTAGTTCACAACTAACATCAACCGATATTCATCATACACACATGCATAAAAAACATCAAAAATATCTTACATATATATTTTCTTCATCCACAAACACCTACAACATCAATTAGGTCAACCTATTTGTATGTATTATACAAAATGTGCCTTATCGGCTCAATATACATACATACACACTTTATGCCAAGATTCCAAACTCATAATAATTCAAAATAGGTCAGCATGGACCCAAAATAGCTCATACATAATGGATCAACACTTATTCAAACTCCACAATACATAAAACTCATTAGGTCAATACTGGTAGTGACCTAATAACAAAGTTTTCCAATTGTATGTCCATATTTGGACACACAGAACTCTAAAATCTATGCCATTTGGAATATACACAGTACTGACACCTGTCAACAACTCCACAAAACCACAAAGCCAAATTCCAATTTACAAAGAGCTGCAAATTCACCAAAACATATGTATTGAACTAGAAAACACCTATTACAGCCAAGCTAATACAATTTCACTCATAACTTCAACACTAGTAGCCCAAACACTATGAAATTTTAGATTTTGGTTCCTCTATCATCTAAAAAATTTATATTAAAAGCATAAAGAAAAAAATGATACATCAAACCAATGTGGACCCAAAAACTAGATGACCAGTATATCAAAATTTATCTTTCACCTATCAATTTATCTTTCACCTATCTTCACTGGATCAAACCTTCTTGCAAATATCCACTAAATTACTATCTTGAAACACACCCAAGCTATAATGACTAATCTACACAATGGTCTTCATACTAGATCACAATTTTGACATCAATGACAAGATTGCAATGCATAAATGTACAAATTGTGCTCATCCGACATGCTCATGTTGCCAAAAAATGCATCAATGAAAAACTCCTTATTATTCCAACAATCTCCCCCTTTGAGATCAAGGGAAAAGGGCACATACATACAATCTTCTCATATATTGAATCTCCCCCTAACTAATATATATATATATATTAGTAGTAAACATAACTGACTCCCCCCTAGGAGTGCTATAAAAAAAAATTGAACTAGAAATATTCCTTATATCATCTGCATATGTACACAGAAATTTGAAGAATAACTAAAATGGATAAAAGGTGTAGTGTAAAAAAATGTACATCTTTACATTTTCACACTAGGTTTTGTTAGATTTGATTGTGAAACCACTCAAGATCAAAATGATTGAAGGAAAGCAAGAAAAGAGTTGAATAAACTCAACACTCCCTTAGCACTAAACAAGCAGTCCATATTAATAGACAAGGGGAGAGGTGAGTGTTACTTATATAGCAAAATAATGGTAGATAATTCCAAGAGGAGTAATAACTCCCAAATACCCATAATAGGTGGGAGTTTTACCTACTTGGTAAATGCCATATTACATGGTTATGCCTACTCAAGTAAAGACAAGAAATGGTAATGAGAGGTGGCTAATAAATCCAAAAGAGGGTGTGAGACTCAACTACCCAAAAGTGGGTGTGACACATGTGAATGATGGATTTATGCCACATGTCCTCATCCTCACCATTCTAATATAACCTAAGCAAGCTTAATAATGTGTGTAGGAAAAATAAATGATCCAACATAAGGAAAATAAAAAACCTACACTAACACCCCCCTTAAGCATAGCTTAGGTGGGTGAAAAGACACAAAGATGCAAAGATGGGTCCCATCTACTAGGCCATGTCAGGTACCCATGTACAAACCAATCTCTCCCAACCAAAGAAAAGGAGAAACCCAATGTGACAAAACTCCTCCCCAAAAGAGAGAAAATAAAACAAGTTTCCCAACATAAGAAGAATCCCATGCAAGGAAGAAGTCCCCTCCAAAATAGAAAGGATCAGAAAGACTATGTAGACTTCCCTCAAGTAGTCAACTATTCCAATCATTGATGCTTGAAACTAGATGTAGAAAATGGTCCACAATCATTAAAAAACATTCCTCCCCTTAGGAAGAAACAAAACCAAAGGTGTATGAAGAACATCTTCCCGTTCCTGAAAGGAATATAAAGGAAGAAAGCACAAATGTAAGATGCCTTTGAAAACTACTCATGTGTCTCGATGTCAATGCCAAAAGCTACCACCATCAATTCAGGAATTCTAGGACACACTGATGAAGATGACAATCTAGTACCTAGTAGAGATTTATATAAAACAAGATCCAAAGACTCAATTATCTCCTCTGAAGACAAAGATGCCTCCCCCAAATGCTACTCAAAAGTATCCACATTCATGTCAAACTGTGATGAATGATCATGTGGAGAATGAACTAGAGGATCCAAGGGTTCCTCAATAACAACTTAAGAAGAATCAACTCCATCAAAGAAAAGATGAATGTCATGAATAGTGTCTACAAGTATAAAGTGTGAGATTCCATAAATAAACCTACAATGTCTACCAAGTAGTCATCCCAAGTAGCTATATATGGAAGACGATGTATCCTGTTGCACTAAAACATAAGTAGCCATAAATTTAGTAGCACAAGTATCCTCAAAAGAAACAATAGATGGAGGAGAAGGAGTGCAAGGCTCAAGAATTGGATTTGATGTTAGAATACCCAAGTTCAAGTAGCCAAAGTTCTCCTCAAAATCAAATCTCACACTAGGAGTGTGATCAAAAACCAAAGGATCAAAACCATCATTAGGTGAAAAGTCTAAAAAGGTGTATAACCAAGATGCATGATCAACCACCCTAGTAGCAATTATCTCTCTACTTTTCGAGTCTCTAATGATAAATGAATCAGGTGTGAATTCCATAGTCTTCCTTGTTCCACCATGAGTGATCTAATTAATGGAAATAAGATTCTTTGAAAGATGAGGTATAGACAAAAAATCATTGAAAGTTCCATCCCAAATAGCAACAAATCATTTTCCAATTGCATTGATGTATGCATTTTTTTCCATTAGCATATGTAGCATAACACAAGGCTCAAAAGAAGAGAACATGGACTATGTAGAATCCATGTGATGAGAAGCTCTAGAATCTAGGAGTCATCTCCTTGATCCAATACTTTTGGAAGCACAAAGAGCTATACCTTATGATTTACCTACCCCAACAGTATGGCCCTTTTCCTTATCAGATTCTGATTGTTTTGAATTTTTAGGATTAGAAGAAGTTTAATCAACCATTTGAGAAGGAAAATTGATTTTGTTCTTCTCAAGAAGATGTTTTAGTTCATCAATATCCTTCTTGTAACAAGAATGTTCTTCATGTCCACTCCTCTTGCAATATGCACAAGTGGGATTCTCCTTCTTAAATGAATCCTCTTTTAAAGACAATTTAGTTTCTACTTTACAAGTAGATGAATATTGATATGAATCTTTCTTTTTGTCTCCTTGGTTCCTTTTTTATTGTTTTGCTTATTAGTAACTTTTTTTGTAGTCAAGGAATGATACTTGAAAGACTTAATAATTCCCATTTGAATCAATTTATCTTGCTCCTTTATGAGATCAGCTGCAAACTCACTCAGAGAAGGCATAGTAAATCCTTTTCCTAAGGCTCTTTTCATTGCATGAAATGTAGAAACAAACACTGCATAATCTGGACCAAGTTTTGAAAGAATGCTTGAAATCAATTGTGAGTCATCCTTTTTAACTCCACATTTATCCAACTACAATCTTATGGTATTCAACTTAGTAAATAAATCTTGAATGGTGTCAAAATTGCATGGGTTCAATCCTATGAGCTTGATCTCAAATGAATGTACTCTCAAATCATCTTGTTTACCAAAGAGTGTTACCAAAGTATTCCACACTTCATTTGGTGATTTTGTAGACATAATATGAAAGTGTAGATCAGGAGATACAACCATGCATAAGGTGCCAAAGGCTTCATCACATTTTTTGAACCATTTAAGCCTTTCTTCATCTTCTATAGGTTCCTTATCAATACCCATTGTTATTTTATACAATTTCAACTTTCTTAAGTGAAGTTCCATTACATTTTTCCGTTCAAAGTAATTGTATGGTGTGAGTAGAGGAAAATTTTTATCCATTTTAGATTGTTGTTGCAATGTAAGGTAATGCAACAAGGAAAAACACAGAGACACACCCCCATTTTTCACTCAATCAAGAATCCCCCTAGCAAAAGAATGATTTGGTAATTTATAAATCAGTGCATTTACAATGTCGGAATTGTTTTCTAGAGTTTTACAAGTGTCCAAAATGGACCTAAATACTGAAAGAACAATAAAATATCATAATGAGATCCTCAAAATAGCACCAATATGCAGTGCTCAGAAAAATATTCACTTTCAAAAAAAGAATCACCTCGATCTGAGGTTGTATGTGAAAGTTACAGTCTTTTGAAGTTCAAAAAATTAGATTTGTCCTTCAAATCTGCTTAGAAAATTGATTCTCTGAAAAACTAGGATCCCTTGAGAAAAAAATGAACACACCACTTCAAAGATCACAAAAATTTATCCTGAATAAAAAAAAATTGCACTCAGAAAGGCCTTTGTATGCTCAAGATATCATGCTTCAAAGTTTGAGTGCAAAAAAGAAAACTTCAACCATGAGGGGGTCAAGTTTGCAAAAAATCATCACCGCCAATTTTGGTTGAATTACTACTAAATTAAAAATACTACCAAAATTTGGTTGAAGGTAGCCAATTTAAAAATTTGCTAATTTTGATGATCCTCTAGGTAAATTTACAAGCTCTCTGATTTGGGAAAACTATCAGATTTCTTGCTAAATTTGGTGAGATTTGCTAAAAACCTTCCAAATTTGCATGAAGGCTGAGGGAGATTGTAGGTACAGATGCAAGTTTGAATGCAGATTTGAAAATTATTAAAAAATAAAATGAAAGTATTGGAAAAAAGCCTTAAATAAAAGGCTAAGTATTAAAGTGGGGTAAGTACGCAAGCCTTAAAAAAGGCTAAAAAAATGAAAAAGAAAGTGGTGGTGGCTAAAACTCCACTCTCCACCCTATTAAATGGGCCCAAGAGCCAAGGGAGACCATACCTAGGATCTTGACATTAAAGGGTTTGGTGAGTTCTAACAAGCTAGTGTTCATTCATCATTCCTTCCATTTATGCTTTCATTTCATTATCAAGGTTTAATTACCAAACTAGGGTTTGACCAAGGAAACCCCTTATACACCAAAAACAAACATTTTTCTTAGATTTGTGTGTTTGTATATTTGTAGGTGAAAAAGGATTGAAATTAGATCAAAAGTGCAATTTTGCAAAGTTGTCATCAAAGTTGTCAAGATACAAAAACTCACCTACATAATTTATTTCTATCTTTCCAACAGTCAAACCTAGGGGAATCAGAACCTTAGATGTGACATCAAAGGATTGAAAAAATAATTTTCAAAGCCCTATACAATACGTATTCACCCTTGGGTGAATGAGTCATGAGTAGAACACTTTGCAACACTTTTGGTGACAAGTATACAAAAATTTAGCCTTCTCAAATCTACTGGTTAATGGTTGTTTTTGATATTTTTTTAATAATACTTTGTGTTTCAAGTGATAGATCTCATAAATTTGATTTAAAATGCAATTTTATTCTTCTCTCAAAACTATTGTTCAATCATATTTTAATGTTTTCTGTCATAAGAAAGTTAGGGTAGCGAAATGTACAAACTTAAGTTTGACTCACCTTGGAGGTTGCAAGTCAATTCTAACCCTTTGAAACACTCTCCCTCTTCCTAATGAAATAGAAAAGGTTGGATTTTTTATTAGGTGGACACACCCTTTGTACTTTTTGGCATAGGTCCCTCATTTCTAGGTCTTCCTATTCCCCCTTCCACCTTTTCTCTTCATTTCATTTTGGTGAACCTAACATTTTACATCTTAGTTTCTGATTTGGAGACATTCATAATCCTAGATCTAGGTTTGCATTAGTGTGTTTTGCATTACATTTAGGGTTTATTTTTGCATGTTTGCATCACGTAAATTCATAAAAAAAATTAGAAAATTTGAACTCATTTTGCATACATCTTGTATTGTAGTTTCATTAAGAGTGTCCTTCAGTCATTTAGATTCAATTTTAGTTCAAAATTACATTCCAAAATTTGTCACGTTTTTCACTTATTATCATTATTTTCACTTGTATTAGGGTACTTAAAACTAGAAAATTTGGTCACAGAATTCATAGTTTGCAGCCTGAAATAGAAAATTCAAACATCAAGCAAGAAACACAAACTTGAATTTTTCCAACCACTAACCAAAGACTCATTCACCTTTCCAGGTGAACCTGTCCTTCTATAAGTGTTGTTTCAAATTTTTCGGCATCATTTTTCCTTTGTTTACTTCATTGCATTCTACTTCTAGATCTGTTTTTTAGTTTCAGAAAAAAAAAAATTATGTACTTTCTTGCATTAAGTTCAATTGATCAAATTAAGTGCATTGGTTGAAATCAAAATTGGCATTAAAAAGACATCACTTTTGTTTTTTGCATAGCACCATTTTAGTAAATTATTTTTTTTCAAATCTGAATATTACAAAATCTTGTTACATACTTGCATTGTGATTCATACTTTTGGGTGTTCATTGCATTTGCATAGTACCCTTTCTCCATTTTGGGTGCACTTAGGTTTGGTGAAACTTGTATGAGCTTCATGTTGGCAACACAAGGGTAGACAACTAAGGGGGGGGTGAATCAATTGTCACATAAATTTAAACTTATTAACCTTATTCTCATATCTAATAAATAAACATGAAAGCATAAACCATCACCACATTCCAAGCACACATAACACCAATATTTTTTTTATGTGGAAACCCTATTAGGGGAAAAACCATGGTAGAGGTTAGTCCACAAGATAATACCCTGTTAAAAGTATAAAAGAAAATGGGGAATGCACATGCATTCAGGAACAATACCTAGAGCTCACTACCCAATTACAACAAGGCTTACTACCCAAAGGAAGACACACTATCTTACAAAAAACATTCGGATTACATTTGCAAGATTTTGAACGAAGAAAATAACATCTACTAATGCCTGATTATAGTTTCAGTTAAGCACATGAACACTTCACATTCTGCATCTACCTTCGAATTATTAGGACATTATTAGCACATCTCATAAATTCAAATGGAATAAACAATCGCTTATATATCCACAATTAAGATTAACATCAATTGCATGTCAACTTCAACAAAATAATAAAATGTGTACAAATTGTTGGCCCAAATCAATAAACAATTATTAATGTGAATCAACCAATGTCAGCCACAACATAGTAAGGACCCAAAACGAAATCCTCGAACACGAAACACCTCAAACAATTATTCCTCGAAGATCCACAACACACTACAATCACCCTATCGGTCATGAAATGTGAAAAACATGAACACGCAAGAGAAACTCACCAATCACAAGCACAATGATCAATGTAGATTGAAAACATAGATAGAGAATGATCTAGAAACATCCACAAGCATCATGAATCACTAGAGAATCATCTACAACAACTCAAGTTACTAGAATCACATTATCTTCTTTTAGAAACACCAACTAAAGCAACAAAATAACTGTCAGAACACAGATACTCATAACTCAATCAAATCTTCATGTGGATCTCTAAAACTTAACGTGGATAAACTAGATATACTAAAAAAAAAACCCTTTAATCCACAACCTCTTATCATCAACCAACATGCTAAGCTAGCCAACATACTAAACTTCACTGCACTACTTGACAACCTGCAACTTATTTCATTACAATTTTCTCAATATCCTCGACATATATAGCCTCTAATGTCTTTAAGGCCAATAGTGTTGACATCAATGACAACCACATATCAACAAAATCCAACAATCTCCCTCTTTGGCATTGATGGAAATACATGATATGAAAAAAACCATCAACACAACTTTCTCTTAGCACTTTCTCCCCCTTAGGTTTTGACTCTTTTCTCCTCAACTCTTTCATATGACTCTTTTCCCCCTTTGACATCAATGAAAAAGATACATTACCTTTCTCCACACAAGCTTTGAACCACATTTCTAAACATTTGACTACTCCCTTTGAGTAGTATCCACCACAACATCAATCTGATCAAGATATGACTATGAAATGCATGGACTTATGCAAGTCAATGCATCTTAATTCTAATTAGGAGGGGTAATCACCCCTAGGTTACCTCTGAGATACTCAAAATTATCCTTAGGAAAGGGCTTCGTAAAGATATTTGTAATATGTTCCTTAGTAGGCACATACTCCAATATGACTTCCTTTTCACTCACCTTCTCTCTCAAAAAGTGAAACTTGATAGATATATGCTTGGTGTTTGAACGCAGCACCAAATTCTTAGAAATGTTAATTTCACTTGAATTATCACAAAACATAGCAATAGGTTCATCATACACAACTCTGATATCTTTCAACATCTGCTTCATCCATAATACTTGAGTACAATTGTTAGCAACAACAATGTATTCTACCTTTGCAGTAGATAAAGAAATGGCATTTTTCTTCTCACTTAACCATGAAATCAGTTTATTTCCCAAGATAAATGCATTAGCACTGGTACTCTTTTTGTCATTCACATCTCTTTCCCAATCAACATCAATAAAAGCACTCAAAGTAAGTTCATCATCTTTAGGATACTATAGGCCAAAATCAACTGTCCCCTTCAAGTATCTAAAAATCCTCTTCACAACTGTCACATGAGATTCCTTAGGATCAACTTGAAATCTTGCAACAATGCATACGACATTCATGATATCAAGTCTAGTTTGAGTCAAATAAAGCAATCCACCAATCATTAAACTGTATCTAGTCTGATTTTCCTTAGGTGAATCATCATCTTATGTCAACTTACATCCAGTCACCATGGGTGTTCCAAGTAGCTTTGAATCTTCCATACCAAACTTCTTTAGCAATTCTTTCACATACTTGGACTGAGATATAAATATCCCTTTATCTAGTTGAGTAATTTGCAATCCCAAAAATAATTTCATCTCTCCAATCATAGACATCTCAAACTCACTCTACATCTCATCAAAAAAATTCAAGCACAAACTATCATCTCCTCCAAAAATGATATCATCAACAAAGACTTCAACAATCAAATATTTATCATGATCAATCTTGAAATACATATTACTATTAGTAGTACCTTTATTAAATCCAATCTTCAACAAATACTTATCCAATCTAGCATACCATGTTCTTGGGGCTTGCTTGATTCCATACAATGCTTTCTTCAACTGACAAACCATATATCCATGATCTATCAATTGAAATCCATTAGGTTGCGCAACATACACTTCTTCTAGTTCACCATTCAAAAATGCTGACTTGACATCCATCTAATAAACCTTGAAGTTTTTGTAAGAAATATAAGCAAGAAATAGTCTCACAGCTTCAATCCTAGCAATAGGGGAAAAGGTTTCTTCAAATTCAATCCCTTCCATCTAAGAATATCCTTTACACACCAGTCTTGCTTTGTTTCTGACAAATTCACCTTGCTCATTCAGTTTGTTCTGAAAGACCCATTTAGTTCCAATTAAATTTTTGTCCTTAGGTCTAGGAACAATAATCCATGTATCATTCTTCTCAATTTGTAGTAATTCTTCTATTATTTCTTCCACCCAATGTTCATCTTTACATGCTTCATTGACACTATTAGGCTTAGTCTTTCAGATCAAATAGTATTCTTCTACAATCCTTCTCATGGTTTGAACTCCTTTGTTCTTGTCACCAATAATCTGATCTTCTGAATGATTTAGTCTTACATACCTTGGAGTCTTAGGATGTTCTTTAACTTTAGGCTCTTGTGATCTCACTTCTGCACTTTCACTAATTCCTTCCTCTTGATTTTCTTGATTCACCAGAATGATCTAAACTTGATTTGAAGTCTGAACTTTCTTTCCTTTATCTGAACTATCATTCTGATCATCTGAATCATATCCATGGTTTTTGGAAGGTCTAGCTATGTCTTCATCAACCTTGACATTAGCACTCTCAATTAATTTCCTCAACCTCTTATTATAGCACTGATAGGCCTTTCTTTTAGTAGAATAACCAAGAAAGATTCCTTCATCACTTCTAGCATCAAACTTTCCTATAACTTCATCTCTTTTGATAAAGAATTTACGCCCAAAGATTTTTAAGTATCTAATAGTAGGCTTATGACCATACCATAGCTCATAAGGAGTCTTATCGGTATCACCTTTGACTTGTACCTGGTTGAGAGTGTAAACAACAATACTCGCAGCTTATCTCTAGTAGATATGAGGAACATTTCCTTCTAGCATCATAGTCCTAGCAACTTCTTCAATTGTCATGTTCTTCCTTTCCACAACTCCATTTTTCTAAGGGGACCGCAATGCATATAATTGTCTCTTTATCCCATGCTCTTCACAAAAATAATTAAACTCATGGAAGTGAATTCACCACCTCTATCTAATCTTAGACATTTAATATTCAAACCTATCTTTGTCTAAATCATAGCCTGAAATATCTTGAATTTCTCTAGAGCTTCAAATTTTTCCCTTAAGAAAGTAACCCACATCATTCTAGAATAATCATCAATAAGTAACATGAAATACATGTATCCTTGTAAACTTCTAACTCTCGAAGGACCACACAAGTCAGTATGCACAAGCTCCAACACTTCATTTGAACAATGATGTTTGCTCCGAAATGAAACTCTAGTTTGCTTCTCTAACTAACATTCCTCACATATGGCATTAGTAAGTTTTATCAACTTAGGAAGATCTCTCACATCTTGAGTAGAACATATCTTGATAATATTTTCAAAGTTGACATGACACATTCTCCTATGACACAACCAACTTTCATCAACTTGAGAAATTAGACAACTTTTACTATCAACACTTAGGTGAAAGATATTACCTTTTGTTTTTGTACCAGATGCAATCACATTTCTGGAAATCCCCAATATTCTACACTTTCCATTCTTGAATTGAAGATTGTATCCCTTGTCAACCATCTATCCAATACTTAAAAGATTATGCTTCAAACCTTGCATGTATAGGAAATCATCAGTAATATGCTTACCATCAAGAGAAATGGATCCTCTACCATGAATTACACCAACTTTATTATCACCAAATCTTACAACACCACCATCATACTTTTCCAAGCTCACAAAGTTAATTTTATCACCTGTCATGTGATGAGAGAATCCACTGACAATCACCCATTCATCTTTTTCTTCAACTCTGGCTACTAGAGCTTTCTCCACATTTGTGCAATTAGTATATTTAGTAGGGGCTGGATCATTTTCCTTGATAGTAATAAATACCCATTCATCATCACTTACATTCCCTTTATCAGATTCATCACCTGTCACACCTTCATCAGCAACATAATAATACTTTCTTTGAAATCTATGCTTGTTAGGTCTTGGCTTCTAAGGAACTCTTTTTGGACACCTTTATGCAAAATGAATGAATGGATCCCAACAAAAAGGCCTAATTAGGTACCCATGTACAAATGTAATAATGAGGTATAGAAGGAAAACCCAGTGGGACAAAACCCCCCTACAATGAGATGACTGTTGCAAAGAAGCACTGGAAGAACACTATGGAGTAACACTGGAACTGCAATCTGGAAAGCAAGAAAAGATACTTCTATCTACAAGAAACCAAAAATGGAATCATCATAATGTGACAGCAGACCCGATGCCACAAAACATTGGAAAACTCACAAATTGGAACAACCCTAGAATCTGTGAAGCAACAGTAGATGAAATGATGACATAATCTAGAAACTGTGTATCTCGATGTCGATGCCAAACTGAGACTAAAACTCTTCCATGGGAAGGAGTACCATAAAGACTCTGGAACATTAACCATAAAAACATGGCCCTCAAACTGAGAAGGATCTGAACCAATGCAAATCAAGAAACATAAACTCCCAATCTAAAGTGTGAACCGATGTGAATCTGATATATGTCAAGCTAGAGAAAAAATGTGGCCAAAAGAAACTAAGAAACTAGATAACCCATGCAATTTTCCATCAAAACAAGATGGATATGGAGATCAAAGTGCATGGACACTCTGTGAACCATTTGAATCTAGACCTTGCACAAACACAATAAACATGCAAACAATTAGATCAAACACAAGGTTAGAAACAAATGATTCCTCAAGAAATCCATTTGAAATTTGCAAAAGATAAGAAATGAAAATGAAGAACACAAATGAAACAATTAAATCCTATCTAATGCAAGCAAACTCTTGATCTCTTGAGGGAGTTGGTGCAAATAGGTGTGTGGAGATTTTCCCTTTCCCAACTCCTTGAATGCAAATGTTGATTGAAGATGATTGATCCACTTGATAAGTCCCTCAATGAGCTCCAAAATCTGCAATAAACTAGTTAAGAATATGGATGTAATTTGAGAGATATTTGTGCATAATAACTTTGCATAATTGTGGATGATGAAATAAGGATATAGGCTCTTTATTTATAGATTGATAAGTTGAGGAGATGTCCAAATTTGATCAATGTGGGACAAAGATTCAACCAATGATATGATGCCACTTGTCAACATGTGAGAGGATGAAGGTTGAGCAAGTTTTGATCCATGTGCAAGTTTGAAATTTGAATTTGATGAGATGACATGTTTAGGGGGATGAAAAATGAGTTAAATGCCAAGTGGGAGACATGTAAGAGACAATGTAAGAGCTTTAAATGCTTTGTTGGATGGACAAGTCCTTTTGGGAGATTTCAAATTTGAGGAATATTCCCACTTAGATGCTTTTTGAATGAAAATAGGAAATTATTAAATCAAATAAATGATTTAATTGTGCAAGTTGCAAAATCTAGAGGATTTGAGTGATTAGTATTAAATTATTCAGGATTTGATTAATTTAAGGGGATATTTAGTTGATTTGACAATTTGATTTAGATTTTTGGATTAATTTAAATCAAAAGAGAGGAATATGATAAGAGGCTAATTAAATAAAGATTTTGATTTATTTAATCAAAAGGGATGGTGTTAGATTAAATCAAATAAGTTTTTAATTTATTTAATTTAACAGATAGACTTTAGAGATTTAATCGAATAAGTTGATTATTTAATTAAATAGGGATAATTAGATCAGATGAATTGATTTAATTAACAAGGGAAAGTGACTTAATTAGACAAAATAATTTATTTAATTAAGAGATGAATATTGATGAATTTAATTAGATAAGGAAATTTGATTAAACAGTTAGACCGAGGGATGATTTAGGAAGAAACGATGTTAGTAGATCAGAGTGTGATATCAATCTGTATATTTTCGATGTCTACATTTTGCCCCTCTTTGAAGCGATGCACTTGTTGCGTTGATTCAAAGAATAATCTTATTGAGATCAAAGTTCAAAATTCTTTGATTTTATGATGCCCCACTCTTGCCCCAGCAAGAAGAATTATGTTGGTATACTGCCCCCTCGAGAGATCGGGCGAAGAGGTTTGATTTGAGGGTCGATCTCTCAAAAAAAGAGGTTCAAGATCAGTTCAACTCGAATATTTGATGTAGACAGATTTGATGATGTAGACAATCATCAGCCATGGGTAGTCTCATGCCTATTTTGATATATTACACACACTTGATCCTAATTTGTACCATGACGGTGACATTATTATGATGTTTTATTTTAATGGATGATATGATGATGTATGGATGATATGATGGATGCACATGATTTGATATGATGATGATTTTATGATTATGCAAATAGATGATAAATGTGTGGTTTATGAGATGTTCAGAATAACTAATCTATATTATGCAATGATGGGGATGAATTCATGTGGTATGATTAATGTTTTCTATATGGTATTATATGCATTATATAGTATGTTGATGGTTTGTGGATGCAAGATGGATGCAATGGTGATGATTTATGATTAGCTATCATGGTACCATGTTAGCATGAAAAGCAAGAGATAGAAGAAAATAAGAGATTCCAACAAGACATGAGATGATGATGATGATGATTATTATTACTTGCCAAGGAGTTGGGATTTTCAAAGGGCAAATTTCCTTATGTTTGATAATACACGCAATACGATGCATCAAGGTATCGAGAACCAGGATGGCATTATACCTAGTGTGATGGACTTTGACTCAACAAATCAGATAGGAGTATTCTTGTTCACACCTGACATATGAAACCCTATCTAGAAAATAGTTCAAATATTTCAAATATCTCAGACCAAAACATAGGAAGGCGAGCCTTTCTATGTGGTCAACAAGAAACTTAAAACACCCTCGCTACAGACTAAACAAAAGCACACATGACCAAGGTTATATTACAAAGATATCCAACAAGCATAGCAGACAAAAGATAATGATCATTGCCCCATTCCTATCTCTCTAAATCCTTCATTCGGACATCATCGAGAGGTCCTTGGAATGAGCACAATGAGATAAATCAAACAAGATAAAGTAAGTGAGAAAACAAACTAATGTTCTTCATACCGTTAGCCAAGAGAAACGATGTTTCGAAAGATGGGAGCCAAAACTTATTGCCAAAAGATAATGTCCATTGTCGAAACGGATCCTAGGACATGTTAATGACACGTCATTTTGTTTACCCAAAGTGGTTGGTTTGATAAAAGTCCCCATTGTCGGAATGGATCCTAGGACATGCTTTTATCAAACAATGAAGAAATTGATTTATGATTTATATGCTATTGATAAGAAAAGAGTTGACCAACTTGCTTGCTGACTGACCTATACTTGAGATTTTGATAGTTTAGGTTTTCACATTTGACTGCTAGACTTGTTTCCGACTATTTTACCAAAGGTTGAGGGTGATGACAATTTATTATGGATGATTGATTATCACGAGTGTAAGCGAGATGAGGTGAATGGATTTTTTCAAATATTTGGATGTTTTTGGAATTTTGCAATGTTTTGAGGCTGTTTTTGGTATTTTTTGAGATTTTCAAATGTTTTGATTTTCAATTTTCCAATGTTTTGAGATTTTCTGAGATTTTGACCAAGAGACTAACCTAAAGACCTATCCTAGGGGCCTCGGGGATGTCAGATTAGCCTTGCCTACGTTATACACGCAGAGACCACATAGTTCGACTGATGACTTGACCGATTTATAGATGATGATATACATGATGAGATGTCAGTTTATTATGACAAAATCCTATAGGACTGACTTAAATGTCTCGGGGGATGATCAAAGATCAACCTTGCCTACGTTCAAGCTCAGAGACAACGTAGTTCGACAATGACTCTTTTTTGAATGACTTTTGACTTATTTTTGGATTTTGATATGTTTTGAATGTTTTTGGATTTTCTCGATGTTTTAATGTTTTTGGATTTTCGATGTTTTGATGTTTTTGGATTTTCTGATTTTCTGATGTTTTGGATTTTTTGATTTTCTAATGTTTTGGATTTTCTGATGTTTAAGATCATACACGAATCCAATCCGATGAGAACAATGCCCCCAGTGTGAGGTGATCGACTACTCCGATATAGGCAGGACAAACTGACCTTTTAAGTGGGCCGAGTAGCTCTAGGAGGAATCATGACACAAACGCAAGACCAAGCTATGGTGTAGATGCGGATGGAAGAGTGAAATGTGATGATATGTGATGGGTGAGTGAATGATGCAAAGCAAGTCATAGAGACCAAGATGGATGGAGAGTGCTTATTTACACAAGGTGCCTGTTTGCCAGGTTTTCACCAAGGTACTTGCCCAAAGTGCCACCGAAGTGGTTTTCACTAGAGGACGATTTTTTTCTTTTATTTTTCTTGATTTTTTGATTTTTTTGTCACCAAGAGCTGTTTGCAGGAGTTTTCACCAGAAGTAACCATTTTTTCGGACTTTTTATGATTTTTGGGATTTTGGTTCTATACCTTGAAAGATTTAGGCATAAAATTTTTGAGATGGGAGCTATTCATTGGCTCCTGTAGGGGTTCCCCTTCGGTGTTGATAACTGATATGCCCCTGATTTGTAGCTTGCTGTGATGACAAAGGGTCCTAGCCAGTTGGGTTCAAACTTGCCCTTGCCATTTGGGTTCAAGACATTCTTCTGATTCTCTTTTAGCACCAATTCTCCAACCTAGAAAGTTCTGCTTCTGATTTTCTTGTTGTAGCTCCTTTTCAGTCTATTCTGATACACTTGCAGATGGTTTAAAGCATCCAGACGTCGCTCGTCCAACAGTTCCAGCTCGTTCAGTCTTGAAACTCGATACTCTTCGTCTGTGATGAGGTTTTGCAATGATACTCTGAGGGATGGTAACTCGATCTCAATGGGCAAGATGGCCTCTGATCCGTAGACCAAGGAAAATGGTGTGGCACTAGTGGGTGTGTGGATCTGGTTCAATAAGCCCAAAGGGGATTCTACAAGTGCCATCCGACCTGCATCATTGACTATTTTCTTAAGGATTTTGAGGATGGTTTATTTGTGGCTTCTATTTGGCCATTTCCTTGGGATAGTATGGGGTGGAAAAGTGATGTTGGATTTTAACTTATCACATAGGTCACGGACTTCCTGATTTTTGAATGGTGTCCCATTATCTGAGATAATGGCTTGTGGGACACCATAGCGACATATGAGATAGTTGGGATGAACTTTGAGATCTGCTTTCTGTTATGTAGGTCATAGGTATGGCTTCAACCCACTTGGTGAAGTACTCGGTTGTAGTTATAATGAATTTGTGGCCATGGATGAGGTGGGTGTGATTTTCCCAATGAGATTGAGTCCCATTGTGAAAAGGGCCATGGTGTGACGATTGGATGAAGCTCTTGAGCTGGAGCATGGATGAGGTCCCCGTGTTGCTGACATTGTAGACACTTCTTGACGTATTCATGTGCCTCTCTGTCCATGGTAGGCCAGTAATACCCACTCCTTAGCAATTTCTTAGACAAGGTCATGCCACTCGAATGAGAACCACATATGTCGTTGTGCACCTCAGTTAGGGCAGCTGAAGCCTCCTCAGGGTTAAGACATCTTAGTAAGGTTCCTTCTATGCTTCTGCGATATAGGGTTTCTCCTAAAATGACAAAACGAGATGCTTTCTTGATAAAGGTTTGTCTAAGGCTTGAACGCAAATCAGCGGGAATGATACCTATCCTAAGGTATGTGTAAATGTCTTGGTACCACTGATCATTCGGACCAACATTTCACCCACAAATTCTGACTTTGGTACCTTGAATGCTGGTATGAGAAGCTGCTCTACTAAGAAATCATATTTCAGAACATTTCGAGGGATCTCTAAGAGTGATCCAATAGTTGCCATTGCGTCTGCTGCTCTGTTGTTGGTTCTTGGTACTTGCTCGAATGTGATGTCAACAAAAGATTCCTTGAGATTTTCCACCAGCCTTTTGTATGGAGTTAGCTTATCATCCTTTGTTTGGTACTCATTGTTCACTTGATTTATGATAAGCTGTGAATCTCCATATACCTTCAATGTCATAATGTTCCACTGTACTACTATCTTGAGACCTATAGTTAAAGCCTCGTATTCTGCAATGTTATTGGTACAAGGGAATGCTAGTTTGTATGATCTTGGTATACAATCCCCTTGTGGAGTGATGAAGAAGATACCAGCTCCTAACCCATGTTGTGTGTAGGATCCATCAAAGTATAGTTTCCAATGAGTAGCTATGTCAATGTTGAAAATGGATTCATCTGGAAATTCTGAAACAAGTGGGTTCTCTGCATAGATAGGTGCGTCTGCCAGTTGGTCTGCAATGACCTTTCCCTTGATTGTCTTGCGCTCCACATACTCAATGTCATATTCTGATAATATCATTACCCACTTAGCCATTCTTCTCGTAAGCATTGCCTTTGAAAGAAGATACTTTAGGGGATCAATTTTAGCTATGAGTTTGATCTTGTGTGCCAACATGTAGTGTCTGAATTTTTGGGATGCAAACACCACTGCTAGGCAAGATTTTTCAATGAATGTATAGTTTAACTCATGGCCCACCATTGTACGGCTGATGTAGTAGATGGCTCTTTCTATTCCATTTTCATCATGTTGTGCTAGGAGAGCACCAAGGGCTGCTGCAGTTGCTGAGATATAAAGGATCAATGGTTTGTTCTGAATTGGAGGCCTTAGTACTGGAGGTGTTAACAGATATTCCTTGATTTTGTTGAAGGCTTGTTCACATTTGTCATCCCATTTGTACGTTACCCCCTTGTGGAGTAAGTGAGAGTAAGGGATTTGTTTGTCTGCTAATTGTGCTATGAACCTGCGAATTGACTGAAGCCTGCCTTGGAGACCTCTCAGTTGTTTCAATGTCCTAGGAGCTTCCATTTCAAGTATTGCTTTCACCTTTGCTGGATCAATCTCAATGCCTCTCATTGACACTATGTAGCCCAACAACTTTCCTGATTGTACGCCAAAGACACACTTCTTGGGATTCAAACGAACCTTGTATTCTTCTAGTCTGTCAAAGATAGCACTCAAGACCGATATATGATCCTTCCTCTTTTTGGATTTTCCCAGGATGTCATCGACATAGTCCTCAACTGTTTTGTGGATCATGTCATGGAATATTAGTGTCATGGCCCTTTGGTATGTGGCCCCAGCGTTCTTTAAGCCGAATGGCATTACGTTCCAGCAGTATGTGCCCCAAGGACAAGTGAAAGATGTTTTATGTTGGTCTTCCTCTGCAATTCTTATCTGATTATAGCCTGAAAATCCATCCATCAAGGAAAGCATCTCATGCCCCGCGGTCATGTCTACAATCATATCAATGTTAGGCAATGGAAAATCATCTTTTGGGCAAGCCTTGTTCAAGTCCCTAAAGTCCGTACAGATTCTTATGCCCCCAGTTGGTTTTGAAACCGGTACTAGATTGGAGACCCACTCAGGGTAGGCGATCGTTCGTATGAATCCCGCATCTAGTAGTTTCTGGAGTTCCATCTTGACTAATAGAGCAATCTGTGGGTGCATCTTTCTCAACTTCTGTTTTACAGGTTTAGCTTCAGGATAGACTGCCAAGTGATGAACCACTACCTCTGGATCCAATCCTGGCATATCAGCATAGGTCCACGCAAAATTTATCTTCCTCTCCTTTAAGAAGGTAGCCAACTCCTCTTGTTCTTTGCATAATAATGACTCAGCGTAGAATGTAATATGAGGAGTTTCTTGTGTTCCCAGATTGATGGGGTTGCACTTTTCTGCTAGCATAGCTGACTTTTCTTGGTGTATAGCTGTAAGAGGAAGATTGAATCCCCCATCCTCAGGCGCCTCAGAGAGGTTTTCACCATTGGATGCGTCCTTTCTTTTTACTTTTTTAGAGTCGGAGAGTGCCACAAGGTGGTTTTCACTCAAGGACTTGGAGATTATTCTCAATTTTTTATTTTTGCGACTGAGGGATTCAATCGTTTCTCCATAGTATGCATGTGTATCCAGCTCTATGATAAAACCTGCCTTATGATCCCCACATGGAATGTCATCCCTAAGTCCCATGAATTCTGAGAGCGCCTCATCGTTTTCAAACATGTCAAGAATTGGTGGTCCTCGTTGGTCGTAATCAATCAGTTGGGGATAGACTAATCGGATTTCATTGCTTTGGTTTTCAGACTCATAAGATAAGGTGCTAATCATAAGGACATTAGTATCCTCAAATAGCAAAGGTAATCCTATTTCTGGTGACTCAGTTAAATCAGTGGGCATTCCTAAAGTCATGGAGGATTTTGGAGTAGCTACAGATTCCTGAGGAGGCGTTCGGTTCCGTCTATCCTGGGCACCTCGACCAAGTACAGTTACCTTAGGAGTAGGATGACCAATGCCAAGATTTTTTATTTGCTTCTCAGGTATAATGGGTATTACACGCCCGTTATTATCTTGGCCTAACCCTTGGTTCCGGTTATAGCCCATCAAGAGCATCATCTTCATACCTTTGTTTCGTTCGTCCATAGGTAATTCAACTGCCGGTATATCATCTCGATAGAGGAGATGAGATAGGTCCCCCTCTAATGTTTCCTGACCAAGATCTCCTGCACTTGTGAAGGTGGGGTTTCGTTCATAGGAGCCTTGAGATGTTGAAGCTTCTTGTGATTGTGGTCGTCCTCTTGATCTAGGAGATTGTGGTAGCTCTCCTACTACAAAAGCATTCTTAGGCATTGAATAGTTTCCACAACCATCATCTTGTATTATAACTTTGATATCAGAAAAGGCGGGGATGGCGGGGGTGGAGGGTGTCTCTGTCACAGAAGTGAGAGTGGCGGGATCCACGTAAGGTGTTGATGGGCCTTCATCGTTCTTGGGTACTTGCGGGATCTTGTAGTATTTTGCCTCTAGATTTTTGCAGTAGGCAAATGGCTCAGGATCTCCATGGATAGTAACCTCTTGACCTTCATGTGTGAATTTCACACATTGATGAAAGGTTGAAGCTACAGCTTGCATTGCATGTATCCATGGTCGCCCTAGGAGAATGTTGTATGGTAAATCGAGGTCCAAGACCTGACAGTTGGTTTGCATGATGGCGGGTCCAACCTAGATAGGAAGCTGAATGGTGCCTTGGGATACCCTTTCCTGGTCATTGTATGCTCTTATTGTGATGCCTTTTCCTTTGTCAATTAAATCCTCTGAAATGTTCAAATTCTTTAGAAGCTTTAAGGAGCAAATATTTAAGCGTGCACCTCCATCCACCAAGACTCTCTTAACTTTCTTTTTATTTACGTACACCTCCAGATGAAGCGCACAGTTGTGAGATGGTTGTGTGGGGAAGTCTTGTTTAGAAAATTTAAGAATGTTAGGTGTGGTGATACTTGCGACCATAGCTTGGAATTTTTCTACATCTAGATCTGCGGGGACAGTAGATGATGCCAAAGCTTCTTCTAGAATCTTTTTGTGTGCAGATGAGATTTTGAGTAACTCCATGATGGAGATATGTGCAGGGGTTCTTTTCAATTGATCCAAGACATTATAGCCACTAGGGTTAGACCTTGGATTGGATGTGGAATTTCTGCTTGGTTGGGATGGTGCTGCAATGGTAACCTTTCCACCTCTTGTGGTGACTCCACAATCGGCTTGGGCCCCTTTGATGGTGATGACTCCACAAAACTTGTCTAAACAAGCAACAACACCCTCGTATGTGTGGTTGACATTTTTATAAGCCCCTTTTCCTTTGTCTTGATCTTTGTTTCCTTTGTTGCCATGATTCGGCATCGGATTCGTGTAAATCTTGAGATCTTTGTTTCCTGATGGTGCTTCCACATCTATGATTTTGTCATCTATGAGGTCTTGAATTAGATTTTTGAGCCTCATGCAGTTGTTTGTCGTGTGTCCCTTGAGTTTGTGGAAGTCACAAAGATAATTCTCATTATACCATGGTGGCTTGACCGATGGTTCTTGATAATTATTATGTGTAGGGACCGTTATCAATTTTTCATCTACCAATCTTTTCATGATTGCTTCAGCAGGTTCCCCAAGGAGTGTGTATTTTCGTTTGGGGAAGAACTTGTTTCGCTGTGGTCCTCCCTGATTATCAATGTTGTTTGTGTTTTGGTTATGGGATGGTTGGACCACAGTATTGACTTGTCGATTACTTTGATTGGTATTTTGGTGTTGTTGTTGTTGGGATGGTGGATTGTTCTTCCGTGGGGCACTAATGACAACTTTGGCATCAACGACACCATCATTGGTTACATTACGATTCTTTGCCCATGTTCGTGGTTTGTCATGATAACTGGATGATGAGCGGCCTTCTTGATATGATGAAGTTTCTCCCTATGTGGCAAGGGCTCGTTCAATATTGAGTGCCCTAGGGATCAACTGGTCGTAAGTGGTGATGTTTTGCACTTTGAGGTGGAAGGCCAAGGGCCCATCAAGATTTGCAATGATAGTTCCCACTTGTTGCTCTTCAGGCATGGACCACTTGCTTCGATTAGCTTTGGATCGCCATCATTGTAAGAAAGCACCGAATGATTCATTTTTCCCTTGTTTGAGAGCTGATAATTCCTATAAGCTAACCTCCATGGGAGTGTTGAAGGAATAATTCTGTATGAAGGCATCTATGATTTCCTGGAATTTTTTGATTCTAGAAAGTCGAGAAAACCAATCAATAGCGTTTCCAGCCAAGCTTCTTGGGAATAATCTCATCAAGTACATTTCATCGTAAGCCACCTCCATGCAATGTACTTGGAATTCCTTGATGTGATCTTCAAGGTTACCCATTCTGCGATATTTGTCAAATTTAGGGATCTCAAACCCTTTTGGGAATGGTTTCATTTCTACGCTCCTATCAAATGGATAAGGGCATAGGTTTTTTTGTGGTTTTGGTGTCCTTCCTAATTGAAGATCAAGCACTTATTGTGACAGAAATTTTATTTGTGCCGTGACATCCAATTGTGGATCAGGAGGTGGAATGAAGGTGTTCTGTGGGGGTGGAGTGGGTGTTTGAATGGGTGGAATGTTTGCTTGTTGTGCCATGTATGCTTTCAACAATGCTTGTTGTTGATCTTGCTATTGTTGCGCTAATAGAGCTTGTTGCTATGCTTGCTATTGTTGGTCCAATAATGCTTGTTGTTGGTCAGCTAGGGCTTGTTGTACTACTTCTTGTTGTTCTTGGTATTGCTCTAATGCTTGTTGATATGCGAGTTGTTGGGTTGCTTGTTGTTGTGCAAAGTACTGTGCTTGTGCTTGCACTCGTGCTTGGTTATCTTGGGCATCTTTTGCAGCTTGAGCAGCTTGTGCGGCTTGTGCAACTTGAGCAACTTGTGCAGCTTGTGTAGCTTGTGCAGCTTGTGCAACTTGAGCAGCTTGTGTAGCTTGAGCAGCTTGTGCGGCTTGTGCAACTTGTGTAGCTCGTTGTTGTTGCAACAAAGCTTGGGCTTGTGCCACTTGTTGTGCTTGTTGTTGTTGCAATGATGTTTGAGCTTGACTTTGCTGTGAATCTTGAGAAGCGTGCGTGGCTATAGGCGCTTACTGAATTGTTTGATATTGTTGGAGCAATTGTTGGTATGCTTTGAATGTAGTGTTGTAATGGCTTACTTGTCTTGGTCGCAATGGTGGTGGTGGTGGGATCGGAATTGTGTTGGGAGTTTGAAATGCGCTTAGAGTGATGGTGGTGGTGGGAGGTTGCAATGTAAGGGGTGTGATGGGGGTAGTGGAAGTTTGAGGTATAGTGGATGTAGTGGTTGGAGTGAATGTGGTGATAGGTGCGTTTGGGATGGGTGAAGTGATAAGAATGGTGGGACTAGGTGAAGTGATAGGAATGGTAGAGATGAGCGAAATAGTGGGTCTTTGAGAGACCATATTTTGATTAGCTATCATGTGTTGGTTTGATGTGGATGGTGTGTTTGAAAGATGTGATGTACCCCCTTGGTTGGATGAATTGATTTGGATGGGGCGATTTATGTTAGGGAAAGGTGAATGTTTAGGTAAAGGGGAGATCCCTAAACCAAAATATGGTGTTGACGTGGTGGGAGGTGTGAATGATTTGAAGGGTGGAAAATTTTCTTGTGCAAATGAAGAGACAAATCCGTAAGGTCTCTCTATTTTGGATGAGCTTGCTTGTACCAAAGGTCTAGACACTTGCGTGTCAAGGGAAAATGATGAGGTGGTATGGTAAGGAACCTCAGATGTATCGATAAATCCAAGTGGGTTGTAAAGTGGATTTTGATGCATGTTGAAGAGGGTATCATCCTCATTGATAGTAGGTTCTATGGCGGTAATGGAAGTGGTTGATTGTGGAAGGGTGTTTTGGTCATTTGGTATAAGAAGCGCATCCTCAACAGTGTTGAGAATTGATGGATTTATTTTAGCCATTGCGCGAAGAAACTTTTGTAGTTTTGGTTGTTTGACCATCTCAAGAACTTCTTCCTCACTTAGTTTTGTTGGTGTGATGTCTTCCACCAAGACCTCTTTTTGTCGATCATGTGTAGTGATGGTGAGGTCTGGAAGTGGTGTGTTTTGGATTTCTAGAATGTTTTGGCTTAGATCACTTGTGGTTGATGTTTCTTGATTTAACTCCATGTTCCTCTTGTGTTGTGATCTTGTTTGAACCATAAAAGAGAAAACTAGGATGTGTAAAAGATCAAAGATGTGAAGATGAAAGGTGTATGATATATGGATGAGAATGGAAGTTTTGAATTTGTATTGAAAATCTTGATGTGATGCTAGGTACTTTGGGTTTGCTTTTATTGATGTTTGTTTGATGTTTAGACTTTGAATTCTGTCTTTTGAATGTTGATGTTTGAGAAAGAGATATCCCCAAGATGTTTGGATGATGATTAAAAAAGATAACTAATGCTCATAAAGGATAATTTGATTTAGGAGTGAGAATAGGATGTGTCTACTCACAAGCTAACCAAAAGATAATCCAAATTAGTGATGGGAGAAGGATGCATCTATTCACCATTGATTGGAACAAAGTGATAATTCAACTAAGCATGTGCAAAAAGATTCATTCACACACACTTGAGTTGAACAAGTTTGATGTTTGATGTTTGAAGAATTCAAAGTCTCATGTTTGAAAGGTTTGGATGTCTACCAAAGGAGCCTAGCATAGTTGTTTCAAGATTTTCTCAAAATGTTGGTGAGATGTTTATGGTTGATGATGTTTTTGATGGATGAATGTTTGTTTTGATCTTAGAATGACCCTAGTTTAGACTTTTGTTTAACAATACCAAGGTATTGAAGAACATGTTATGTCCTAAGCAAGGTATCCAATCCCTTGAAACAATCTTGGATTTTGTGTGTAGTAAAATGAATATAAAGTGGGGTTGTCTCTTGAAGCATGTCTATAGAAATTAGCCAACAACTTTTCTCTAAAATCATATAACCTTTTGAGTCTTTGTTGATGTTGTTTTGGGCTAAGTTTCTTTTTCTTGGGTTTTTGTATCTTGATCTTGTGAGAAATCATTGAAAAGACATGTGTGGGGCTCAATTGCTTATCTTTGCTTTTAATGACTTCTTTTTACCAAATACACTTTCTTGATTATGTTTCAAACTAAAGATGTCCTATGTCAAAATTCCTTTTCTTCCCACAAAGTGTTGTGTGGGAGTTCCAAGAAATTGAGGCAAAGGTATTTCCTAGGTTAACCCTAGTTAGAGCAAATGATGATATAAATTCAAGTGCTAAGAAACCTTTAAGGACATAATCCCAAGGGAAAGCAACAACACTTAAATTTGTCAAAAGGTATTTGGTCTATCAAAAGGGGTTTGAAATTTGCATGATCATGTTTAAGTGTTTGTTTTCCAATGTTTACGAACAAGCATGTGTTTTTGTAACCCAAAAGCATGTACAATCCTATGGATGTGATAGACAATGTTTGTTGAGTCCCCACTTGGACAAGTCCAGCTACGCCTACTTTTAGCGGATGGTTAGATGCTTGACCCCACTGGCTCCCCTCCACGACACTCACTTATACGGGGCAGCCAAGCACCAACACCCATGAAACTCCCATGGCATGCTTTCCATCTCTACTAAAAGCCGTAAAATTGTGGGGCGGCTTCAGAACGACCCATTCTTGCACCAACAAACAGATAGGATTTTGGCCTTTTCTAAAAAGGGTTTTAATAAGGACTTTCCGTTCATGGAGATTGACCCATATGACAAGAGTCCCCTTTCGGATCCATCTTGTCGAGCCAACCGCGTGATAATGGCGTTTAACCAATACCCACATTTATATCCCAGCTGGAAATACTCTTGGCTTTAGAGTGTTACCGGTTGAGTCGTTCCCTTGGGTGAGTACTTTTTCCCCAAGGTAGGCCCTCTAGGATAAACAAAAACGAATGAAGAACAATATTCATAACTCAATCAATCCTTGTAGGCAACAAGGAGAGAGAATATACGCAACAAATCCCCCACTCACACTCGCACAATAGTTTGTTCAATTTTAAGCCCAAATCGAAGTGTGGAGGTGATTGCTTTATCTCAACCCAAAGTCATGGAAAAGACCTTTTGATTCTCAAGATCGCTATAAAGCATGAGAGAAGCACATACGTCCTTTTCCAATGGCTTTAGTCTAAGTAAGCCTTCACAAACAAACAAAACTACACTTGTTCTTTTTAAACCCTCAAAGCAATGATGATTTCATTTTAAAGCACCAAATGAAGTGTGAGAAATTGCCTTGTTCAATTGTTAATCCAATAAACCAAATCTAGTAAGTTGTGATCCTAAAGTTCATTTTAGCCTTTGCAAGAAATGAAAAAGGTTCTTTTTAAGCCCAATTGAAAACTAGTGTCCTAAGAAGGAGAAGGATGACAAATTCTTTGAAGAAGTGTTAAACAAACATTTAAGTGTTAAAAAACACTTTGATTAGATAAAATATCATCCCCATGCTGTTCTTTCTTTTGATTTCGATTTCCAACCTGCAAAAGTGATCAAAATGTTAGATGAGATCAAAAGAAACAAAAGGATATAGGGGTTAGACAAACCATTTACCAAAACACCCTAAAACTTAGCCAAGTTATCATGTGTTTTTACTTTAAATGCAAATTTGAAAATTTTAACTAATTTATAGTTAAGAAACACCTACACCATTGGATAGCTTGTAAAATTCTACCCTATTTAAAAAAAAAAGCTTCAAAAAAGACCTACGTATGACCAAGATATGGTCATTTTAAAATTGACTCTAAAAACACTAAAATAGTGATCATATGCGGATTAATGAATAGTGCTATCAAAAAATAGTGAAATTTTATAAAAAAACGTGTTAGATTTGAGGTATATGCCCTCCTTCTAGTGCCAATATGTGAACCATTTGAATCTAGACCTTGCACAAACACAATAAACATGCAAACAATTAGATCAAACACAAGGTTAGAAACAAATGATTCCTCAAGAAATCCATTTGAAATTTGCAAAAGATAAGAAATGAAAATGAAGAACACAAATGAAACAATTAAATCTATCTAATGCAAGCAAACTCTTGATCTCTTGAGGGAGTTGGTGCAAATAGGTGTGTGGAGATTTTCCCTTTCCCAACTCCTTGAATGCAAATGTTGATTGAAGATGATTGATCCACTTGATAAGTCCCTCAATGAGCTCCAAAATCTGCAATAAACTAGTTAAGAAGATGGATGGAATTTGAGAGATATTTGTGCATAATAACTTTGCATAATTGTGGATGATGAAATAAGGATATAAGCTCTTTATTTATAGATTGATAAGTTGAAGAGATGTCCAAATTTGATCAATGTGGGACAAAGATTCAACCAATGATATGATGCCACTTGTCAACATGTGAGAGGATGAAGGTTGAGCAAGTTTTGATCCATGTGCAAGTTTGAAATTTGAATTTGATGAGATGACATGTTTAGGGGGATGAAAAATGAGTTAAATGCCAAGTGGGAGACATGTAAGAGACAATGTAAGAGCTTTAAATGCTTTGTTGGATGGACAAGTCCTTTTGGGGGGAGATTTCAAATTTGAGGAATATTCCCACTTAGATGCCTTTTTTGAATGAAAATAGGGAATTATTAAATCAAATAAATGATTTAATTGTGCAAGTTGCAAAATATAGAGGATTTGAGTGATTAGGATTAAATTATTCAGGATTTGATTAATTTAAGGGATATTTAAATTTGATTTGACAATTTGATTTAGATTTTTGGATTAATTTAAATCAAAAAGAGAGGAATATGATAAGAGGCTAATTAAATAAATATTTTGATTTATTTAATTAAAAGGGATGGTGTTAGATTAAATCAAATAAGGTTTTAATTTATTTAATTTAACAGATAGACTTTAGAGATTTAATCAAATAAGTTGATTATTTAATTAAATAGCGATAATTAGATCAGATGAATTGATTTAATTAACAAGGGAAAGTGACTTAATTAGACAAAATAATTTATTTAATTCAGAGACGAATATTGATGAATTTAATTAGATAAGGAAATTTGATTAAACAGTTAGACTGAGGGATGATTTAGGAAGAAACAATGTTAGTAGATCAGAGTGTGATATCAATCTGTATATTTTTTATGTCTACACACTCTAATCAAATTATTATGCGAGAAACCCCCCTGATGGAACTTTATCTCAGTTTATTTATTATAATGACTCAATGATTGTAAAAGGAGAGAATACAAAAATGCATAAACAAAAAATGAAAATAGACCTCATATTTGTGTAGAGGATTGAACTAGCTTTCCAATGCTGCAAGAGTGACGAAAAAAGGATCACCAAGTGAAAAGATATGCCCTCTGAAGCAAAAAAACTTCATCTGAGTTCAAAGACCTACAAAATAAATTTGGAGAAAAATAAGAAGAATCCACCTTCACCATTGGATTGGCATCTGAATTATCTTTCCAACGGTATCTCATTTGCAAAAAACGGACACCGTATGCAAAAGTTATGCCTAATTTTGTAAAAGTGCTCCAGAAAGGCCAATCTGGCCTACAGGCTGCCCTAGGGGCTAAAAAAGTCAGCCTCTGGTCCTGTGCACGACCAGGGGATAGAGGGTTGGTGCTAGGGGTGAAGCCCTTGGTTCCTCATGCGGCCTTGGCTGGGTTGGGTGGTCGAGCGAGGGCTAGTCACATAGCGCCTGGTCCCCCATATGACCAGCACTGTGCAGCTGGAGGCCTGTGGGGCTTGAAAGGGCTAGCGGCGGTGGATGGGGGTGCCGCCCAGTGGCTGCCACTCTTGGTGGCCACCAAATGATGTGGCAGTGATGCCCGGCTTTAGAACTAGAGGTGTCGACTTCTAAATGAAAAAACACTTTTTATTTTTTATTTTTTGAGCCTCAGGGAGCATGTTGGGGAGGCCGTACAGCCCCCTAGGAAATTTTTTTTTGCCTCAAAAATAACTTTCACCAAAATCAATGAAATGAAAGGAAATCATATGGTTTTTGGCCTCTGCGAACACGATGGTGACCTCCATTTCTACCCAAACTGCTCCAAAAAAATAGCTACCTCCAGAACTTGCAAAAAATCTCCCAGCTTGAAACCCTCACAGATCTAAAAAATGATGGCCAAATTCTACAAAACAAAAGCCAATCCTGACTTTTTCAAGCATTCTGAATCCAATGGTGAAGCCTGATTTGATCCAAAATGCCTCATAAATGAACTCAAGGCATGATACCCTCGAGTAATCTTGAATGGACTTTGCAATGATTTTCTCAAAAATCTGAGAAGGGGTTGCAAATCAAGGCTTTGATACCATGTTAGAAACCAAGATCTGAAATGCAAACTAGAAAAGCCTTCCACAGAAGAGAAAAGCAGAAAAAGCAGAAGCTTTGCAAAAGATGTGCAAAATTTTATTATTCAAGAATGCTTAATTACAAGATATGATTTGTTTTATAAAAGCAAAGATGCATAACCCTAATCTTATCTTGAGCACCAAGATAGCTCAACAAGATAAGAATGAGAATTATTAACCTAGGAATTAAATATTACCTAAGTAAAGTTATGCAAGTGTAATTAAATATTAATTACACTAACAAAAATTACCAATCGCGGGAACAACGATCAATGTGGATCAACAACACAGATAGATCATGATCTAGAGACATCCACAAGCATCATGAATCACTAGAGAATCATCTACAACAACTCAAGTTACTAGAATCACATTATCTTCTTTTAGGAACACTAACTGAAGCAACAGAATAACTATAAGAATACAGATACTCATAACTCGATCAAATCTTCATGCAGATCTCTAAAACTTAACATGGATAAACTAGATATACTCAACAAAAAACCCTTTAATCCACAACCTCTTATCATCAACATACTAAGCTAGCCAACATACTAAACTTCACTACACTACTTGACAACCTACAACTTAATTCATTACAATTTTCTCAATATCCTTGACATATATAGCCTCTAATGTCTTTAAGGCCAATAGTGTTGACATCAATGACAACCACATATCAACAACATCCAACACTTCACAACCTGGTGTCCTATTGTCAATACTTTAGTGAGACGTGGTCTAAGACTCATGCCATCCTATGCTAATACATCTATTGTGGATCTTAAGTTTTCTAACTCTTTCACTCATAGTGTTGACATTAGTCAACCCATTATGGACCATACCTTTGCTACCACATTTCCCATTCCTACCTTACCCACAACCAATATGACTGATGTTGACACAATGGTTGCTAATGCCCCTCAAGAAAACCTAAAACAAATTGATGAAGCCTTAGAAAAATTGCAAAACTTTGTGAGTGTTGAATACATTGTTGGTACTATGGTTCTTGTCATAGGAAACATGAGGAAAATACTTGATAATGAACAAGGAATAGAAATTGTAAGTAGCCTAGCTCATATCATTAACAATCATGTTTCTACAATGGCTAGTTAGTCTCAAACATTGGGGTACACTCAATGTCAAAGTGGAAATAAAATTCCACCTTCTACAACTATGGCCTCTATTCCTACATACACTCATGTAACTATTACTGTAACAAGGAAGCCCACTAGCAATGTCAATACAACCTTAGGTATTTCCACTAAGAAACCCTTTAGCTTTGTGAATTCAAATCTCATATCTCCTAATCCCTCTCCCATTGCAAACTTGCAATTCACTTGTCCTCCAAATACATATACACCTTCACCTTATTCACCTCCATATCATAACAAACCAATGATTTTTTTCCTTAACCAACTTTTGCAAAATGTTTTATCCCTGCAACAACAAATTTCTACATTGAAACCAAAATCAAAATGGCCAACCTTCACAATATGTCAAAAGAAACCCATTATCCTTGGAGATATTGAGTGTACAAATCCCACAAGGCATAGAGATTCGTTGATTTGATAAATATGGTGGTAAAGGAGACCCTAGTAACCATGTTTTGGCATACAATAGTGACTTAATTTTTGAAGATAAGCTCTTGGATAAAATTTTCCCTAGGTCTTTGAAAGATATAACCTTGGAATGGTTTTTCTCATTACCAAATAATTCAATTAGTTCATTCAATAAAATTTTTGATGCCTTTCTTGACTATTTCCAAGTGCACATTGGTCCCAAGATGACCTTAGCTGATTTAATGAAGTGTAAACAAAAGGATGATGAAAGGATCAGTGATTTTATAGAATGATACCAATTACTTTACTCACGAATCAACATTAAGATTATTGATGCAAACCTTCAAACAATCTTCTTTGAAAATTTGCAAAACAAAATTCAAGACAAGATTGGGATGATGAAATTTCCCTCCTTTAGACATTTGTGCACAACTCTTCATGACTATCAAAAATTTTCTAGTCATCATGAAGTAAAAACTCTTTCTAACTACCCTAAGAAATCCGAATCCGTTCCCCATAAAAATTTCTAGCCATTTAAGAAACAAAATAAGAGCTTATGGAGAGAAGCAAGAAGATGAGAGGAGGGGGAAATTTGAATTATGGAGATGATGTTGGTAGAGAAGAAGATGATTCACAGGACATGAATAGATCATTGGTGGGAGGTGACTTGTGGCTGGACAGGTGGTTGTTGTTGCGTTATTGGGTTATGGCAGATTCATGTTGGTCATTTTCATCTTCTAGTTGGGTGAAGGTGATGCAAAGCAAGTTGTTGTCATCTAATTGGAAGGCAACAGTTTTACTTCTTTGTCAAGAAGGGGTGGAAGCTATAATTGATCCTCTAGTTTCTGACTACTTTTTGGCTTGCCCTTGGTTGTTGTTTTTCTTCTTGAGGGTTCTGGTTGTGGCCTTTGTGGGGAGTGCTTATTTTTCCTTGCAATTGGTGACTATGTGCTTTGGATTATTTGAGGAGGTTTGGTTGGAGGATGGGCTTATTTCTAGTCCTATTGGGTGTAATGTTATGGCTTGGGTGATCTCTATGCTATCCTACTCTCTATCTAGTTTCTTCTTTGTTTCCCTTAGCCCCTCTTTGATGTCTGTTTGGTGAAACCTTTTTAGTGGCTCTTGCCCTATGTGTTTTGTGGTTGTTGTTGGTTTCCCTCTTTTGGACTGGTGGTGCTTCCCTTTGGCTGGTTCTATATAGTTTTTTCCTATCTTTGGCTCTGACTGACATGTTGGGGTTGCTTGGGTGTTTTATGGTTTGGCCTACTCTCACTTTCCTTCTTCTATGGGTTCCCCTTTCCCTCTTGGGTCTTGTTTGCTTCTGCTCTCTTTGGGCTTAGGTCTTATGAGTAGCTACTTGTTTGATTCTTTTTCTGGGCTATTTCCAAATTTTGTTCTCTTGGTTGGGTGTTTTTCTAGCATTTTTCCAAAATCCCAAATGTTGTTTCCTCTTGTTGTTGTTTATTGGTTGTTGGATAGGTTGTTTTAAAAGATTTTATTCAAAAACCCTGATGAGTTTAAGCCTGAAAGTTGTTATGGTGGCTCTATGGTTGTTATCCTATATTCTTCTCTTGGTCCACAATATGATCCTAGTGCTACATTTACTGAAGGATGCTACAATCAATTTTTTGGTTGTTGAGATGGTTTTCTACTCGGATCCTATGGAGGTGGATTCCTCTCCTTTTGAGGTGGAGATGGGAGGTGATGGTTTTTGGTTTCCTCAGTTACTTATCCTATCGAGGTGGATGCTTCTCCTATGGAGGTAGAGATTGAGGGGGCTAGATATCTCAAACTATGATAGATTATCTAGTCATGAAATCATCTCCATTAGATGGGAGCTCTCTCCTTTAAAGGTGGAGAATGAGTTGGTTTTCTAGTACCGGGTGAGATTGTGCTATAGGGAAGTTGATTTCTTGCAATTTTCTGTTGTGCATCCCAAAGCCCCTATTGAGGTGGGGTACGGGGATTTTTTGGTTGTATTGAAAAATAGGGTCTTGTTGGTGTTTCACACCATTTTTCTCTTTGCTTTTTTGGGATAAAAATGGACGTTCTGAGCAATTTGTTTGCTAACACTTGGTTGATTTAGGCAGTGTTATCTATGGGTTTATGGCCCCTATCAAAACCTATTTGTAAAAGGGTTTAAGGCCCCTTCAAAACCTATTTCATGCAACTCATTTTTTCCTTTCTTTCTCTTTATGGTTGCTATTGTTTTGATTGTTGATGGTTTGCACCTTATTTTTTAGGTAGCCCTCTCTTTGTTTAGGTTTTAGGTCCTTGTAAAACTTTCCTATATTGGGTTTCTGGACCCCATCAAAACCTGCTTTACCCCTAATAAAAAAGAAGAAGATATTTTATATATAAATCTACCCCAAACAATTCAACATGTTGTGTCTCAAGTGGCTGCCATAAAAACAACAAATCCATATCAATTCAAAGAGAATAATAGAAATTTTAGCCCATTAATTGATACCCTCCATTCCATCATGTTGTAACTTTTGGGTAAGAACCTAATTACCTTACCTCTTGTTACAAACCCTAATCCTACAAAGCCCTTACCTCTGAACTATAATGCCAATTCCTTCTACCATTATCATCGAAAAAATGGACATGATACGAAAAATTGTAAGCATCTTAAACATATTGTATAAGACCTCATTGATTCTAATCACATCCAGATTGGTGGTGTTAATGATTAAGGAAATAAGTCCATTGCCCCACCCAACCAAAATTTTCAAATTTTTACTAATCCCATGCCAAATCATAACACCTCTTTTGTAAAAGCTAATGATGCCAAGAATGATATGATGAATGTTGACATGAATAATTATAACATGAATGATGATAATAATATATATGACACTCTGGTCAACTATATTGATGTTCAACCTCGTAAGAGCCAAACTAAATTTTCTATGAAAATTGCTTTCTCACAAAATGACATAATCAAACATGCACTCAAGGGTCCTCTTTACATTGCCGAAAGAATCAATGACAAGCCTACCAATGGCATATTAATTCATCCTATGTGTGTAGAGAATGTGATCACTGAGGAATTTCATTCTTATTTGTGCATGAACTTTATCAAGATTCTTATGAACAACCAAAAGCATGGATCAAAACACATAATGGTCTTTCTTATCCTATGATAGTTTTGATCACTCTTCCTTTGGACTTAAGCAATTGAATGTCTCATTGACCATCATCCCATCATCAAACCAATCCCATGTGAAGCTTGGTAACCTATTGCTACACTCCATGGATGTCATCTCGTCAGTAGTGCATAAATTCTTAGACTTTCCATTTGGCAATGACATCTTTATTGTGAATCATAGTGGCTTTCATCTTGTGTCTTCTAATGGGAATTTCACATTGGATTTATTTTGGCCTAAACCTATGGAACCTATTAAATCTCATGAGGACTTCTTTTCAAATATTACCAAAAGTTCAAGGAAGAGTGCATAGCAGAATTACCCCATAGCAACATGCCTCAACCCATGATTGAGCCTTGTATTATTCATGAAGCCATGATTAAATCAAAAATCCTTTTGAGTAACCAAGACCAATCCATGATAAATACTCCACCTATTTCCTATAAGAGACCAAGAGATAACTATATAATTCATATTGTGTCTCCCAAGATTAAATAAGTTTACAAAGCTAAAGATAAAGTGGTTGAACAACCTTCCATGGTTCATTTTGTTCCTCCCTTGTAGGAAAAAAGAAACGTATGGTTGATAAACCCACTCCTACATAAGCACAACTTGATAATATTACAAGAAGAAATAGAAATGCCAAAGAGCATAGGTGTATATTTCATTCTATTGCTCGTTAGTTAGAAGAAAAGAATAAAATAGAAAATATAGATCAAACACTAATTGAGACAAAGCATGATGATTCTCCACAACAACAAAAAAGCTCCATGGAAATCATCGTTAGGCCTCCTATTATGATTAACTTGGATGATGATGATGAGATTGCTAACATTGATGAGGAAGTGCATAATGACCATAATTTATTATTTTACTCTTCCATGAGCTTAGATGATAATCTAGTGTAGAAAAATGTATCCCTTTTACATTTTCACACTTAATTGTGAATTAATATTAAAATGGACATAATTGTGCCTTATTTTGGTGTTGTAAAGTGTACCTCTTTACACTTTCACAATTATTTAGGGCTCCCTTAATTAATTGAGCTTAATTTTCCATAATTGGCCTCTTTAATTCAAATTTGAGCCTATTTTATTATATTTTTTGAAGAGGAAACCTAACATTCATTAATTCCTTAACATAACAATTCTCATTAAGCAATGTGTGTCCTAGGGTTAGGGACCTAGGACCCATTTGGCCATGGAAAAATGGGTCCTCCTTTAGACCTAGGATGTAAATTTAAATTATGTTTTTTGAAGTATTTTAATGTTTTCAAATCTATATTCAGATGTCGACTTGTGATATTTGAATTTTGAGAAATTAAGGATACATATCTATAAATATAAGGGAATTTCACTAAGTTTCATCTAAACAACCTAGAGAATTGTTATGAGACTTCAAGAGCACTTTGAAGAGAAAGTCAAGGAATTCAAATGTATATTTATTGAACTTTTATTGCAGCAATCAAGATCCAATTGTCATAGCAAGGTCTTCTTGCATCATGCATGTTATTGGAGCTAATATGATGATGTAGGTTTCATGATCCATTCAAGCATCAAAGCTTTATTTCAAGTCAAGATTCAAGCTTCAAGATCCACATTCATTTAAGTCATTTCATGCAAGTTACATATTTATATTCCAAGGTTTACTCAATGGTTTGGTGAGTTGAGACATTGAATTGTTCATTCATCATTTGATTTCAAGGTTTAATTACCAAAATGGGGTTTGACCAAGGAAAACCAGCATTCACCAAAAGAAAAACACTTTCCCCTCTTGATTTGTGTTTGTAGATTTAGGTGGAAGAAATCTTGAATATCTCTTGAAGAAAAGTTGTCAAATTTTTCACCTTTGTTGTCATCTCACAAAAACTTAGATCTTAGATTTATTTCCAACTATTCAACTATGAAAATTGGGAATGTAGAAGTGCAGACATAGGAGTAGAGGACCCAAAAACTAATTTTCAAGAGCCCTACCCAAGACCCATTTACCATAGTGCAAATGAGTCCTTAGATAGCTTCTAAAAACACCATTTTTGAGAGGTACACAACATTTATCCCTTCCAAATCTGCCAAAAACTTTGTAGGTTCCTTTAATTTTATGTTTAATATATTGAATCAAATTGATAGATTGCATTTTGGAGTTAATTTTCTATTTTTAATCTTTCTCCATAAAGTGTTGTTTGACCTAGACCCCCATCCTAACACAAAAGGGAAATTGCAATATTCCTCAAAGAATTCACTCACCTAAGGGTTGAAAGTGGATTTTAACTTGAGGGATCTCATTTCTTGAATGAAATAGAAGAATAGGTAGGTTCATTCGCCCCATTTTTCCCTTTATATTTATAGTAATTTTGGTGAAATATTCCAAATTTATAATAAAACCCTATGTGTTTGAACCCTACCCCATTTTCTTTGTTTCATTTTGGTGAACCTAACTTTTGAACATTCGAATTTCTAATTTGGAGCGCATTCAAACTCTAGATCTAGGATTGGATTTAATTCATTGCATTTAGGGTTTCTAAATTTGGCATAAAGTTGCATTGCATTTTAGGTATAAACTTGCATTTTGCATTCATTTTAAATCTAAAAATTCAACAAAAATTACATAATGTTAGAATAATTTTGAATAGTACTTGCATATTAGTGTATGTTCAATCATTAAAATTCAAAAATTTAGTCAAAATTGAATTTCAAAGAGTGTCATATAGTTCATCATTTGTCATTAATTTTTCTTGCATTTAGACATTAAATTTTGGAAAAAAAATTCATAGAAGTTATAGTTTGAGACTTGGAATAGAGAACACATAGAATCACTCAGATATTACATTCTTCATTTAAAAAAAAAATATAGGGACCCATTTTCCCCTAGGAGAATGAGTCCTTCAAGGCCTACAAAAATCAACTTTTCTGAGCTTTTTTGTGGTTTTTTGCACTTCCTAGGCCTGTTGGTAACCTATAGTATCAGTTTGGAAAGTTTTTAGAATTTTTGTTTTATGCATCTAGGTCTAAACATCCATTTAGTGTAGTAATTTTTAAATCATTCCAAAATCATTTCAGTAGCAAAAATCATCAGATCTAGAAATGTTTACATTCTTGAAGCTCTGCATAATATGGATAAAAGTACTTTTCAAGTTTTTGGATACACAATGTTTAAATTCCTAAAGCTTGCATAAGCTGGATAAAAGTACTTTTCATTTTGCATAAACACTGTTTAATTCTTGAATATTTGCATAATCTGGATAAAAGTACTTTTCACTTTTGGATACACAATGTTTACATTCCTAAAGCTTTGCATAAGCTGGATAAAGTAATTTTCATTTTTGGATACACATTGTTTATATTCTTGAAGCTTTGCATTAGTTGGATAAAAGTACTTTTCATTTTTGGATACACATTGTTTATATTCTTGAAGCTTTGTATAAGTTGGATAAAAGAACTTTTCTTTTTTGGGACACAATGTTAGTATCTTACCTTTCTGTGAACCATGATTCCCAACCTACACAAACACAACAAATAATCGATATATTAGATAAAATATGAGATTAGAAACATGATTCCTCAAGAAATTTATTTGAATGCAAAAGAAGAGGAATGAAGTTAAGAACACAACAAACTTGAAATCAAAATATCAAATCCTATTCTAAAACAATGCAAACACTCAATCTCTTGAGGGAGTTGGTGCCAATTTGATGTGAAAATTGGCCCTTTCCCAACTCCAATGGTGTGATGAAGATGCTTTGATGAAGGATGCAAGCTTGTGGTGATGACTTGAATGGAGCTCCATGTTGAAAATCTACAAAAAACCTAACTATGCTTTGATAAAATGGATGAAAGTTGCTATGGATTTGGGTATAATAAATTTACATGAATTGTGGATGCTAGAATGAGGAATGAACCCTTTCATTTATAGAATTTCAAGTTGAAGAGATGTCCAAAATGGAGCAATGTGGGACTAAAGATCCACCAATGGCAAGATTCCATTTATCAACATGAGAATGGATGAAGGATGTGCAAGTTTTGAAGAATGTGTCAATAAATGCATATATTTCAAATTTGAAATTATTGAAATGACATGTAAGAGGGAAGGAAAAATGCATTGAATACCACTTGGCTCAAGGAAAAGGACTTGTCAGGTGGAGTAAATGCTTTGTTGGAAGGACAAAGTCCACATAGATTTTGAATTCAAATTTGGAGAGTATTCCTTCATTATGCCTTTTGGTGGAAAATGAAGATTTAATAAATCAATTAAAGCTATTTTCATGTGTAAGGGGAAAAAGCTAGAGGATGGGACATGAGAGGATATTAAATTAATCAAAGTTAACTAATTTAATTGAAAGATTAGCTGATGGGACAATTTTGACTTAAATTTGTGGATTTATTTAAATCAAATATGAGAAGAATATGACATTAGAGATAGTTAAATAAATATTTTTTATTTTTTAACTAAGGAGATGAAGTTAGATTAAACTAAATAAGGTTTTAATTTATTTAATTTAATAGGATGACTTTAGAAATTTAATCAAATAAAATGAACTATTTAATTAAATAGAGATAATTAGATCAGGTTGATTGATTTAATTAACCATAAAGAATGACTTAATTAGACAAAATGATTTATTTAATAAAGAGAGGAAAATTGATGAATTTAATTAAATAGGGGTATCTGATTAAATGGTTAGACCGAGGGATGATTTAGGATGAACCAGTGTTAGTAGTCAGGATTAGGTGCACAATGTCAATCAATACATTTTACTTGTCTACACTTTCTAAGCATGCCAAGAAAATTTCATCCCTCCCACTTATGAGAATGTTTTACGTTTGAAAGAGAATAGAATAGTGGAAAATAATGACAAACAAACTTGGCCTTCTCCCAATATCTCTCCTATTTGTGAAGAATATATTTTGGTGTTAGAAGATCCAACCAATGAGAGTTATGATAGTCCTATTTGTCTCTCTTCTCCTACCTCTCCCTCTTGGGAATACATTGTTGGATACAAGGATGAGAGCATTGACACATCCCCTAATATCACTTTGCCTATTTCTCCTATTTGTGAGAATGATTAGATACAAGAGAATTCTATCATTGATAAACAAGACAATAAAACCATTAATTACTCCCTTACCTATGATGAAGTTATTTTAGAAGAACCAACCATTGAATTTTATGAACATCTAGTTTGTTGCTCTCCTAAAAACTTCCCTACTAGGGAAGACATCATGGTGTAAGAAAATGACAAAATTGAAACATATCTTTCAAACAATAGTAATGTGGACTCCTTAGTTGAAGATGATGAAGTGACATTAGAATCCCCTTCACTAAGAGATCATGAAAATAAGGATAAGTATTTCAAGATTATGCGCATTAGATATCCCTTGAAGCGATGTCTTGAGCCACTTCTTACCATTTATCCACCCCCACATCAACCTCCAATTCAAACCAAACCCATGCTTACCTTAGAGCCTAACACAAAATAAACCACTACTGGTCTTGGTTATTATCCTTTGAAAGAAACAAAATCATAAAAAAAATCTTCACTCAATATCAACACTCTTACAAAAGATTCTCCTAAGCCAACTTTAACTTTGGTGCATCTTGAACTGATAGATACTGTGTATGTGGGAATATCTCATTAGATAGACATCAAGTCAATACTTTTTCTACTCATTATAATCAATAACATTAGTTGTTGCTCTTTTTCATGTGTTATTTGTAGTATCATAGTATATTCACTGCCATGGATGAGGTCATAAATTTAGTTTTATGCAATAATATTTTCTTTTTGCAAGGATTAGCATATCATCATCCATTTTTGGTTCACCTTTTTCCCTTGGGGGGAAAGGGATTAGATATCCTTGTCCTAGTTTGGAACTTGATGTTGTCCCTTTGGATAGTTTCCCACCTTTCGTATATATTGATCAAGATTGGAACGTGGACAACCTACCATAGGTTGACTCCCATTTTCCTTACTAGTATTTTTCTTTCTTTTCTTTTTATTTTATTTGTGTGATTGCATGTGTGTAATGTGACCCACCATACTATTTTGTTTGATATATCTCTCTTCATGTGCATTCCTCTATTTTTATCTACATTCTTCTATATGTCCTCCTTTCTTTGTCTTGTGTTTTAATTTTGGGGATGACACGAGACATCAAGACATTTAGGTCTCTTCCATGTTGACCCAAAATATTTGTCTTTCTGTTCACTCTCTATGTGTCATTCTTCTTGTTTTGTGAGTATTGGGAGAATGATGACATTTTCAAGCTCTATAACAGCATTGTAGCAAAGATATATTGACCTTGAATCTGTGGATCTCTCATGTGTTTTGGGATTTCATTTTGGGGGAAACCCCTTCCTCTCTTTTTCATGATGCAACTTCATTTGGGAACATATGAATTGGCATATGGATTTTTAAATAAGCTCTCATGTCTCCTTTATTTATTAGCATTGATTATTTAATTTCTACTTTAAATTAAATTTCTCACAGTAATGGTGTTAGTAATTTCTTTAAAGTGAGGGCATACATTGGCATTATTTTTGAAATTTTTGACATTCCTCATGCTTCATTATGTGATTTTATTTCTTCTTGTGATGTGTCCTTTTCTTGGTGGTGTCACTAGGTTTTATGTCCTTCGAGAGTGTCATATTTCTTAGACTTGTCAACTCTTGGAGACATTAGGAAAAATGTTCCCTAAGAAGAGGCCTTACATGAACTTGTTGGAAACACAAGGGAAAACAACTGAGAGGGGGGGCTGAATCAGTTGCCATAGAAATTTGAAAATTATTCAAATTATTGACTTTATTCTTCGATCTAATTATTAACCATGAAAGCATAAATCATCAACATATCAGAAACACACATAACATAAAGATTTTTTACATGGAAACCCTGTTAGGGGAAAAATAATAGTGGAGGTCAGTCCACAAGATTATATCTTGTTAAAAGTATAAGAAATGAAAATATGGGGAATACTTGCATTCATGCACATTGCCTAGAGCTCATTACTCAATTACAATAGGGCTAATGACCCAAAGAAAGACACACTGTCATATAGAAAGAATCAAATTACATCCATAGGGATTTGAACTGATAAAATAGCATCTGCTAATGCCTAATCACAGTTCCAGTTAAGTGCATGAACACTTCTTTACTCTTCTTCACTCTTATTCACACTCTGCTCTGCCTTCAAATGATTTAGATCAATATTCATACATATACATACAAAAGAACACTTTGGAATACACTCGAACACATCAATTTGAATAAACAATCACTCTTATATATCCGCAACAAGAAATTTCATCCCTTCATGTCAGCTTCAACAAAATAATAAAATGAATATAAACTGTCGACCCAAAATACTAAAGATTATTAATACAAATCAACCATGGTCAGCCACAACTTAGTGAAGACCCAAATCAACATCTCCAACATAAAAAAGCTTCAATTAATTATTCCTCAAAGATCCACAATACACTACAACCACCATGTTAGCCAAGAATAAGAAAAACATAACACACAAGAGAAAATTGCCAACCACGAGCACAACAATTAATGCAAACATACAAAAAAGATAGAGCACAATCTAGAGGCATCCAAAAACATCACGAATCACCAGAGAAGCATCCACAATATTTGAACTAACTAAAATCACATCATCTTCAATTAGGAACACCAACTAAAGCTACAAAAAAACTAATAGAATATAAATCTTCATAACTCGATCAAATCTTCATGCAGATCTTTGAAAATTGATGTGGATAAACTAGATAAACTCAGAAATAAACCCTTTAGCCCACAACCTCTAATCGTCAATGTACAGAACTTACTGACATACTAAACTTCACCACTGACAACCTACAACTCATCTCATTACAATTTTCTCAATATCCTCAACATACGTACAACTTCTAATGAATTAATTCTAATAGTGTTGACATCAATGACAACCACATATCAACAAAACAACCACAACATCCACCAATCTCCCCCTTTCACATTGATGGCAACACATGATGTGAAAAAAACCATCAATGCAACTAACTCTTGACACTTACTCCCCCTTAGGTTCTGACTCGTTAACTCTTTCACATGATCTTCTCCCCACAAGGCTCTTCTCCCCAGATAATTCACAATTTTTCACATGACTCTTCTCCCCCTTTGACATCAATGACAAAGATCTCTTCTATACAAGCTATGAACCACATATCTAAACATATGAACATCTAACTACTCCCCCTGAGTAGCAGCCACCACAACATCAATATGAAACAAGATATGAATTTGAAATGCACAAACTGATGTAGTGCAATGCACCCGTAGTTTTGATTATGAGGGGTAATCACCCCTAACTTCCCTCTAAGATACTCAAAAGTATCCTTAGACAACGACTTGGTAAAGATGTTTGCAATTTTCTCCTTAGTATGCACATACTCCATTTTGACTTCCTTTTCACTCACCTTTTCTCTCAAAAAGTGAAACTTAATAGATATATGCTTTGTCTTTAAATGTAGCACCAGATTCTTAGAAATATTGATAGCACTTGAATTATCATAGAATATAGAAATAGGCTCATTATACACAAATCTGATATCCTTCAACAATTGTTAGCAGCAACAATGTATTTGCTTTTGCAATAGATAAGGAAATGGCATTGTGCTTCTTACTTAACCATTAAATTAGCTTCTTACCGAAGAAAAATGCTCCACCACTAGTACTTTTCCTATCATTTACATCTCCTACCCAATCAACATCAATAAAGGCACTCAAAGTAATATCATCATCTTTAGGATACCATAGGCCAAAGTCAACTATCCCCTTCAAGTATCTAAAAATTCTCTTCACACCAGTCACATGAGATTCCTTCGAATCAGCTTGAAATCTTGCAACAATACATACAACATTCATGATATTAGGCCTAGTTTGAGTTAAATACAACAATCCACCAATCATTGATCTATATCTTGTCTGATTTTCTTTCGAAGAATCATCTTCTATTGCCAACTTGCATTCGGTCACCATGGGTGTACTGACTAGCTTTGAATCTTCCATACCAAAATTCTTAAGCAATTCCTTCACATACTTGGATTGAGTTATAAAAATCCCTTTATCTAATTGAGTAATTTGCAATCCAAAAAAGAATTTCATCTCACCAATCATTGGCATTTCAAATTCACTCTTCATCTCATTAGCAACTTCATGCACAAGCCATCATCTCCTCTAAAAATGATATCATCAACAAAGACTTCAACAATCAAATCTTTATCATCATTCTTGAAATACATATTACTATCAACAATACCTTTGTTAAATCCAAGCTTCAGCAAATACTTGTCCAATCTATCATACCATGCTCTAGGGGCTTGCTTGAGTCCATATAATGCTTTCTTCAATCGACACACTGTATCTCGCTTATTAGTCAACGAAAATCTATCAGGTTGCTCAACATACACCTCTTCTTCCAATTCACCATTCAGAAAGGATGACCTACCATCCATTTGATAAACTTTGTAGTTCTTGTAAGCAGCATAGGAAATAAATAATCTTATAGCTTTAGTTCTAGCAACAAGGGAAAAAGTATCTTCAAAATCAATTCCTTCCATCTGTGAATATCCTTTGCATACCAGTCTTGCTTTGTTTCTAACCACTTCTCCTTGCTCATTCATTTTTTTTATAAAGAACCATTTAGTTCCAATGACATTATTATCCATAGGTTTGGGAACAAGAATCCATGTATCATTCTTCTCAGTTTGTTTTAGTTCCTCTTTCATAGCTTCAACCCAATGCTCATCTTTACATGCTTCATTCACACTAGTAGGCTCATTCATTGAAATCAAATAGTATTCTTCTACAATCTTTCTCCTGGTTTGGACACCTTTGTTCTTATCACCTATAATTTGATCTTCTAAATGATTCAATCTTATATACCTCAGAGTCTTCTTAGGTTGTTCTTCAACTTCAGACTCTTGTGTTCTGTCTTCTGTAACTTCATTGGTTTCTTCTTCCTCTTGATTTTCCTAATCCACCAGAATGATTTGTACTTTATTTGTTGTATGCACTTGCTTTCCCTTGTTTGTACTGACATTCAGATCATCAGAATCATATCCATAGGTTTTGGATGGTGTACCTAAGTCTTCATCAACCTTGACATTTTCATTTTCAACCATTTTCCTCAATCTTTTATTGTAACACCATTAGGCCTTGCTATTAGTAGAATAACCCAAAAAGATACCTTCATCACTCCTAGCATCAAACTTCCCTATGTCTTCATCTCTCTTGATATAAAAATTTCTTCCAAATATCTTTAAATATTTAACAGTAGGATTTTGACCAGTTCATAGCTCAAAAGGGGTCTTACCAGTATCACCTTTTATTTGTACCTGGTTGAGTGTGTACACAATAGTACTCACAGCTTCTCTCCAGTAGATATGAGGGACATTTCCTTCTAACATCATAGTTCTAGTAGCACCTTCAATTGATTTTTTCTTCCTTTCCACAACTCCATTTTGTTGAGGGGTCCACAATGCAAATATTTGTCTCTTTATTCTAGGTTCTTCACAAAAAGAATTAAATTCATTGAAAGTGAATTCACCACCTCTATCCAATCTCAAACATTTAATCTCCAAACCTATCTCTATCTCAACCATAGCCTTAAAGGTATTGAAATTTTCTAGTGCTTTAGATTTCTCCCTTAAGAAAGTAACCCACACCATTCTTGAATAATCATCAATGATTAACATGAAATACATGTCACCTTGTAAACTTTTTACCTTAGAGGGACCACACAAATCGGTATGCACAAGTTCCAACAATTCATTTGAACAATGTTGTTTGTTTCAAAATGAAATTCTAGTTTGCTTTCCTAACTGACATTCCTTGCATACGGCATTAGTAGGTTTCACCAACTTCAATAGATCTCTCACAGCCTTAGTAGTACTTATCTTGACAATATTATCAAAGTGAACATGACACATTCTCCTATTGCATAACCAACTTTCATCAACTTGAGCAATCAAACAACTTTTACTAGTAGAACTCAAGTGAAAGATATTACCTTTTGTTTTTGTACTCGATGCAATTACATTTCTAGAACTCAATATTCTTCACTTTCCATCCTTGAACTGAAGATTGTATCCCTTACCAACCATCTAACTAACACTTAGAAGATTATGCTTCAAGCATTCCACATATAGGACATCATCAGTATTATGCCTACCATCAAGAGAAATGAATCCTCTTCTATAGATCACACCAGTTGTATTATCGCCAAATCTCACAACACCACCATCATACTTTTCCAAGCTCACAAAGTTACTTTTATCTCCTGTCATATGATCTTAACATCCACTATCAATTACCCATTCATCTTTCTCTTTAACTCGAGCAGCTAAGGCTTTCTCAATATTTGTACAACTAGTAGATTCAATAGATACATGATTGTTTCCCTTGATAGCAATAAATACCCATTCATCATCACTTCTATTTCCTTTATCAAATTCATCATCTATCACACCTTCATCAGCAAAATAGTAACACTTCTTTTGAAATCTAGGCTTGTTATGTCTGGGTTCAGGAGTTCTTTCCAGACACCTTGATGCAAAATGACCTATTTTATTGCAAGAAAAACATTTAAGAGGAAATTTTCCTTCATACTTACCTTTTCCTCTTGTTACTATTTTGACAATAAGTGCTTCCAACTCTTCCATCTCTCTTTCTTCTTCTTCAATTTGTCTTATTTCATCCTCATAATTGAATGTCTTTCTAGATGAACTCTCACCTAGATCATATATGTGTCTATCTCTTTCAGAAGTAGTAGCCTTAAATGCAGATTCAACCTTAGGAAGGGAATCACCAAATACACTCAACTCAAAAGTAGTAAGCTTACCAACCAGCATATCTCTGGTTATATTTGTTACAATATAGAGCTCTTCAATAGCACTAGCTTTGACTTTGTAAGAATCAGGCAAGGATCTAAGAACTTTTGCAACAATCTCTGATTCATCTATCTATCCACCAACACATTTGATACCACACACAAGTTCATTCACTCTTTGCATAAAAATAGTAATGTTCTCATCATCACCCATTCTCAACTTTTCATATTTTCCTACCAAACTCTACAACTTAGCAATATTCACATTAGTATCAACTTCATACAAAGTATCCAACTTTTTCTAGCTCTCATAAGCAGTTTTCAAATCCATAACATTTTTCATCTCAGAATTAGTCAAGGCACTCAATAGTGCTTTGTTAGCCCTGATATTATACTCAACATCTCTAATCTTAGAAGTAGTAGTAGGACCATTCTAAGGAATAGCATACCTATTACATGTAATGTTCCAGTAGGGTTCACCAATGCATCTCAAATGACACTCCATTCATGTCTTCCAAAGAGAATAATTTATTCTATCCAATCTCAGACTATCCTTCTTGTAAGTCACCATCCCATATCACCTCAAGCTATTAAAATTCTTTCAAGGAACCTACTTTGGTACCAATTGTTGGAAACACAAGGCCAAAAAATTGAGAGGGGGGGTGAATCAGTTGTCACAAAAATTTAAAACTTATTCAACTTATTGATTTTATTCTCAGATATGATTATTAACCATGAAAGCATAAATCATCAACATATCAAAAACACACATAACACCAATATTTTTTATGTGGAAACCCTATTAGGGGAAAAACCATGGTGGAGGTCAGTCCACAAGATTATACCCTATTAAAAGTATAGCAAATGAAAATATGGGGAATTCACTTGCATTTAGACAAACTTCCTAGAGCTCATTGCTCAATTACAATAGGGTTAACTACCCAAAAGAAGACACACTATCTTACATCAAGAATTGTATTACATTTGCAGGGATTTGAACTAATAAAATAGCATCTGCTAATGCCTGATCATAGTTTCGGTTAAGCGCATGAACACTTCTTCACTCTTCTTCACTCTTCTTCATACTCTACTTTTCCTTTGAATGATTTAGATCAATATTCACACATATACATACAAAAGCACACTATGGCATACACTCACACACATCAATTCGAATAAACAATCAATGTTATATATCTGCAACAAGAAATTTTATCCCTTCATGTCAGCTTTGACAAAATAATAAAATGAATATAAACTGTCGACCCAAAATACTAAAGATTATTAATACGAATCAACCAAGGTTGGCCACAACTTAGTGAAGATCCAAATCAACATCTCCAACATGAAAACACTTCAATTAATTATTCCTCAAAGATCCACAACATGCTACAACCACCACATCAACCAAGAACAAGAAAAACATGAACACACAAGAGAAAATTGCCAACCACGAGCACAACAATCAATGTGGATGTGCAACAAAGATAGAGCATGATCTAGAAGCATCTACAAACATCATGAATCACCAGAGAAGCATCTGCAACAACTAAACTAACTAAAATCGCATCATCTTCAATAAGGAGCACCAACTAAAGTAACAACATAACTAACATAATATAAATCTTCATAACTCATTCAAATCTTCATGCGGATCTCTGAAACTTGATGTGGATAAACTAGATACACTCAGCTGCAAACCCTTTAGTCCACAACCTTTGATCATCAATGTACAAAACTTACTGACATACTAAACTTCACTTCAACACTAACAACCTACAACTCATCTCATTATAATTTTCTCAATATCCTCAACATATACAGCTTCTAATGAATTCATGCTAATAGTGTTGACATCAATGAAAACCACATATCAACAACACAACCACAACATCCAATAGAACTAAGCAAAGTCCCTTTGAACAAACCTTTATTTGCATTTTTTTCATAAGTGTTTATCATAATACAACTTGTTAACCTTGTGAAGCTCAAAGTTCTAGTTTTCATTTTGTGGCACCCCATTAGAGTTATCAAAGGGATAGCTTTGGTATGGTTAGTACAGTGAGAGCCTATAGATCTATCATGACTTTCTCACTAAGCCAAATTTTTGGGGGCTCACCTATTGGATGGTCTGAGGTTCCATTATCCTATATTCAGATGTTGGCTTGTGATATTTGAATTTCAAGAAATTAAGGATACATATCTATAAATATAATGTTATTTCACTAAGTTTCATCTAAGCAACCTAGTGAATTTTTATGATACTTCAAGAGCACTTTGAAGAGTAATTCAAGGCATTCAAGTGTAGATTTATTGAATTTTTATTGCAGTAATCAAGATCCAATTTTCATATCAAGGTCTTCTTGCATCTTGCATGTTATTGGAGCTAATATGATGATGTAGGTTTCATGATCCATTCAAGCCTTCAAAGCTTTATTTCAAGTCAAGATTCAAGGTTCAAGATCCACATCCATTGAATCCATTTCATGCAAGTTGTAGATTTAAATTACAAGGTTTACTCAAGGGTTTGGTGAGTTGTGATATTGACTTGTTCATTCATCATTCCTTTCATGTTATTTCATTTAATTTCAAGGTTTAATTAACAAAATGGGGCTTGACCAAGGAAAACCCCCATTCAGCAAAAACAAAATATTTTCCCCTCTTGATTTGTGTTTGTAGATTTAGGTGGAAGAAATATTGAGTATCTCTTGAAGAGAAAAATTGAAGAAATTGTAAAGTTGTCAAAGTTTTCACCTTTGTTGTCATCTCACAAAAACTCAGATCTCGAATTTATTTCCAACTATTCAAATATGAAAATTGAGAATATGGAAGTGCAGAAACATGAATAGAGGACCCAAAAACTATTTTTGAAGAGCCCTACCCAGGACCCATTTACCATAGTGCGAATGAGTCCTTAGTTATCTTCTAAAAACACCATTTTATCAAAGGTACACAACATTTATCCCTTCCAGATCTGCCATAAATTTTGTAGGTTCCTTCAATATTATGTTTAATCTATTGAATCCAATTGATAGATTGCATTTTGGTGTTGATTTTCAATTTTTAATCTTTCTCCCCAAAGTGTTGTTTGACCTAGACCCCCATCCTAACCCAAAAATTAAATTACAAGATTCCTCAAATAATTCACTCATGTAAGGGTTGAAAGTGGATTTTAACTTGAGGGATCTCATTTCTTGAATGAAATAGAAGAATAGGTAAGTTCATTCGCCCAATTTTTCCCTTGATATTTATAGTAAGTTTGGTGAAATATTCCAAATTTAGTATAAAACCCTATATGTTTGAGCCTTACCCCATTTTTCCATGTGTCAAATAACAACTGTGATGATCCTCCTAACAATAGTGACTGACCATATGTTTGACCTGGTTATGTTCCTAGTACAACACTTGTCGTTGTCCCTTTGGCTAGTTTCCCACCTTCCACCTATGATGAATAAGATTTGGATGTAGATGACTTGCTATAGGTTGACTCACATGTGTCGCACTAGTATTTTTTATTTTTTTCTTTTCATGCTCAGTGTTATTGTGCATAATGTGATCCCTCGTATCATGTTGCTTGGTGTATCTTTATATGTTTGTGATCCTACTTTTGATGATCCTTGTCACTCTATTAGTGCAAGGATACAAAGGAAGTGAATCTATCATGACATTATTCTATTTGTATATTCATTCTTTTGTATATTGTAAACCTTTAATTTCACTTGTCTTTTGTTTTCCTTTTGGGAATGATGCAAGGCATCGAGACATTTAGGTCTCTTCCATATTGACCCAACAAAATTTCTTTGTTTTTTCTCTCTATGTGTCATTCTTGTTGATGACAATTTTACTTGCAGCAAACAAGGTGAATAAATTCATCACAAATGAGACCATAAAGAGTCTATCCTTCTTGAAAGATATAGAGCAAAGACAACCTAAATGGGAATTCTACATTAGCTGGGAAAAGATTGACTTTCGTTCAATCCTAAGTCTCCAATAACCAGGTCATGGTTGCACTAGGGTTTCTCTCAAGTACTGATGTGATATTGTTGTTAATGTCAAAGGGACTATGCTTGTGAATTGAGTATTTTAGGTATTGAATTCTAAATTGAAACATTAAGTTCAAGCATCATGAAACTGGAATATTTTCCATAACATTTCATGAACATTACAAATTATTTGCTATCACTTAAGTAGATTTAGCATTAAGCATTCAAAAATTTTATGTAAAACAAAATATTTTCAATAAAATTTCATCCATTCATTTAAATTTTGGAACATTTTCAAGAATTTAAACATCTATTCTAAAACAAAGTATAAAAAATACTAAAAATTAAAAGTTTCTCCCGGTTATTCTCCATGGATGCCCCAAAGAATCAATTAAAAAAAGCAAACTGATTTATACTTCACTAAATTGCTTCACAACTACATATAAAATAGTGCAAGCTTTTATAGAGAGGGGTTTCATTTCTAGACACTGAATAGGTTTTGTATGCACCCTTAAATGTGTAGCATACAGTCTTGTTCGGCCAAACTAACAAAACTAGCTACAAAAGATACTGAGATAGGTAGCTATATGATAAGCTCTGATATTAATTAATGTCTACATGCATACAAATTTTTACGCCAAAATGGTTTAGAAAAAAGGAAAAAGGAACAAAACTTAAAAGTTTATGCTCCTCTGACATCCACAAATTCTGAACTTAAAATAAAAAAGGGATCCTCTGGCCTTTTATAGAACATAAGGTTCAAATAGGATAAGACAAATACATGAGAGGAAATCTAAGGGACCCATCTCATCAAGGCACGTGGAATGTAGTGACCAATAGGAGAATTCTAATCAAAGTTAGTGGAAGTCAACTCCAATTACATGTTGAAGTTCTTCGAGTGTTGATCTTGAATTTTTTCCAAGATGATAGTTCAAATCAGGATAGTGTGTAGGGACTTCCCATACATTTAGAATGAACAAGTAGAATTTTCAACCCCACACATCGCTTGGCTCTAGTTTTGTCACTCTCAAGAATGTACTCTCCCATAAAGTGACATTTGTTTCCACCACATGTGAAATACCGAGATCCCTAGCATTCTGGTGGACTCGAAGCCATCTGCATTATAATCTCCTAGAGTAATCGAACCAGACTAAAAATTATTCTATCCATGGTTCAAGTTTTCCTAACCATCCATACCAGAACTTTGCATCACAATTGATATCTCTAGCAATCACAAATTCCACACATTAAATCCCTTTAAAAAGAAAGAAAACATTTATAACATCTCATGTAAATAAAACCATTATTCAAATGTTAGTACAAAAATCTCGTAATTAACACACTTTTAAAGCATATCATAAATCCTCACATATATACCAGATTACCAGGATCGTTAGATAAACTTAAAATTTTAGCATTTTCACTTCACATTACAACCCAGTACTTGGTACCCGATATTCAGCTCTACCCACTAACTTTCCCAGACCTTGGCTATATCGAAACTCCATTATAGCGGACTCCTTCATACTGAACCAGAGCCTTCCATTCAAACTTTCATTACCTTTCACCTTTCACATGTTCCCAGTACCCGTTATCCAGTGCCTGAAACACTTACATTACGAAGTACTTTATTATCAAATATTTTTTTCTCTTTTCTCTTCACTTTCGGTGATCTTCCCATTTGCTAGCTCCTACCATAAGAGTTATTTTTTCACTTGGGTCCCCAAGTCCTTTTAGTCTTGGGGCGTGTTGTGAGACCACACAATAACTTGCAACTAATAAAACCAAATTTAAACCAAACTTGAAATTAAATCACTAGTTGTAAATTAAAATTTATACATATTTTAAAACAATAACTTCTACCTTTACCTAGATTCTGGCATAAAGAAGTAAAACTCCATTGGAAACATTTGTGTGTACTCTGATTAATTCTAGTTTTTGGAACTTAGTAAAAATAATTAGTTCATTAACATTGAACTACATAATATAGTAATTATCCAAAGCCAACCAAGGATAAAGCCTTGCTGCCAGTCAAGCATCCATAGCCCTGACATGGTTACCTCCATAATTCCCCCAAACATAGCTCTACTGTCAGTCAGGCCTCTATAGCTCTAGTAGAGTTATTTGGATAGCCTAAAGAGTTGATAGTTTTATTTTTATTTTTATTTTTAGATATAGCAATGATAACTCATTTTTCACTTTTGATATTTCAATGATAGCTCTTTTATCAACTTGCAAGCAATGAAGCATCACTATAAGGTTGGGAATTACAATGGTAGTGAAGGTTACTTTTTTATTTTTCATTCAATGCAAATCCCTTCATTAATTCACTAATTCCCAAAAACTCACTTAATGATTCCTTGTAGGTGTGTGTTTCCAGCTAAATTTCACCAATTTATGCCAAATCCTAGCTAACTGTAGCCTGCTATATGTTAAAAAATATGCATAAATTAAAATTTAGCAATAGAAAACTTAATCACCAAATCTAAATCTAAATTTAGAAATATCAGTTACCACCCTTCGGATTAAATTTTATGGCAACTACTTAAATTTCTGCTAGCTATTTCGACTTGACAGTGCTGCACTTCATTAATGGATAAGAAATGACATGATTACTTTGAAGCATGATCACATTATTCTGCATTAAATTTGCACACCTTATTTAGCATGTATTATCTCTTCAACTTACTCAAGTGATGACATGTACTACCTTGTCAGCTTCATTTTCCTTTGTATTCTGCATACATAAGCACCTCCATAATTAATACGACTCTTAAAAAAAATGAAATGACCACTATTAATTTTGAAATCTTCAACTTGCTTGATTCACAATCTTTGTACTACTCAAATTTGAAGCAATTGTCCACTAGATATGTGCAAAGAATTAATTTGATTTAACCTTTAACTCTGAAGATAATTATCCAGCTACCACCTCGCTTGCGGATTCCCAAAAAAAATTACTCAAGGCAACTATGTACCACAACTTTCTTATAGCTATCTATAAACTCTTGCATTTCTTCTCAAATTCTTCACACTTTTCTTCTTTCTTTTCTTTTTCTATTTTTTTTTCTGTAATTCTACTCTATGTGTTTGCATTTGCTTCTTAGCCATGGATACTCCAATTTTTTTTGGTTGCTATCACTAACATAATGTTTTCTTAGGGAGTATTGCATCAAAAAGAATTGAAAAGGTTTTCTTCATTAGGACTTCTAGTTTCATTGTGCCAAAATTATGCTTATTGCTTGGGGAAAGATATGTTGCATCTAGCTGCTACTTTTGTTTCCATTCTTATATAGCTTCTCACTTTGTAGCATTGCTTCTGAACATTGGGCTACCTATTTAAGACATTCACATTGCTGCCAACTTGATAGTGAAACCTAAATTCTGGGAGAATCTAGATACCATTTTATCTATTGCACATTCTACCATCGGGATTCCCTCCATGGATGATATTCCTCAATTCTTGGAACACGGGGAAGTGGTTCCACTTTATCCTTTTCTTACTGATCTCCATATCCAAGACTTTGAATTTCACTGGGAACTCACCTATATATGGTATTTAGCGCTAATGGAAGAGGCATCCCACATCAACTAAATGGATACTATCGTCTGCAACTTTTCTGACTCTTTTTCTTTGACTTTTTTATTTTTTGAATGAGGATTTTTGATATCTCATGTAAATACGTGACACACAAACACACACATATATATCTTTTGGTACATTTTAAAACATATTTTACTCTGTATGGTTTTATTATTTTTCTTTCACAGTTCAATTTTACAAATGTTTGAATTAACTCTAATGTGTAAGATAAGTTTAAGCAGAATTTGCTACTGTAGAGGCCAGACAAAAGAAAAGAACAAAAAGCAAATAAATAAAACAAAACAAACCAAAACCTTACAAAAAGAAAACTAATCCTAACTACCCTAACTTTAACATAACAAAAGATTAACTCTAATAAAGCAATTTACTTCAATTTCTACAACCTATTTCTTCTACAGTTTTGGTACTAATTACAATAGGTTTATCTTTAAATTCACTCATCAAAATTTTCAATGTTCTATTGTAACAATGAATTATCTTAAATTTTCTATGTTTAAAAATCATAAATTCAAAAGCATACTTACCTATAATTTGGCTCATATGCATGAAAACAAACTCATTAGAGATCAATTTCACACATTTCATTTGATGTGACCATACTGTACCTTCTTCTAGCCCTGGTCCATTTACATGAATGGTTGTGTCTATTTCTCTACTTCCTCCTCCTCTAAAAATAATTATATCTTTAGCCATGTCTTCACTTTGCAATTTGTTAAATAAGGATATATCAATATTTATATTGCTATCAAAGAGAACAAAAAAGTAAAAAATTGATATTATGTATCTCGTGTAAAATCAAGAAAATTTCTTTTATAGCTTGTGAATTTTGAACTTGGAGCAAAATACACACATTTCCCACTCAATTTTCTTGCTCCTCGTTATCTGCATTTTCTATACATATAAGGGGAATGATGATTCATCTATGTCATTTCCTTGTTTGTGATGAAATATCTTTGAATCTCGACATTCTCACCTATTTCCTTGCAAAACATTAGAATTTCCTTTATAATAATTACAGTTTTCCAATTGTTTTGGTGTATCTGTTAATTTTTTAATATATCCAATTCCACTAGGGAAATTTTTTTTTCTTGTTAACAATTCCTTTCTTTTAGCAGTTAGAACTTCCTCTGTTAACAAAATTACTTTACTTATGGCCAAACTTACCCTAGTTAAAAAAAATTCACACTCAAGTTCACCATGATCAGTTGTATCATGACTTCTACAATTGGTGACTCTTCCAAAGGTAAACAAACTCAAAGGATGCAATTTTTGATTAAAAATTTTCCAATTTTTTTTAGCTTCCATACTAAAAGTCATCTTGCATTCAATTTCTCATTTACAAGCTTCTTACCAGACTCAGAACTAGCATTTCAAAGTATAATTCTCCAATTCTCAGATAATGAACCCTAAAATATCAAAGAGATGCCCTCCTTCTAGTGCTAGTTCCTATTGATGATGATTTTACTCGCAGAAAAAAGGGCGAATAAATTATTCAAAGAAAAGACCACAAAGATCCTATCCTTCTTGAAAGATATGGAAGAAAGACAAGCTAAAGGGGAATTCTACATTAATAAGGAAACTATTGGATTTTGTTTAATCCCGAGTCTCGGATAACTAGGTCATGGTTGCACTAGGGTCGCTCTCGGGTACTGATGTGATAGTTGTTAATATCAAAGGGACTATGGTTGTGAATTGAATATTTTAGGTATTGAATTCTGAGTTGAAACATTAAGTTCAAGCATCATGAAACTGAAAGAATTTCCATAACATTTCATGAACATTACAAATTATTTGCTATCACTTAAGTAGATTTAGCATTAAGCATTCAACAATTTTATGGAAAACAAAATATTTTCAATAAAATTTCATCCATTCATTTATATTTTGGAATATTTTCAAGAATTTAAACATCTATTCTAAAACGAAGTATTAAAAATACTGAAAATTAAAAGTTTCTCCTGGTTATTCTCCATGGATGCCCCAAAGAATCTATTAAAATAGAGAAAACCACTTTATACTTCACCAGATTGCTTCACAACTAAATATAAAATGGTGCAAGCTTTTAAAGAGAGGGGTTTCATTTTTGGACATTGAGTACATTTTGTAGGCACCCTTAAACGATGCAACATATAGTCTTGTTCAGCCGGACTAACAAAATCAGCTACAAAAGATATTGAGATAGGTAACTATCTGATAAGATTTTTTGTTAATTAATTTCTACGTCCATACAAAGTTTTACACTGGAATGGTTTAGAAAAATAAGAAAAAAGAACAAAACTTAAAATTTTATCCTCCTCTGACATCCACAAATTTTGAACTTAAAATAAAAAAAGGGGATCCTCTGGCCTTTTATAGAACATAAGGCTCAGATAGGATAAGACAAATACATGAGAGGAAATCTAAGGGACCAATCTCATCAAGGCATGTGGAATGTAGTGACCAATAGGAGAATTGTAATCAAAGTCAATGGAAGTCAACTCTAATTACACATTGAAGCTCTTTGGGTGTTGATCCTAATTTTTTTCAAGGATGATACTTCAAATCAACATAGTGTGTAGGAACTTCCCATACATTCATAATGAACAAGTGGAATTTTCACCCACACACATCACTTGGCTCTAGTTCTATCACTCTCAGGAATGGGCTCTCCCATAAAGTGACATTTTTTCCACCACATGTGAAATACCGATATCCCCAACATTCTGGTGGACTCAAAGCCATATGCATTATAATCTCCCAGAGTAATCAAACTAGACTAAAAAATATTCTATCCATGATTCAAGTTTTTCTGATCATCCATACCCAAACTTTGCATCACAATCGATATTTCTTGAAATCACAAATTCCACACATTAAATCCCTTTAAAAATAAAGAAAACATTTATAACATCTCATGTAAATAAAACCATTATTCAAATTTTAGTACCAAAATCTCATAATTAACACACTTTTAAAGCATATCATAAATCCTCACATATATACTAAATTATAGGGATTGTTAGGTAAACTTAAAATGTTAGCATTTTCACTTCACATTACAACCCGATACCCAATACTTGATATTCAGCTTTACCCACTAACTTTCCCGGACCTTGGTTATACTGAAACTCCATTATACCAAACTCCTTCATATCAGACTCCTTCATACCAGACTCCTTCATACCAGACTAGAGCCTTCCATTCAAACTTGCATTACCTTTCACCTTTAACATGTTCTCGATACCCAGTATCAGATGCCTGAAACACTTACATTATGAAGTAATTTTATTATCAAAGATTTTTTTCTCTTTTCTCTTCACTTCCGGTGATCTTCCCATTTGCTAGCTCTTTCCATAAGAGTTATTTTTTCACTTGGGCCCCCAATTCTTTTCAGTCTTGGGGTGTGTTGTGAGACCACACAACAATTATTCTTTTTTGCTCACTATTCCATGAGTTATTTGGGGAACGATGACAATTCCAAGCTTGATTATATCATTGTAGCAAAGACATACACTAACCGCAAATACATGGATCCCTTATGTGTTATCTTTTCTTTCTTTTAACATTAATTTTGACATTGTATGATTGTGCATCATGTGTTGCTACTACAAACACATGTCCCTTTGTGCTTATGTTTTTTTTCCATGGGATCTTGATCCTGGGGGCTTGACCACATCCTTGATCTTTTTTTATCATATCTCATCAATATTTGTCCACTTGGACCTCTCTTGACTTATTTGTCTACTTTAGTATGAGTTTGAGTGTAAGTTCATACTCTCACTAAAGTGGGGGATAAATATAGTGTAGAAAAATGTACACCTTTATATTTTCACACTATGTTTACATCCCCTTAATTAATTAGACTTAATTAAGCCTTTAATTGACCCAATTATGCATTTAAAATCCTAATTAATTTATTTTCCAAAAGGGGAACCTACATTAAACAATTGCAAACATCAAATTACACATCTCTGGAAAATGTGTCCTAGGTTTGGGGCCTAGGATCCATTCGCCCAAGGGCGAATGGGTCCTCCTTAAGTTTAGTATCCTATTCATTTTAATATGGTTTTGGTGGCATTTTAATTATTCAAATTCAAATTGCAATTTTTGGATTTTGATGTTTAATTGTTAGGAAATTAAGGAAACGCCTATAAATACAAGGTATTTTTATCAATTCAAATATAACAATCTAGATGGGAACTTCATATGTTAAAATATTATTGTCAAGAGCATTGGAGAGTAGATATATTAGTTAATTATTATTGTATTCAAGATCCTATCATGATGTCAAGATTTATGTGTGTTCATGCATGTTTTTGGAGCTAACATTGTGATGTAGGTCTCAATTTTTCAAGCATCAAATCAAGTGTCAAACCAAGCATCCAATCAAGCCATTTCATGCAAGATCTAATCCTTGGAGTGATATGTTAGACTTCAGTCCTCTAAGGTTAGCCATTAAAAGGTTTGGTGAGTTACGACAAGCTATTGTTTATTCATCATTCCTTCCATTTATGCTTTCATTTCATTATCAAGGTTTAATAACCAAACTACCTAGGTATGACCAAGGAAAACCCTTATACACCAAAAAAACATTTTTATCCTCTTTGTGTGTTTACAGTTTACAGATGAAGAAGGATTGAAATTGGATCAAAAGTACAATTTTATAAAGTTGTCAAAGTTGTCAAGATACAAAAACTCACCTACATAATTTATTTCTGGCTTTCTAACAATCAAACTTGGGGGGATCAATAACTTAGATCCAATATCAAAGGACTGCAAAAAGAATTTTCAGAACCTTGTACAAAGACCCATTCACCCTTGGGTAAATGATTCCTAAGCAAGACACTTTGCAACACTTTTGGTGACAAGTACACAACAATTTAACCCTCTCAAATCTATTGGTTAATAGTTTTTTTTTATAGTTTTATCATAATAATTCATGCTTTAGGTGATAGATCTCATAAATTTGATTGTTAATGCACTTTTATTCTTCTCCTAAAATTGTTGTTCAATCATATTTTATTGTTTTCTATCATAAGCAAGTTAGGCAGCAAAGTGTCCAAACTTAGGGTTGACTCACCTTGGAGGTTGCAAGTCAATTCTGACCCTTTGTAACACTCTCGATATACCTAATGAAATAGAAAGAGTGAATTTGTGACTAGGTGGACACCCCCTTTGTTCTTTTTGGTATAGGTCCCTCATTTCTAGGTCTTCCTATTTCCCCTGCCCCCTTTCACCTCATTTCAAAAGGATAGAAATATTATCACCCAAAGGAGGAAGTTTACCCTTGTAGCTTTTCAAGATGGACTTTCCATTCTTATTTTCCATCCTCCCAACTCTTCTTTACTATCCCAAGTATTCTTCTCCGTGTCGCAAACTTCATTAAGATTTCTCCTTCAACTGGAGAGTTGGGTACAGGTTTTAGGTTTAAAGTCTTATCAAGATTCATTAGGACACTAGAAATAGAGATGAATTTTTATTTCATTAGATCCCTAAGATTACCAAACTATATAATGATCTTTTCTTTTTGCTCTTGCAATTAGAAGAACTGATCATGTTAATTTTCAATAGTGAACCTTATGCTTCCATCCAGATCTTGTGCTAGATCATAAGCATTGGAACCTTTGTCAATCTAGGACTCAATTGAGTCCATCATATCCTTTATGCTTTTTTTCGATCTGAGCCACTTCATGAAAAATTGAAATAAATTTTTGGCCTTAGCCACGCAAGCTTGTACTCCCTTAATATTTTCAAGGAATTTATTATGTTCATTGGCACACTTCTCCATTACATATAGCAACTTTTTGTCATGAATTTTTTTCTCTAACTCTTTATCTAGATTTCCTTTCAAACCAATAGCATATTCCTTAAAAAAATCAAGTAAAAAATTTATATTTTTCATATCGGAGAGGGAAATGTCAATGACAGAATTGGCTATGGCTTCATACAAAGCCTTCACTACTTCATCTATCATTTCATCACTCTTCTCATGGGTTTCTATTATTTCCTTCTAGGAAGATGCATGGAAAACATCTCCCAATTCAAGCTTGTGAAGAGGAAAAATCTTCTCCATTTCCACATGCTCCTATTACATAGGCAATTGTAACAGCTGGTCAAACACTATTTGTTGAAACTTAAGTTGCATGCTTAGAAAATTACTTAAATAATATCTAGAGGAGCCTAAGGATTCACAAGTAGCCTTCACATTCTCCTCAAAAAAAATCTTCTTCAAATCATCTTTCTTATCACCATTATCAAATGGTGTCTATGTTTCCTTCTCTTTTGCATCATCACTCTTCTTCTCAACATTCTTTTTTGCATGAACTTCACCAATAGATTGATCTATGTTATCCAAAGGAGTGATTGTCTCTGATTGGTCTTAAACATTCTCAACATGTGTTCTAGATATTGGAGGAGGTGTAGAATTTCCCTCCTTTACAATTTCTTCTCTGATAGCTTCTCCATCTTCAAAATTCTTCTTAACTTCAACATTAACTTCATCAGTAATATTTTCTACAACAATTTCTTTCACATTTAGAAGAAAATTTTCCTACGCATTCCCTTCTTCTGTTTCATGCTCATGTTGAGCATCATCAAGTTGTACATCTTCTTCAACATTCACATCTACCTGAGGCATCTCAACATGCATTTATTTTGTTCTTTCTAAAGTCATTCCTAATTATTGTGTTATCTCAACTAACTTCTCTATAGTCTCTTTCTAAAGCCTTTCATGATCATTTTGATCACCACTCATGAGGGTGGTCACTCTCTTCTTCAGTTGGAACTCCTTTCTACACAATTTATCCAAATGTGGCTTCATTATTGTCAAAGAGAGATGCACCAACCTTTTCCAAAGAAAAATATTTTATCTTTGCTTCTTCCTCTACATCCTTTTGCCTCCTTACAAGTAGTACATTCCAAAGATCTTTAGGCAATTTCTTCTTAATGTTTTTCATATTAACTTCAAAAACAACAATGTATTTTACAATAGCTTCTATAATGGTGGCCTTGTCCGCCTCATCTGCATCAATTTATAATGTAGCAGTCTCCTCAATCATTTCATTCTCTAGAATCCCATTAAATAGGGAATCTAAATTCATAGGAATATGTGTTCTTACTGGAGATTTCTTCTTTTTCTTTTTCTTCTCTACCAGTATTTTTTTTCATTTTCAGACTTATCCTTCTTTTCTCTCATTTCTATTTTGAATCCTTTATTTTCTTTTTCCACCTCAGCCTCACTATCCATATCAACAATATCAAACTTCATTTTCTTTGCATGTGCTTCACCTCATGAAGTTTCTAATTTCCTCTTCTGGACCAATTATGGTCCTTCTCCATCATCATCATTCTCAACAAACCCAAATATTTCTCCGTTTTTGCCTTGGCCTTCACTTTCCTTCTTATTGGGCTGGTTTGTTGAGCTATTAGAGTAGCCTTTTCCTTTTCAAGCCTTTTTTGTTGTTTGACCAAAGAGGTCTTTTCCTTTGATCCAAAGAACTTTCAAGTACTTTTCTCTTTTCTCCTGAGGCAGATAGTCTCAATGGACTTCTATGTAATTGGAGGAGTGGTAGCTATTCTACCAAATCTTTTAACATTTGATGATAGGATTGAAGAACCATACTTATCCTTTTCTTCCTCAAATTGCTCCTTAGTGAGCCCCATTACTTCTGCAAATGTTGCAGTCATCTTTTCAATAGTCTTCTTCACCTATGATTTCCTTTGATCCATGTGAACCTTCATTGACTTCTCTTCATAAGTTCTATACCTCTCTTTGGAGGTGTTGGTTGGTTTTTTTAGCATGTAGTCCATAGACCCTACAATATCTTTCTTATTGATTTCATATCCCATCTCTGGAATCATAATATTCTTGGTTCTACAACCTATATGATACATTCATCCTTTGTCATCGAGAATGTAATGTCATTCTCCTACTTCTCTACCAACTTGCATGGAATCATCTCCCTTTCCTACATCCTCTTCTAAAATACTACAAAGAATGCCACAAGGAAATCATGTGCCTTAGCATCTCTAATTCCTCTCAAAAATTCTTTGATATGGTGTGCTACAGGTCTTCCTTGTAGCCACACAACACTCTTTGTCTTAGGGAGTTCTTTCAAAAAATAAAACAACAAACATATAATCAAGGTTCCATATTTGAAAGGATACCTAGTGTAGACATGGAAAATCTACCAATCACACTTGATCTCGATTACTAACATCATTTCATCCTAAATCATCTTCTTAGCTAATCATCACTCTTCATCCCTTAATTAAATAAATCTTCATTTATCTGATTAAGTCATTCTCTCTTGTTAATCAAATAAATTAGCGATATTTGATTAACCCTCCTTTGTCTCTATTTAATTAAATAATCCTTTTTTATTTGATTAAATATCTAAAGTCATCTTATTAAATTAAATAAATTAAACCTTGTTTAATTTAACCTAACATCATCCTCTCTAATTAAATAAATCAAATCTTTATTTGATTAAGTCTAAATCACAATCTTCTCAACTTTGATTTGAATCAACCCAAAAATCTAAATCAAATAGTCACATCATCTAATCCCTTATTAAATTAATTATACCCTGATTAATTTAATCCTAATCATCCAATTTCTCTAGATATTGCCACTTGCACATGAAAATACATTTAATGGATTTATTAAATCCCTATTTTCTTTCAACTTGGCATCTTTAGGCGAATATTCCTCCAAGTTTGAAAATCCCTCCAAGTGGATTTTTCCTTGCAACAAGAAATTCGTTACCTCTTACATGTCCTTGTGCATTGAGCCAAGCGGCATTTAATTCATTGTTTTCCCCTCTAACATGTCATTTCATGAATTTAAAAATCCACCTAATACCATTTATTGTGCACATCCATCAAAATGTGCTCAAGCTTCCTCCATTCACATATTGACAAGTGGAACTTTCCTATTGGATGTTGAATGACCCCACATTGCTTCATTTTTCTCATTCCTCCATCTTGTATTTCTATAAATAAGAGGCTTCTCTCCTCATTTTGATCATCCACAATTTGAGCAAGTCTACTATACTCAATTTCATCCTCAAGAATATCTATTTTCATCAATTTTATCAAGGTCTTAGATAAGTTGTGCAAATTTTTCATCATGGGGCTCAATTGAATCTTCAACAAAGTGGATCACTCATCAAAATTGCATCAAAGGAGTTGGGAAAGGGCCAATTTCCACATCAAATTGGCACCAATTCCCCCATGGGATTGAGAGTTTGCATCTTAAAATAGGATTTCATTGCTTTCTTAGTTTATTTTCTTCATTTTCTTTCCTATTTGAGCTTTGCAAATGAATTTTATGGGGAATCTTCATTCTCACTTGCATTTGATCTAATGATGTGCTTGTTTCTTATGTTTGTGTAGGTCTAGGATTGGGGTTCTACATTTAGCACTAGAGGGAAGGAAAATCTCAAGTTCTAATCACATTTTTTAAGAAATTTTTGTGCTTTTCTCTATTTTTTTGGTGTCTATAGGGAACTACACCACTATCAATCTAGCAGCACCATACAACACCACCATCAGTCTACCAGCACCATACAGTGATGCTACAAACTCTAAACTCTGCCGCTGCAACCTTCCCGCCCAAAAATTCAAATCTTCAAACTGTGACGCTGGTTCAATTCCTGGGTGCTATAATTTTCAAATGTCAAATTGTGCCGCTAAGAAAAACTGTGTCACCATTACGCTCTTTGGTTTGCTACAAAGCCCCACATGTAGACCTAGTGGCACTATACAGTACCATTGATTTCTTCAAAGAATGCTACATATGTGGGTTGCACTGCTGGAGTAGAGTAAAAAGCTTAAAATCAGTTAACTTTGACATGTGCTTTTTCTATTTTGGTTAATTTGGGCTACTAACTAGTTTTCTAACCTCTATTTTTTAGTTCTAACTAGGCTTTAGTAGGTTGGCTTAATCAAAGCTAAAGGAAGGAAAAAAAGTTGAAGGATCATAATGACATCATGATCTCATTACATCAAGTGTTTTTGAACACTTTAGTATTTTTTTAAACACTTAGGGAGAACTTATAATATTGCCTCTATGGATTTGTTACCTTTCATGTGCTTAAGACATGCTAAATTTCTTCTGGACACTAAAAATAACACTACACAAGCTTTCATTTTTGTTACAAAAGGTTAAAAAGAAGTTTGGGAAAATATATTATATTTTGTTTAAGGTTAACAATTGAACAATCAAAATCTCACATTTTCTTTGGTGCTTAAAAAGAAGTCACTCTTACTTTGAAAGGATAAAATTAAAATTTGTTTCTTTGTCTCATAATCACTTACCCAAAATAATACTATCAAAAAGACGTATGCACTTCTCTCGCACCTCACAGTGATCTTGAGAATCAAAAGGCTTTTTGGCGATCTTAAGTTGTGTAAGTGATTGCCTCCACATTTTATTTAGGATTAAAAATTGAACAAATCTTGTGAGTGTGGGTGGAACATATTGCATGTGTTCTCTCTTTGTTTCTCAATAAAGATTGATCAAACTACAGATATGTTTCATCACTTTTGTTTATCTTAGAGGGATTTCATTGTGGGAAAAAGTAATCACCCAAGGGAATGACCCAACTGACAGCACAGTAAAACCAAGTGACTTCCAACTAGTATATAAGTGTGGGTACTTGAGGAAAGAAAAGTATCACGAGGATTATTCCGATGTGAAGGGAAACAATGGTCTCTCACCACATGGATGGTCCCCCAGAAACAAAACACCCACATTAAAACCCTTGTTTAGAAAAGGTCAAAATCCTTGATCTATTTTTTGGTGCAAGAACGGTCATTTTGAAGCCGCCCCACAATTTTATGACTTTTAGTAGAAATGAAAAGTATGCCATGGGAGATTTATAGATATTGATGCTTGGCTAACCTGAGAAGTGATTGCACTGTAAGGGGGAGCCTGTGTGGTCAAGCATCTAACTATTCAATAAAAGTAGGGATAGCTAGACTTGTCCAAGTGGGGATTCGACAAATATAGTCTTTCATATCCATAGGGTTGTGCATGTTCTTGGAAACAAAAGACTTTGCTTGATTGTAAACATTGGGAAACAAAAATTCAACATTGTCATCAAATTTCAAACCCTTTAGGAAGAAAATATCTTTGACAAAAGTCAAGTGTTATTGCTTGCCCTAGGGATTCTATCCTTAGAGGTTTCTAAACATTTGGATTTATATCTCAATTTTCTTGCTAAAGTCAAAAATAGGTAACTTTTTCCTTGATTTCATTGAAGTTCCACATAATGTACTTTGTGAGATGAGAAAATTTAAGACATTAGACATCTAGGTCAAAAACCTAATCAAAGAATTATTTGTGGTAAAAAGAAGTCACTAAGAAAAGCTAAGAACAATTGAACCCCACACATGTGTCTCAAAAGATTTCATGCAAGATCAAAATTTGGAAACCAAGTTCAAAAGTTCTTAGTCCAAAAGATCATCAAAAACATCTCTCAACGCTCTACAAATTTAGACAAAGATTATTTTTCAACTTTTATAGAAGAGCTTCAAGAAAAAATCCCAATTTGTATTCATTTCATTATTGTCAGAATCTAAGACTTTTTCAACAATTTGAGAATCTTGTTTAGAGTAAAGTGTGTTCTTCAAAACCGAGGTCTTGTAAACAAGAGTATTTTTTAGGTACACATAGGATCAAAGTCAACCTTCATCCATCTTTCAAACATCAAACCAAGATCATCTCACCAACAACTCTTGAAAATATTGAAACCATCCTTGATGCTAGACTTTTTCGAAAATCCATGAATCAAAACCCTTGAATCCAAATCCTTGAATCAAAACATTTAGTTTGACTAAATATGTGTAGATTTATCCTTCTCCATATTCTTATTTAAATTCAAATCATCTTGTTTGATTAGGTGTAGGTAGATGCATCATTCTTCCTACACATAGTCAAATTATCATCTTATGAGAAAATATATCCCATAGATCAAATCCAAAATCTTGGGATTTGTTTGTTCATTATCCAAAATCAAAGCAATCCAAAACCAAATCAAGGTCAAAATCCAAGAATCCAAGAATCCAAAACCAAGATCGAAACAAATCCAGGGATCCAAAATCCAAAAAACTCTCAAAAGTATAGCATCCCCCTCAAGATCTTCTAAGAGTTTAATCATCCATATCATCCACCTTTCACACATTTCACCATCACAACTTTGATCCTTAATCATCCTAGATCTTCTCTTTTGAGCCTCATTTTTTGGTTCAAACAAGATCGCAGCACAAGAAGAACATGGAGACCAACAAAGAAACATCAACTTCAAGTGACCTAAGCTAAACCAATTCTAAAATGAATCTCATTGTATCAAGAAATCCCCTAACTAATCTTCCTTCATCATCACAAAATCCACAAGATGAAGGTAAAGTAGAGGATATCGCCAATAATTCCTTCAGCATGACACAAGACAAGATCACCGAAATGGTCCAAAATCCTAAAAATCATAGAATTTTCAACATCATGATGAAGCTCCATCCCTCACAATATATGCTTGAGTTAGCAAAACAAGGGGCTAAACTCCCTTCCAATTATGATGTAAGCACCATTGTGGAACAACCTCTTGGGGTCATGCCTCTAATTTCATCCATGCCTCCAATCTCATCCATACATCCATTCCAAAGCATTACCCAACCCATCCCCCAAACTACATCATCTATTGCTCCAACTCAACCTATTGTTAACAAAGGGAGCACATTTATCAATGTACTACAAACACACCCCCTTGTGAGTAATCAAGATTTGGTCATAAACACTATCTTGGGGCAACCTGTACCCCAAAATCCATTACACCAATATGTCCCCCTCACCTTTCATGATCCTAATGATCCATCATCATGATTTCACGCAACACCTCAAACCTCTCTCCTTGTGACCTCGCAAGGAGAAGGAGACTTATTTGGACCAGGGGGTATCTTTGACCCTTCATCTTCATCATTTCCCCAAGGAAGTATGCCACTCACTTTTCCATCACTTCCACCCTTGCTTCCAACATCAACATCACCTCTCAGTTTGGGGTTACCTTTGTTGTTGCCACTCATTCAAAACAATCCCCCAATCATTAATCAAAGCATCATACCAAATCCTCCCATCTTTCCATCAATATCACAACAATAGATGGAAACCATCCCAATAACAAAAGCAACCACCACATCAACAACCATTTCCCAAATACCTCAAAACATGGTCTCTCAAGGACCAAGCATATTGATCGCACCATCCACTACACAAATCCCAATCATCAATACAATGATGCCTCTCATCATGTCAACAAACACCATTCCAAATCCACCACCACCTCCACCACCAAACACAAATATCTCAAACCAATATAGCATCGTGCTACAATTTTCTCAACAAGCTACCTATCAAAAGGCACTCCAACAAATCAAAAATCAACAAGCTACACAACTAGCCGCTCAGCAAGCGCAAAAATAATTAGTTGCATAGCAAGTAGCGCAAGCTACTCAATAAGCTCAAGCTGCACAATAGGCACAACAAGCACAACCAACAACTGAAGCCATGTAGGTTGTACATGCCACACAAGCTTTCCAACAAGCACAAGCCCAGGCTCAGGCACAAGTGCAAGCTCAAGTCCAATACCAAGCTCAACAAGCACAGACACAAGATCAAGCACAGGCACAAGCACAGTACCTCACACAACAATGAGCAGCCCAACAAAAAGCATACCAACAAGCACTGAAGTGATACCAAGAGCAGCAAGAAGCAACCCAACTAGTAGCCCAACAACAATCATTGTTGGTATAGCAATAGCAGGCTCAAGAACAGGCATTATTAGCGCAATAGCAATAGGACCAACAACAAGCATTGTTGATACAACAACAAGTACAAGCATACTTGGCATAGAAAAATGTGCAAGCACCATCCACCAACACACCAACCAATCCACCCATCCCTCCAACAAGTGAACCGCCACAAAACACTTTCACTCCACCCCCTAATCCGCAAAATTATGTAACAACATAAATCAGGTTGCTCTCACAGCAAGAGCTTGAACTTCAACTAGGAAAAACCACAGAGACACCTAGAAACTTGTGTCCCTATCCATTTGACGAAAGTCTTGTAATAAAACCATTCCCAAAGGGATTTGAAATCCCAAAATTTGATAAGATACTCAAAGGAGGATGGTGTTTCAGTCTGCAACTGCAAGGAGCCAAGCTAGGGAATCCGAGCCCTAGTTCGTGTTTTCTTTCTCTATTTGTGCAAAGGTTGGGGTGGGCATCTGCTTCATTTTGTGGGGGGGTTAATCTTTTTGTTGTAGTTTCTCTTTGATGCTTCAGCCTAGTTGTGTTTGGCCTTTTTTCCTGAGCGTAGGGCTTTTTCTGGCCCTCTTTTTTTCCTTTGTGGTTGGGCTCTTGTGTTGGCATGGGGATCTATTGTTGTGGGTTGTACGTGGTGTTGGGTTGAGCATGGGTTCGACGGTGGGTGTTGCAGGTGAGGGTTTCCTCTGATCTATTGCATCTAGGGCCAGCTCTTTCCTGTGCATGTCCATCCTGGGCCTTTTGGCAGCCATGTCTCAGGGTGAGCCATCTAGGGCTACGACCGACATGGATTTTCATGCTGCGATGGGCTTGAAATCGCCAAGCCAAGGAGCAAGGGTTTTTTATAACACCCTCTTCTCTTCGAATACGGGGTCTATGGATTCAAATTTTTCTGGTGGATCTCAGATCACAAAGATTAATGGGTGCCTTGAGCGTTGCAAAGAGAGACCTAAATTGGTGATTCCGATTGAGATGATTGTTGAGGATATTGAATATTATTCAAAGCATTCTCTGTACTACAAATTTTTGGGAATGAGAGTGTCTCTAAATTTTTTTGAAACTTGGGCACGGAGGACTTGGGAGGCAGAGGGTGAGAAGGAGGTCACGCTGCTTGCAAATAATTTCTTCATGGTCACATTTATCTGCTTGGCTGATCGCAATAGGGTTTGAGGGGGGCCCTATTTTCACAATCAGGTTGGGTTGTTCGTCAACCCATGCCATGTAGGCTTTAATCCCTCTGAGGAGCTTCCGAATCATGTTCCAATGTGGGTTTAGTTGCCCAGATTTCCAATTGAATGTTGTCGTGAGGATGTTCTACACATGCTTGCTTCAATGCTTGGGAAGCCAGTGGGGTCTTCGACACAAACCCTAGGTAAGAAAGTAATGAATTTTTCTCTAATTTGTGTGGAAATTGATTTGAGTAGGCCTTTTCTAGATGCTTTGGATATGTGTGTGGGTCCCCATTCTTGGGTACAGCTATTGGATTACGAGACCCTTCCTTTTCGATGTTGTCTCTATCATGAATATGGTCACCTACTGCGTAGATGCTCGAAGGCTAAGCCAGTGGCACCTCAGCGTCCACCTCCTCCTCATAATACCCCTGATGTTTATAAGGGTAAGAATCTTGTTTCTGTTGAGGGGGTGGATGTTGAGGGTTATGTTCTAGTTAAGGCTCGTAACTAGGATAGAGGTCAAAAGAGGACTTTGATGGAGAGACATGATGAGGATACTTTTAATAGGTTTGAGGTCCTGGATGATTTGGGTCAGCAGTAAGTTAATCCAAGGTTAATAAGTGTGGATCAGGGTATGGTGGGTTCTGGATTGGAGGGTCCCACTTCCATTACTCCTCCTACTCCACAAGATGAGTCTGCCATGCTTATGGTCATTGATTTGCAGGTTGGGGTTCAGGTGATGTCAGGTCCAAATGTTGAGTTGGTGTAGGGGGATGGAGGCACTTCTTTTCCTGCGTGACATGTTGGATTAGATGTGGCTAAGAGTAGCAAGCCTTCTCTGCAATTGGGCCTTTTGCAAAAGGATGGAAAGAAGGGGGGTCTGAGAAAAATGCTAAACTTGGTAGGAAGAAGGATTTGGAAAATACTAAGATGATGAGGGAGACCTTGGTGGAGTCAGGATCTGTCAAGACCTTGGATTCTCATTTTTTGAGTCCTTTGAAATGATCGTTATTTCATGGAATGTAAGGGGCTTTAATAGTGGCCCTAGAGAAAAAGTTGTTCATGAGTTGGTTTAAAGTAATTCTCCTGATGTTCTTTCTCTTTAGGAGACCAAGTTATCTATTGAGTGCATGATGGGTTTAGTGCCTAAGTTTTGGAAGAATGGTGAGTGCTAGTGTATTGGGGCCCAGGGATCCTCAGGGGGTGTGGCTTGTTTCTAGAACCCTCAGAAGATTTATCCTTTGTGGTGGTTATCCTTCAAGTCCTCTTTATCCATGGTTGCTTTGTGTCTTGAGTCAAGGGAGTTTGTTCTTTTCTCCAATGTTTACGCACCTGTTGAGTTCCAGGGTAAACTTCTTCTATGGACCAATATCCATTTTGTTCGTAGCCTATTTCCCTATCAGCCATGGATCATTGCAGGTGACTTTAATGCTATTACTGAATTAGCTGAGAAACGGGGTGGTATTGCAAGACTAGAACCTTTTGCGTTGTTGTTTTGGGACAATATATCAACTCTCAATCTTGTTGATATCAAGCCTAACAATGGTCAGTTTACTTGGAACAACAGAAGGGTGGGTGACAGCTGCATTACTGAATGACTAGATCATTTCATGGTCTCCTGCTTTTGGGTCAGGGGAATGTGGTCTTCTAGTTGTGAGATATTAGATTGCAGAGGTTTAGATCACTGACCTATATAGCTAGTTATCTCTTCTTCTCGAGTGCCTTGAAAGTTGAACTTCAAATTCTAGCTAATGTGGTTGCAAGACCCTGACCTTCATGGTTGTGTTGTTGAATGGTGGAGATATGGTAGACCTGCTTATGGTACTACAATGTATATTTTTGCTAATCTCCTTCAACATGTCAAGTATCAACTTAAATGATGGAACTGACAATGCTTTGGAAACATTTACCATGCAAAGCTAGCTGCACAAGCTAAGTTGGATGGTATTACTAGGTTGATTAGGGAGGATGGGGTGTCTGAGGATTTGTTGTGGGATGAGGCTAGGGAATTGAAAGATCTGGAGGAGTGGGAGCTGAGGGAGGAAGTATATTGGAAACAAAAATCTTGGATTGAGTGGCTTCAGGAGGGAGACAAGAATACTGCCTTCTTCTTCAATTCAGTGAAGGCTAGACATCATGGTAATTCTATTTTGACTTTGGTTACTAACAGGGGAGAGGTTCTTTCTTCTACTTAAGATATCTCAGTTGAAGTTGTGTAGTATTTTCCTTCTTTATTTAGGGAGGACTCGCAAGGGGACTCAGTTGAAGAGGCTCAGGTCCTCTCTTGTATTCCTTCTTTGGTCTCTTGGGAGATGAAGGAGAAACTTATGAGTGATATTTCACTGGAGGAGCTGGAGAAGACTATTTTCCAGATGAAGAAGGGTAATTTTTCTGGTCCAAATGGTTTCCTGATTAAGTTCTTCTAGGAATTTTGGGAGATTATCAAGCTGGATTTATTGGCAGTCGTTCAAGAGTCTCAAAAGAATAAGCAAATGTTTCAGGCCCTAAATTCTACCTTCCTTGCTCTCATCCCCAAGGGTGATGGGGTAGATCGGTTAATTCAATTGCGCCCCATTTCTCTTTGCAATGTTATTTATAAAATTATCTCTAAGTTGATTGCTAATAGGTTAAAAAAGTGGCTTACATTGCTGATTTATGAGGAACAGAGTGGTTTTGTGGTGGGCCATCATATTTTGGATGGGGTGGTTATTGCTACGAAGACTATTCATTCTATGGAAAATTCCAAAGATAAGGATATGTTCATCAAGTTGGACATGGCTAAGGCTTATGACAGAGTCCGATGGTCCTTCCTCTGAAAGGTTCGGCCTTTGGTTTTGAGGAGGAGTGGATTCGCTAGGTTATGAGTTGTGTGACTTTGGTTTCTTTCTCTGTTCCAATTAATAGGGAGCACTTTGAACTCTTTGGTGCTTCTTGGGGTTTACGGCAGGGTGACCCCCTCTCTCCTTACTTGTTTCTTCTTTTGGTGGAAGGTTTGGGATGACTGATAAAAAGGAATGTGGAGGGGGGTTTCATTTAGGGATGGCGTTGGGGAGGTGGTTTACCAGTTTAGTCTCAATTACAGTTTGTGGATGACACTACTTTGATGGGCATGGCTACTATTAGGGAGGCTTCAAACATGCACAAGGTGTTGGATGTTCATCTTGTGGCTTCAGGATAGTTAATTAATGAGGTAAAGTCTTCCATCTTTTTCTTCAATACTTCAAACTCCATTCAAAGTAGAATTTCTCATATTCTTAGATTTCAGATTGGGGCTCTCCCGCTAACCTACCTTTGGATTCCTATTTCGGTTGGTAAGTAGTCTAGGGATTCTTGGCAAGCTATTTTGGATAAATTTCATGTCAAATTCACTCATTGGACCCTTCATTGGCTATCTTTTGCGGGTCGAGTTTAGCTACTCAAATTTTTGGTTCAGGCTCTCCCTCTATATAGGTGTATGATTCAAGTGGTTCCATTGGGTTTTGTTAGGGTTCTTGATTCCTTAGCAAGACAATTCTAATGGGTTGGTAGTTTATTGTTTTCCAAGTGGAGCCTTGTTAGATGTAATGTTGTACGTAGCCTGAAATAGTTTGGTGGTCTTGGGTTAAGGCAGTTGTTGTTGTCTGGTACGACTCTAGCTACTAAATTGTATTGGCATTGGTGTGTGGAACAAGACTAGGTGTGGGCCAATATTCTAACTCAAAAGTACTTTCCTAGGATTCCTCAAAGTGATATCCCTCATTATAGTCTGACGAGGAAGGGATCTATGATTTGGAATAATCTCAAGAAAGAGGTTGCACTCATTAAGGATGGTTTATTCTTGATTTGCAAGAGTGGGTCGAAGGCCCATTTTTGGCATGACTCTTGGGATGGTCACCCTCCCATTGTTTCTCAGTATCCCCATTTGATAACTTTTTGTCAGAGGTTCTATGAAGTTGGTTGGTCACAGGTGCGCAACTTTAAGTCTCTCTATTTTCAGGGGCAGTTGGTGGAAGCGAGATGGAAGAATCTTGAGGAATGGCCTGTTGTTGGTATGGAGGAGTGCGCTGACCTTCATTACATTCTTTCTTGTCAAAGTTGTAGCTCCCTCATGGATGAGGATGTGTTGGCTTGGCTCCCTAATCCCAAGGGTGCTTACACTGTTTCTTCTGGGTATTAGGAGTTGCTTTCCCAATAGGTTGAGGGGGTGGAGGTTCATTGGTGGAAGAAAGTTTGGAATAAGTTTTCTTGGCCAAAGTGTAATTGCTTTATTTGGACTTTGGCTTGGAATATGTGTTTGACTTGGGATAATATTTGGAAGAGAGGTTTTTTGGGCCCATATAGGTGTGTTCTCTATCGGTGTGGGGAGGAGGACTCTTCCCACCTATTCTTTTGATGCTCCTTCACTTTACAACTCTGGCATTTCTGGTGGGGTGTTTGGAAAATCCCCTACATTCATGCTTCCTCCCTAGTTGATTTTTGGGATAGTCTAGGGAGGCCCCCCTCCTCGCCCTCTTTCTTGCAGGATGTTTGGTATGTTGGTCCCATCTTTTTGCTTTGGCAAGTTTGGTTGGAAAGGAATCAGAGAATCTTTTGAGGTGAAAACCTAGGGATTCAACAGGTTTGGTTTAGAATTGTGGGAATGATCCAGGAGATGGTTGAAGCTAAAGGAGAGATTGTGCTACCATTGGAGAAAGGAGATGTTGAGATGGTTGATCAGTTGGGTATTCAGGGGCTATCTTTGACATCTGCTTGCGTTAGGAGAGGAAGGCATGTGAAGTAGAAAGTTCAAAGGGTGGTGTGTTGGTTACCCCCTTCTGGCTGGCTTTTTGAAGATTAATATGGATGGATCTTCTAGGGGAAATCCTGGACCTGTTGGGATTGGTGGGGTTGGTATGGATTCTTTAGGATCAGTGGTTTTTTCTTTTTTCCGCTAATGAAGGGATATAGACTGTCAACAAGATGGAAGGCTTGGCTATCCTCTACGCCTTGAAGAGGGCGTACGCTTTGTGGTAGCGTACACTTTAGGGTGGTGTAAGGTTATTTGTGAGTCAAATTCTCAGGTCTTGGTCAATTTACTTTAGGAAAAGAAGATTTCTGATGTTAGTTAGTAGTTGGTTGTGATGGTGCAATAGATATTACAAGTTAGCTCTTTGATGGAGTCGGTGTCTTTTGTCCATATTCCAAGGGAATGGAATAGGGCAACTGATTCTCTGGCCAAATAGGCGTCAAAAAATATAGGTGGTGTGAAGATCAATGGGTGGGAGTAGGTTTCCCATGAGTTATGTCAGGACATGGAGAGGATTCTTATTAAGGATAGGAGTGGTATTGGGGAAGGGTGATTCTATCACTGGCTTTTTTGGTGGTTGTTGTTGGCTTCTGGGGCTTTGGCCCTTTGCTGTTATGTAATGCTTTGTTATGATTTTCAATAAAGTTTTTACCCCTTTTTATTTTAAAAAAATCCCAAAATTTGATAAATACTATGGGATGGGAAACCTTGAAGATCACATCAGGGAATTCCAAGCACATTACATTGAAGTCACATATGATGATACATATTTGATGTGGCTATTTCCTAGAAGTTTGGCTAGCCACACCATGGATTTGTTTCTCCCACCTTCCCCCTGGCATCAAAAATTTCCAAGAGATAGTAGACGCATTCAATATTGATATGGATGTCAATCTAGAGGAACTATCAGCTCTTAAACAAGGTAAAAATGAATCATTTGCTTCTTTCCTACAACGATGGTGATTCAAGGCCAATAGGAGCAAATGGGTCATGCTAGAAATAAAACAATTTTTCACTATCATCTCTAATCTACAAGGAACCTTGGCATTTTCATCTTAAGGTGCAAGGAATCACCACATACGACCAATTGATCTCCAAGGTGCTTAACGTTGAACGATCCCTTATTGCACAAGGAGGGACACCCGCATATCCTGAACAACAAAACAATTTCCCATCTACCAACTATAATGACAAACCTCAAACATGGGTGAACAAATAGAAACATTACCAATGATATTGTTGTTGACGCCAAATTAGTCATCAGTGCTCCTTGAAAAAACACACCAACACCCCAACAACAATCATAACAATCAACAAGCTAACATTGTAGCTCAACAGCCAAACAATCATATAGTCAACCATGTGAATGATCAAAGGGGACCACCTCAACAAATAAAAAATCCCCCAAGAAAAAGTACACAACCCTTGGGGAATCAGCTAAATCCATCATCAAGAGGCTAGTGGCGGGAAAAATCATCACAATCCCCACCTATGAAAATTATCAAGAGCACTTGGTAAAACCATCGTGGTACAATGAAAATCACCTTTGTGATTTCCACAAGATCAAGGGACACACAACTGCCAGTTGCATGAGGTTGAAAAACTTAATTCAAGACCTCATTGATGATAAAATCATAAATTTGGAACAACCAACCAGAAATCAAAATCTTAAGATCTACACAAATCCGATGCCCAATCATAACAACAAAGGGAACAATAACAATGATAAGGGGAAGGGTGCATTTATGGAAACCACCTGTCAGGTCCTTAACCTCGATTTTCCTTACAAAATTCTCCTATGGTGTCTGTGGATCCATGGGATGCAAGCATTAGCATCAACCTTCCACCAATGTGTCAAGTTCACATACCAAGACCAAGAGGTCACTATCCATGGGGATCCCAAACCCTTTTCTTACTACATGATCATTGAAGCAAAATATTACAAAATCCCCCAAGTGCCAAAGAATGATGAAGGCCCCTCAACTCCATACATTGATCCAACTAATCTCACCTCCACTTCTGTGACAGAGACACACACCATCCCCGCCATCTCCGATATCAAGGTCATTATCCAAGACAATGGGTGTGGACACTATACAATTCCAAAAAAAGATTTTGTGGTAGGATAGTTACCACAATCTCCCAGGTCATGAGGATGACCACAATCAAATGATACTTCCTCATCCAAAACCTTCATAGTAGGCTCCTCCAACTTTAGAATTTGGGGAGATCTCATTCAAGAAGTAATAGAAGAGGACCCATCCCATCTCCTATACCAAGATAGTAGACCAGAAGCCAATCTACCTATGGATGATAGCAATTAAGGTTTAAAAATGATGCTCGCCATGTGCTCTGACAAAAACAAAAATCTTGGAAAAAATTACAATGGACTTCTAGTACCCATGATTCCTGAGATGCGAATGAAAAATCTTGGCCTCAGATGTACCCCTCTAAGTATAACCATACGTGGCTGAAATCCCTCAGTTAAGAAGGTAAAAAATCCTCAACAAATAGTAGTCACCCTTCAATTTCCCGTATGCACTAGCCTACCTTTAGACAACTTCACATTTAACATAACTGATGTTTGTAGTTGTAGTGATGAGGAAGATGCCATAAATGACTTACCTATGCTTTTCAAGAATTCCTATATCCTCATGATTAGTACCATGTCATTTGAGTCAACCAGTCAAACGCATGAAATCAACCTAGTCTACCCCCAGCTCATCAATTACAACCAACGAGGACTGCCAATTCTGGACACCTTCGAAAACAATGAATCACTCTTAGAATTCATTGGATTGCAGAACACAGTACCATACGAAGCTCACAAGGCTGGGTTTGATATCATTCTAGATACAAAAGCTTACTACGAGGAGATGATTAAATCTTTTAGTCGCAAAAGTAAAAATTTGAGAATAATCTCAAGGTCTTTGAGTGAAAACCACACTATGGAACTCTTTAACCCAAAAAAAATTAAAAAAAAGGACATATCCAATGGTGAAAACTTCTTTGAGGTGCCCGAGGATGAAGGATTCAATCTTCCCCTCAGTGCTCTACATTACGAAAAGTTAGCGGTTCTAACTGAGAAGTGCAACCCAATCAACTTTGGAATAGAGGTAACTCTGCATATCACATTTTATGCTAAATCATTGATGTCAGAAGAACATGAGCTCCTAGTTGCTTTCTTAAGGGAGAGAAAGGTCAACTTTGCATGGAGCTATGTCGACATGCCTAGGCTTGATCTGGAGATTGTGGTCCATCATCTAGCAGTTTACCCTAAAGCAAAGCTTGTCAAACAAAAGCTCAGAAAAATGCATCCATAGATAGCCTTGTTAGTTAAAATGGAATTAGAGAAGCTACTTGATGTAGGGTTCATAAGACCAATTGACTATCCATAGTGGGTATCAAATTTGGTTCTTGTTTCAAAGCCTGATGGAGGCATCTATATATGCACAGATTTTAGAGACCTGAACAAGGCATACCCCAAAGACAAATTCCCACTTCCTAACATTGATATGATTGTGGATATGACCATGTGACATGAGATGATTTCACTAATGGATGGATTCTCTGAGTATAACCAAATCATGATAGCCAATGAAGATCAACATAAAAAAACTTTTACTCGTACATGGGGGACATATTGCTAGAACATGATGTCATTTGGCCTAAAGAATGTTGGAACAACATATCAAAGTGCCATGACCTTAATCTTTCATGACATGATCCATAAGACTATGGAATATTATGTCAATGACATATTGGAAAAATCTAGAAAGAGAAGGGACCACATAGTAGCATTGAGTGCCATCTTCAACAAACTGGAGGAATACAAAGTCTACCTCAATCCAAAGAAGTAAATCTTCAGCATACAATCAAGGAAGCTATTGGGATACATTGTGCCTATGAGAGGAATTGAAAAAGATCCTGCTAAGGTAAAGGAAATCCTCAAGATGGAAGAACCTAAGACAATGAAACAATTGAGAAGCTTACAAGGCAGGCTCTAGTCCATCTGCCAGTTCATAGCTCAGCTAGCAGACAAGTCAATCCTGTATTCTCACCTACTCCATAAGGGGGTAGTGTATAATTCTGATCATGCCTTTAAGAAAATCAAAGAGTATTTACTCACACCTCCAGTTCTTATGCCACCAATCCCAAGAAATCCTCCAATCCTCTAATATCAGCAAAAATATCATCTCTCAATGTTCTCCTAGCTCAACACGATGAAAACAAAATAGAGATGGCCATCTACTACATCAGCTGGACCATGGTAGGGCATGAGTTAAATTATTCCTTCATCAAAAAAGCTTTCCTAGCAATGGTGTTTTCCTCACAAAAGTTCAAACACTACATGTTAACACAAAATCAAACTCATTGCCAAGATCGACCCACTCAAGTACCTACTTTCCAAGGCAGTGCTCATAGGAAGGATGGCCAAGTGGGTCATGATCCTATCAGAATATGACATTAAGTACATGGAACATAAGGCCATCAAAGGGCAAGATATTACAGACCAATTGGTAGAAGAGCCAGTGTACTCAAAGAATCTGCTAATTTTAGAGTTCCCTGATGAATCCATCTTCAACTTGAACATAACAAGCCACTGGAAGTTGTACTTTGATGGTTCCTATACATAGCATGGATCAGGAGCCAACATCTTTTTCATCACTCCACAAGGAGACTGCATACCAAGATCCTACAAGTTGGCATTTCCCTACACAAACAATATCATAGAATACGAGGCTCTAACAATAGGACTCAGAATAGCAATGCAGTGGCATATCATGGCTCTCAAGGTTTATGGGGACTCACAACTAATAATCATTCAAGTGAATGATGAATATGAGACTAAGGATGACAAGCTAACTCCATACAAGAAATTGGTGGAAAGTCTTAAGGAATCCTTCATCGAGATCACATTCGAGAAGATACCTAGAGAAAACAATAGAGTGGAAGATGCCATGGAAATAATTGGATCCCTATTGGATATCCCTCACAATGTCCCAAAGCATGAATTCCTAGTAAAGCAGCTTCTCATACCTACATTCGAGGTACCAGAGTTAGAATTTGTGTGTGAAATCATTGGTCCTGGTGATCAGTGGTACCATGACATATACACTTATCTGAGAATAGGAGTCCTGCCATCTGACATAACCTCAAACCTTAAGAAAACCTTTGTTAAGAAAGCATCCTAGTTTGTCACCCTAGGATAAACTCTTTACCATAGGAGCATAGAAGGAACCCTATTACATTTCTTAAATGTCAAGGAGGCATTGACTGCCTTAACCGAGGTGCATAATGACATATGTGGTTCACACTCAAGAAGTATGACCTTGGCCAATAAACTATTGAGGACAGGGTATTATTGACCTACTATGGAAAGAGAAGCACATGACTATGTCAGAAGGTGTCTACAATGTTAGCAACATGGGGACCTCATCCATGCACTAGCTCAAGAGCTCCATCCTATTGTCACACCTTGGCCCTTTTCACAGTGGGGGCTCGATCTCGTTGGAAAAATCACCCCCACCTCATCTAGTGGCCACAAGTTTATCATTACCACCACTGAGTACTTTACATAGTGGGTGGAAGCCATCCCCATGACATACATTATTGAAAAGAAGATATCAAAGTTCATCCTAAACTATTTAATATGCTGCTATAGTTTCCCACAAGCCATTACCTCAGATAATGGGACACCATTCAAAAATTAGGATGTATGTGACCTATGCTATAAGTTTAAAATATAACATCACTTTTTCACCCCATATTATCCCCAAGGAAACAGCCAAGTTGAGGCTACAAATAAGACCATTTTGAAAATCCTCAAGAAAATAGTCAATGAAGTTGGTCATGATTGGCATCTCCAACTAAATCTCGCCATCTAGGTCTATTGAACCAACATCCGCACACCAACAGGTGCCATCTCCTTTTCCATAGTATATGGATCAGAAGCCATATTACCCATCGAGTTTGAGCTCCCATCACTAAAAATATCACTGCAGAATCTCATCACATATGAAGAATATCGGGTGTCAAGACTGAACAAGGTAGAGCTGCTAGATGAATGATGAATGGAGGCCTTGAACCATCCACAAGTGTATCAGAACTGACACAAGAGGAACTATAACAAGAAAATTAGTAGGAACTTCTAGGTCGAAGAACTTGTGCTAAAGGAGAACCAAAAGAATGTCTCAAATCCAAATGGCAAAGGAAAATTTGAACCCAATTGGCTAGGGCCCTTCATGATCACAACAAGCTATAAGTCAGGGGCATATTATTTATCAACACCGAAAGGTGAACCTTTGCAGGAGCCCATGAAAAACTCCCATCTTAAAAAGTTTTATGCCTAAATCTTTCAAGGTATAGAACCAAAAAATTAAAAAAAAATAGAAAATTTCCTAAAAAAATGGTCACTCTAATGAAAACCTAGCAAATAGGCATCTTGGTGACAACAAAAAATACAAAAATACAAAAATCCAAAAAAGAAAAAGGATTAAAAATAGTAAAGAGAAAAAAAGTGTCCTCCAGTGAAAACCACTTCAGTGGCACTTTAGGCAAGTACCTTGGTGAAAACCTGGCAAATAGGTGCCTTGTGTAAATAAGAACTTTCCATCCACTATGATCTTTGCAACTCATTCTACATGCTTCCATCATCCATCACATTCCATATCCCCATCCATCATCCGTTCAGAATCCACATCATAGCTTGGTCCTATGTTCGTGTCATGATCCCTCCTAGTACTATTCGACCCATTCTCAAGGTCAGTTTGTCCTACCTCTCACGGAGTAATCTATTGCATCGTGCTGGGAGCATGTTCTCATTTGATCGGATTCATGTATGTTCTTGAAATCCCAAAATCAGAAAATCTAAAATTTTCAAAAACATCAAAAAATTAGAAAATCCAAAAACATTCAAAGCATATCAAAATCCCAAAAATAGGTCAAAAGGTCAGTAAAAAAAATTCAAAAATAGAGTTGTCTTGTCAAACTATGGGTCTCTGAGCCTTGAACATAGGAAAGGTTGATCTTTGATCATCCCTCGAGACACTTAGGTCAATCCTTTAAGAGTCTGTCATAATAAACTGGGAATCCATTTATTCATATCTCATCAATAATTAAGTTTGTGCTAGTCAAACTATGTGGTCTTTGTGTGTATAACATAGGCAATGATAATCTTGTTGATCAGCCCCCGAGGCCCCTAAGATAGGTCTTTAGGTTAGTCTCTTGGTTAAAATCTCAAAAAAACCCAAAACATTTGAAAATTCAAAAAGCAAAACATTTGTAAAATCTTGAAAATACCAAAAACAACCTCAAAACATTTGAAAACTCCAAAAACATCCAAATATTTGAAAAAAATCCACCCACCACATCTCGCTTTCATTCGCAATAAGCATCACTCATAATAAATCAATCATCATCCTCAAACTTTGGTGAAACAGTCAAAAACAAGTCTAACAAGTTAAAAGTGAAAACTTAATCGTCAAGGTCTCAAGTCTAGGTTAGTATGTAAACAAGTTGGTAAACTCTTCGTATCAAAAGCTTATCATCCAATCAGTCCCAAAATCAATCATCTGATATCATCATTTCCTAGGATGCATCCTTCCTACAATGGACATCAACATCAGGCATCACAGTAGTTTAGTCTTAGCTAGCGGTATTGAAGAACATTAGCTTGTTTTTTTACTTTATCTTTGTCTTTTGACTTATCTTTTTCCGCTCATTTCGATGACCTCTCAATGATATCCCAAATGAAGGGATTTAGAGAGAAAAGAATGGGGCAATGATCATGATCTTTTTATCTATTGTGCTTGTTGGATATTCTTTTAATATAACCTTGGTCATACATGCTTTGTTTGGGTTTAGGGAGGATGTGTTAGGTGTCTTGTTGACCACATAGGAAGGCTTTCCTTTCTACGTTTTGGTCTGAGATGTTTGAAATATCTGAATTGCATTTTGAATAAGGTTTCATATGTCAGGTGTGAAAAGGAGTACTCCTATCTAATTGTCGAGTCAAAGTCCATCACACTAGGTGCAATGCCATCCTATTTCTTTATACCTTGATGCATCATGCCTACGTATGTTATCAAACATAATGTAATTGGCCCTTTTAAAATCCCAACTCCTCGGAAAGAAAATCATCATCATCATTTCATGTCTTGTTGGAATCTCTTGATTTCTTCTATCTCCTTTTCTGTGCTAACATGGTACCATGACAATTAATCGCAAATCATTATCACCAATGCATCCATCCTGCATCCATAAGCCATCAACATACTGCATAATGAATACCATATCATATAGAAAGCATTTATCATATCACCTACATCATTGCATAATATAGAGTGGTTATTCTAAGCATCTCATATGCATTATTAAAATCATATCACATACCTCATAAAACATCCATCGGATAATCATATAGAGCATATCATGTGCATCATATACATAGGCAGTATTAATATCCATTGCATCATACACATACATATCATCCATTTGCATTATCATAACATAGGCATCATATCATAAACATCATACATCATCATCATATCATATGCATCACCATCCATTTGCATCATCATAACATCATAAGTGCATCATCATCTCATACATGAGAAAGGTACTAAAAAGAAAAGATTGCATCTCACCATCATCCATTAAGTGCATAATATAGATTTGTTAGTCTAAGCATTTGCATATCATGACATTTTACTGTTTACATGCATCATCATAAAAAGTACATGAGAAAAGATACTAAAAAAGAAAAATGCATCCATACAATCATTGCATCACATCATAAAATCATACATCGCATAGCATCATCAACATATAGGTACCATATAGAATCATCTCATAACATCATTGTATCACATAAGATAGAATCATGACATTGCATATAGAAATAAAATCCATCCATAATGCATAAAATAGAAGAGGACACATCATTGAATTAGCTCATCTCATATATATCATCAAATATATACTGTTATGGTACAAATCTAGATCAAGTATGTATCAAATACATAAAGTACAATGGCCCATGGGGCACAAAAAGAATCCTATCTTTGATAAAAAAACTAACTAACTCTACTAGCTTCCCTCGCCCTCTCTGGGCTGTCTCTCTTTGTAGTCCTCAAGAGCTCTGTACCCTATCTATTGTGAAAAATCTAGGACCCAGGACACTCAAGGCACGACTTGATGATAGTGGACACTATAGTAATTAGCCTCTCTAACTACCTCCCTGTATGCATGTAACGAAACAAAAATTTGTGAGGAAGAGACAAACATTCTCTCAATCTGTTGATGGAAACCCATCTCCTATGTAGCCCTAAGCTTTGCAGTCTGCCTCTACTAGATAGCCTAGTCTCTCTCCTATCTCAATTGGTCCCTCTCTACCATCAAGGAAGCAACCTATCCCTGTAGCCCTACCACCTATGCCTGTAACTATTGAATCTGTACATCTCCATGGCCAGGCAGTATTGGAGGTCCCTGGTCTCTCTGTGGTGGCTACTAACCTAGCTATATGTCTTGTCTGTCCTATCCCTAATCTTGTTTCCCTTGATCCTGGTCCTACCTAGGGGTATCCTATTGTGGCTGATCCTGTGGCCCCCTGCCCTGATCTGTTTGATGAGGTGGCCCACCTCCTCCCTAGTCCTCGTCTTCGCCTCTGTCCAGTCGGCCTCCCTGGTCCTGACCTTGTCCTGCTCCTCTACCTCTAGCCCTGCATTGTGCTGATGGTGTCCCTAGCACTGTAAGTCTGAGAGGTGGCTGAAACCAATCTTTGTATGCTTGAGTAGTACCTGCATCAACCTGACCCTGATCATATGGCCATGGCCTAGCCACCAGCTGCATGAAACTCTATACCGCCTCAACTACGGGTATGTATCGGCCCCATGAGGTCTGACTCATCATACATGCAAATATCACAACATAATGATCATTGAGCTTGTCCTGGGGCTCCCCAAACTATCTTTGGACTCTACCTAGCAGGTATCTCTCTATCATAGTGTGCTCCCTACCCTACATTAGTTTGTCCTACTGAGTGAAAAGGAGATGTTGGACATCATCGTACCATGCGGCGATCCAAGATATGGCTGCCATGTGAAAACTCACAAATCATCAAGGACTCTCCTCCAGTGGGGAAACTCGTGTTTTCATGTGTGTGTGAAAGAGACACCTCATCTATATCACCAAACATTTAGATCATTTGGCTCCATATCAACTGGAACAACCCTTAGATGAAGCACAACGATGTGATCCCAAGCCCAGATATGAAGGAGTGTGACCCCAGCCCTGATGGCTTTTCCATCAATGTACGCAAAATCATGTAAATCTCTATACAATGAGGCTAGTAGTACTAGCCCCCATGCAAATAATACTCGTCACTAGACCATGTGCTCCCAAGCGAGCCCCCATCTAGGACTGAAGTATCGAATCCGCCGATTTGGTGCAACGAGACCTGATATGATGGTTGCTATAACTAGGCAAAAGGGTGACATGAGAATCCTGTAACACTCTAGCTTGATCTGGCCCTCACAAAAGACAATCTCATCGAATCCCATCATGTCATAGTAGGCCTTCCTCCTAGCATCCATATTGTATATCACACACTCTCCGTGGATTGTCAATCTAAGTATCTGGTACACATCCTCTAGTGTGACCATGGCCTTGCCTATCGAAAGGTGGAAGGAGGATGTCTCACTATGCCACTTCTTTGCAAGTGTTGTCATCATCCCTAAGTGAGTCCTCATGGGTGGTGCATAGGTAATGTACCAAAGTCAAATCAACCCTAGGTGCTCTCCTACTGTCGCTCGGGCATACCCTGTGAAATCCAAAAAAGCTCATGGGACCTATGCTCACATGAATGAAGTATCATCACCTCCTCCTGCATTAGGAAATCCACTGTGTTAAAATTCATCAAAAATCATGATCTTTATTTGTCTCGGTGTACCTCCAAACAGTCTATGTGTCACTGTTTGTGGGTGTGACATAGTTTGAAAGTTTTAAACTACACCGCTAGAGGCCTTTAACCCTCAAATTGTACCGTGACATCACAATTTGAGGTGTGACTCAGTTTACTAAAAAACCCTAATTTCCAAAGAGGCTCGTCGCGGTGCACTTTTCATATGAGACTCAATTTGGATTTTAAACCCAAACTCTAAACTGTGTTGTGGCATCGCTATTCGCGACTATGGTGTAGTTTGAGGCTGTATGATGTCGAAAAGAATTTCAAGCAATGCTAAACTAGACCACTATTAAGAGACTTAATTCCTAAGCTAATAAATGTGCACAAAAATTAAAAAGAAAGGTCGAGTCAAGTTGACTCACTGGTGGTCTAGTGCCAAGTAGCCTCTGGTGTGTGTGTACTTGATCCAAAATGTGTCAGGGAAGCTGTCGTTGCCTATTTAAGCCTGAAAATAAAAAATCTCAAAGGGCTGAATGTGCAAATGAATTGGAAATGGCCCCTCGATGCCTATTTAAGCCTGAAAATTAGGGTTTTTTGACCCTATTTAGCTGTCCAACTAGTGTTTTGATCCCCTGATCCTATTTTTACCTAATTGAGGGCCATTTTACACTATTTTTTTGGTGTTTTCTCTCATTTTTTGGCATCCTAGAGCCTTTTTGGACCCGTCAGGAACCTTCTCTTTTTTCATGAGATCAATCAAAAATCCAAATTTTCACTCAATCTCTCGAGGGGCAGTAGTTGACATGTTTTCTCTCACAGGGGCAGTAGTGGGGCAATTTTAAAAATCTAATTTTTTTGAATTTTGATCAAGATAGTTTATTCTTTGAAACAATGCAACAAGTACTTTCCTTCAAAGAGGGGCAAAATGTAGACAGAAAAAATGTACCAATCACACTTGATCCTGATTACTAACATCATTCTGTCCTAAATCATTTTCTTAGCTAATCATCACTCTTCATCCCTTAATTAAATAAATCATCATTTATCTGATTAAGTCATTCTCTCTTGTTAATCAAATAAATTAACGATATTTGATTAACCCTCATTTGTCTCTATTTAATTAAATAATCTTTTTTTATTTAATTAAATCTCTAAAGCCATCTTATTAAATTAAATAAATTAAACCTTGTTTAATTTAACCTAACATCATCCTCTCTAATTAAATAAATCAAATCTTTATTTAATTAAGTATAAATCACAATCTTCTCAACTTTGATTTAAATCAACCCAATAATCTAAATCAAATAGTCACATCATCTAATCCCTTATTAAATTAATTAAACCCTGATTAATTTAATCCTAATCATCCAATTTCTCTAGATATTGCCACTTGCACATGAAAATACATTTAATGGATTTATTAAATCCCTATTTTCTTTCAACTTGGCATCTTTAGGGGAATATTCCTCCAAGTTTGAAAATCCCTCCAAGTGGATTTTTCCTTCCAACAAGACATTCATTCCCTCTTACATGTCCTTGTGCATTAAGCCAATTGGCATTTAATTCATTCTTTTTCCCTCTAACATTTCATTTCATGATTTTTAAAATCCACCTAATATCATTTATTGTACACATTCATCAAAATGTGCTCAAGCTTCCTCCATTCACATCTTGACAAGTGGCACTTTCCCATTAGATGTTGAATGATACCACATTGCTTCATTTTGCTCATTTCTCCATCTTGTCTTTCTATAAATAAGAGGCTTCTCTCCTCATTTTGATCATCCACAATTTGAGCAAGTCTATTATACTCAATTTCATCCTCAATCATATATATTTTCATCAATTTTATTAAGGTCTTAGCTAGGTTATGCAGATTTTTCATCATGGAGATCAATTGAATCTTCAACAAAGTGGATCACTCATCAACATTGCATCAAAGGAGTTGGGAAAGAGCCAATTTCCACATCAAATTGGAACCAATTCCCCCATGGGATTGAGAGTTTGCATCTTAAAATAGGATTTCATTGCTTTCTTGGTTCATTTTCTTCATTTTCTTTCCTATTTGAGCTTTGCAAATGAATTTTATGGGGAATCTTGATTCTCACTCTCATTTGATCTAATGATGCATTTGTTTCTTGTGTTTGTGCAGGTCTAGGATTGGGGTTCTACACCTAGAATCATTTGTCTTCTCTATATTTTCCATTAGTTGTTGTCTTAATCATTTTGAACACGTTGCTTTGCTCTTCATCTACCTTCTCCTCTTGAATAGTCAATTGCAAATGATTTTTTCCTTAAGTGATATCATTTATAAACCTTTTCCACTTAACCTAATTTTGCAGTGAATACTCAAACTAAAATTTTTGTAAAACCCTAAATATCTACACAATCAACTTCAAATGCTCAGCAAACATCGGTATCATGATATTTTCTACTGAGTTCTTCTCCAATAGATCAAATGCATTGATCTACATCTCATATCCACATGCTGAAACATCAACACCATTCTCTAGCAGGGGATGAAATCTTTTTCATTAAATCTCCCCCTGAGCCAAAGCTCTCAACTTAGCTTCTAAAGGAAACATCTGCACCAAATTCTAGTATATAAACATCCTTAACCTATTTCTCTTCTTTTTCCAAATCTTTTCCATCTCTTTCTTCATCTCTACTCGATCAACGTTTTTCACTAGATCATTCTTCTTTACCAGATTATCTTTCTTGTTTCTTCTTCTACAAAACTTAGAAATTTATCAAAGTCTATTGCAATTGTAGCATATTACATTCTTTTGATCAATATTACTTCCATTCATTCTAGATCTATATTGATTAGCTTTATGCCCAAATACAATACATGTATAACAATATCCATTGGAGGATTGAATCATTCTACCATTGTTATAACCATTCATCATTTAATTTATGCATTCACTAGCTTTATGACCAAATCTCTTGCATGTAAAACATTGATTGGGAAAAGATGGAACATTTTGATTCATTCTTCTTCTACATTTCATAGCCTTATGTCCAAATCTACTACATGAATAATAGAAACCATTAAAATATTGCTACCTTTGTGCATGTGGTTGTCTAGATGGTGGTCTCCTAGCTTCATTCCTTTGATTTTGAATCTTCTTGTCAGTATTTTTCTTGTTTTCAGTCTTCTTTATAGGCTAGTTTGTAGTTTTATCTATCTTTGAGATTTCTCCTATCTCAAACCCTAATCCTCCTTTATCTTTATATCCTTTCTAATTTGTAATCATTTCATCAAGCTTTGTAAAACTCATCTTGAATTTTTCTTCATGACTCCTTGCTTTTTCAAGACCTAATCTCAGATTCACAACTTCTTGTTCAAGCTTTGTGCATTCTTCAAGTTTTATTTTTACCACTGCATTTAGACATATTCTTCAATTATTTTTCTTTCTTCAACTTGCACCTTCATACCAATGATTGTTTATTTGCTCGCTTCAACTATTCACTAACCTCCTTATGTCTTTCTCTAAATTTCTTGATTTTCTCTCTTAATTTTCTAATGCATTCATTTGCTTCTTTGAAATTTTCTTTCAAATCTCTATTTTCACCCCCATTTCTTTCTATATCTTCAAGATCAATTTTGAGTTCTCAATTTATGTCAAATATACAATCTTCTTCTATAATTCCAACAGTAGGAATCTCTTCCAAAGGAATATGTATTTTTCTAATAGCCATGTGTTTAACCTCCCAAATATTTCCCAAGCGGTTACGCTCCTTCCAAGGAACCAAGCTCTGATACCAATTGTTGAGCACTCAAAAAACTAAGAGGGGGGTGAATCAAAATTCTTTTAAACCACTTCAGCATATAAAAATATAGTCTTCATAGAATATTCAATTTGCAGTAATCAATGAAATCAAGAAAAAAACCAACAACATCACATAACACACGAATACTAGATACTTTACATGGAAAACACAAAATGGGAAAAACCATGGTGAGGATTAGCTCACAATATATTCTAACCGGTTATAGTATATTTTAGAATTGCTTCCTATAGGTGGTCTCACTATCCAAGTGCACTCACTACCCACTAAGAAAATAAAAGATAGGAGAGAGTGTTGGCACAACCAAATTTGAGTTGCTACAAAATGCATCTGCAACATGTTGGAGTATAGTTCCACTGAAGCTCAATATACCGACTTCACACACTTCATACTATCATGAATTAGTACTCTTCTCTACTCTACATTTTTCTTATATTTTCACAATTCACATCAACTTATATTTATCATATGACATGCATTAAAACCATAAAAAATATATTACATATATATTCACTTCATCCAGAAACACCTACAACATCAATTAGGTCAGCCTAATAGGATGTATTATACAAAATGTAACTTGTTGGATCAATATACATACATACATTCTTTACACCAAGATTCAAAACTCATAATAATTCAAAATAGGTCGGCATGGACCCAAAATAGACCATACATAATAGATCAACACTTATTCAAACTTTGCAATACACAAAACTCAATAGGTCGACACAGGTAGTGACCTAATAAAAAAAATTTCCAACTGTATGCCCACATTCAAACACACGGACCTCCAAAATCTATTTCATTTGGAATATACACCCTACTAACACCTATCAACAACTCCACAAAACCATAAATCCAAATTCCAATCCATGGGGAGGCATGGATTCACCAAAACATATGCATTGAACTAGAAAGCACCTATTACTGCTAGATTGATACATTGTCACTCATAACTTCAACACCAGAAGCCCAAATGATAAGAACTTTTGGATTTAGGTTCCCCTATCATCCAACAAAATTATATCAAAAGTTTAGATCAATAAATCATAGAACGGACCAATGCTGACCCAAAAATTAGATGACGTATATACCGAAATTACCTATATTGGCACTTAGTCAATTTCTATTTCATGTGTTTTCACCAGATCAAACCTTCTTGAAAATATCCACTAAATTACTATCTTAAAACATTCCCAAGCTATACAAATTGATCTATGAAAGGGTCTCCATACCATATCACAATGTTGACATCAATGATAACACTGGAATGCATAAATGTACAACATGTGCTCATCCCACATGCTCATGTTGCCAACAAATGCATCAATGACAAACTCCTTATTCTTCCAACAATATATTCTTAACTCAATGTAATATTTTAACATTTTCAATACCTAAGATCAATACCACTTCATTTATTTGGTAAGTGATAGTTGTAAATGCACTTAGTATAAACATCCATTATCATAATTTACTAGGTCTCATGATTGTATTGATTTGGGGGCTAATCCTATGATTTTACATTTTCTTTTATTGATTTCATAATTGAGGATTCTTGGGGGAGTTAATAATTTTTCTCACTCTCTCTCCTTTCTATTTGATTATTCGAAATAATCATCCTAAATCACTTAAATTAAATTCTAATTACTATGGGAAGAAAATTTGTTATAAAAATGAATGTCAAGATTCTAAAGTAAATTTAAAAATTAAAACTTCTTTAGGGTAATAATAAATTAGTTTGTTAGTTGTCATATTCATACATCTTGTATGGACCATCATTTAGGGATGAGGAATTTATTTAATTAATAGTCATTGAGATATCACCTCCATCACTTTCTATTCCTTTTAAATATCATGTTTCTTCATTCATTGCTTATGGTGATTCCTTGCAATAGGATCATATTAGTCTTCTAGATATATCTTTTTGGGATGAGTAATTTCCTAACATTTCATGTTTATTTTATGAATAGATTGTCTTGTATACTTGGAGGAAACCATCAAGGAAATTAATCTCTTTTTCAATGACAACTATTATGAAGCTACACCAACATCTTCTAAAAATGTCATGAGGGTGTTGTTGCCTGATTTTCACCTATGGGCTCAATTAGGCAGGGTAACCCATGCTTTCAGAGGTTCTCGAAGACCAAATGGAGGAACCCTTGCATCAGGATCACATTTTTTCTAACTTGTTTACTTCTTGTGCAGATGCAGGGGAAAATGATGTTTTAATTCAGCATGTGGATTAAATGTGGCTCCCTAGAGGGTTGAGCCCAGTGTGCAGGTCTTTGGTTTAAGGGTGGGTTTTCATTTTTTATGTTTTTCCTTGTCTTTTCCTTTTTTCTATTTTTATTTCTTCTTTCCTTGTCCTTGTTCTATCGGGGGCGGAGTCGAACCGAAACCAAACATTGGAACTTTTCCAAAAGTTCCATTTTCATTTCGGTTCTGGCCTCGGTCCCACTCTTTCTTCTTTCCATTTCTTCGTGGCCTGGGATCGTGGGATGTCTCCTCCTCCTTGGTTCCCCTTATGTTTTTCTTTTCCTTTCCTTCGTCCTTCGTATGTTTCTGGGGGTGGGATCGGAACGGAATCCGAACTTGAAACTTGAAGAAAGTTTCAGGTCCGGATTTAGTTCTGGTTCCAGTTCTGCTAACTCTTTGTTTTGCCTTGTGTGGCTTTCGGTTCTAGTTCCACCCCGGTCAGAGTTTCGCCGGCCTTTTTCCTTTCTTCCTTGTATTTTGTCAGGGGTTGCATTCTCCTGTTTTTCTTTCTTCCTTTTCGTCCTCTCCTTCATCTTCTTTTGAGTTTTGTCGGGGACGGGACCGGGTTCGAATTTGAACCTAAAAATTGAAGAAAGTTTCAGGGATGGATTTGGTCCCGATCCCGATTCCACCATGATTCACCTGTCTTTTCTTCTGCCCCCTTTCTCACCCCGGTCCCACTTCCAATATCATCTTGGCCTCGCCCCCACTAATTTTGAAGGGTCTTAGTGAAAAGGAGTGCCTTCGCTAGGAGATGAGGACTTCGCTAGGAGGTCTTACCGAAGATGAATGTCTCACCAACAATAATTCATGAGGCATCGTCGGTGAAAGGAAACAAGCTCGGGCTAAGGTCTCCCCGACCATGCAATGTCTCCCCGAAATGAAGTACGCCCTTGGCGAAGGAAGGTAGTTTGTCGTGATGTCTCGACGAACGAAGCTTGTCTCCCCAACTAAGGAGAAAGTAAACTCATCGCTGAAAGAGAAGGATCCCAACAAGATGTCTTGCCGACAACAAAGGGGCCTCACCAAGAGTTGAAGCCATCACCATGAGGTCTCACCAACCAATAGAGGGTCTCCCTAACATAAAAGACATTGGTGTAGCGTCTAGTCATCAGAGTGATGTCTTACCGACTTGGTATGGTCTCAGCGATAGAAAGGGATCTCGACATGACTCATGAAGCCCACTGTGACCTCTTGGCGATAAATGTTTGTCTTGCCAAAAAAAATGAAATGGGCTCTCGCCGAACCATATGTGGTTCACTATGATGTCTCCCCAATAGGCGATGGTCCTATCGAAGCAGTCTCAAGCTCGCCGAAGGATTTTTAAGTCTCGCCAGGACATCTTGCCAATACATGAAGGAGGCAACATCAAAGTGAAAGAAAGGAGATGGACTCTTAGGGCTCGCTATGACTCTTGCCGACGATAATGAGTTGTGCCAATAATTGCAGAAAGGTATAATCACATTGGGGAGACATGATTAGTGTCTCACTGACATGGGATTCTAACTGAGCAAGCCTTTGACCATCAGGGGATTACGTGAAATGTGCCCATCCAATCAGAGGGAGCTAAAGGCGAGCCGTGGCCATCTGACCAGCAAGGAGAGTTTTGACAGAATGAAAAGCAACGTGTATCTGTTATGAGCAGAGGAGCATTCAAGGCAACTCAACGGGGAGGTTCGAGAAGTGAGCACGAGGAACATAAGTGAATGCGGTGGTTGCAGAAAGATCAAGAAGGCTTCCCCTAAGGGAAATATTTTACACTGACATGGACAACAGGGATTCAATCGAACACAACATTAACTCCATCAAAAGATCTATGTGAGATTTTTCTAAAGGATAGATAATTTGTAAGCCCAAAAGGGCCGACACACTTTTGTATACAAGGCATTTTTTCCTTCTTGTAAAGGAGTTCTCTAGATTCTTTTTTGAAGTCTGTGACTTTTACAGTTCTCTCTCAGATTAGCAGAATTTTGTAACTCATTTTGGGACATGTTATATAAAATTTACCCTGATTACCATTGATGGTTCATTTTTTTCCTTCTGGTTCTTGTGAAGTATTGTGCATTTTTAAGTGATTCATCAAGCTACTTAGTGAAATATTTCTTTTCCTTATAGCTTTGTTTCACATTAGCATGCCTTTCTTTGCAAAAGTGGTATCATGTAGGTTATAAACTATGTTTATTCAATTGCACATGAACTTTTAATTTTTGAAAGTCTAGTTTTCCTTCTTGAAAGTGTGTGCATGTTGAACCTGTTTGTATGCGTAATCCACAGATACTTGTTGTGCAATCCCATATCCATCATCAGTATTCGAGTGTAACTTGAGTATCTCATTGTTCCTGTCAGTTTGGTGTATCACCATAAAATTAGTTTTATTTTATGCATTCCTTCTCCCTTTCCCTTTCAAGAATTAGTAGTTCTAGGTGATGACCCAACAAGGAAGCCAACCTTCTTCGAAGGTTGACTTCTGCTTACAAGAAACCCACATCTTAAGAGGTCTTCCCATGTTACACAGAGGTGTTGAACACTAGGTTCAATAGGGTGCAACTTCAGGTGATAACAGTTTTTGGCACGCTCGGTGGGACCCTGAGTTGATCATCAGTTCAAAATAAAGCTTCATTTGCTGCTATTTGGTGTGTGCAGTAGTATTTTCTGCCTTTGGAGGCAAGTTTTTAACATACCTAGTGACTCCAAGCCTGAAGTATCTAGTTTCAGCAGTCTAAGTGCTAGTTTCATGATAGTCTGTCTTACCATTCACCTTTTCATGAAGCAAGCTCAATTGGCCTAACACCCACCCACCCCTATACAAGTTTAGTAGTGCCACACTTATGCTCATCAACAACCCAAGGAGGATTATTTTATCTCCAATCAAAAAATTTATTCTTCATATGAGCCTCAAAATTTAGATGAAATGAATATAGAGAATATGTCTTTATATTTCCAAAAGAAGTTTGAAGAAATTGAAAATCACCAGGAGGAGCTTTCTTATCAAGCTTATATTCAACAACAACAGGATATGGAGGTCCAAGAGTATGAACAGGAGGTTGCTGCTAGGCAAGTTGCAGTTAGAGAAGAGCAAATAAAAAGATTACTTGCACAAAAACAAAAGCAGGACTTTCAATTAGCCTTCCATGTTCCTGAACAACTTGTCTAGGAGATTCCCAGGTTAAAGTTTTCAAGTTTTAAGCAAAACTTACTTTCTGAGTTTCCAAGTCAGCCTTCTAGTTTTGAAATTCCAAGTTGGAAGGGAACATATGATCAACCCTGTGAGACTCCATTGCCAAATATTCAAATGGAACTAAGCTCTAATGTTCAGAAGGTAGAGGAGGAGCAACTTATTGATCAAGATAGGTTAATCCTCTAGGAAAAGCTTAAGAATACGAATCCTTTACATCTAGCTATAAAGTGTCATCAATTGCAGCAGCAAATGATTGGGCAGCAGGAAGACAAAGTGAAAGTGGCTGTTGAGAAGGGTCAATTTATAGCTTGGAATAGGGGACTATCTCTTTTCTCTCAGCTTGATGAAGAGGAGGTTATTGCAGAGTTTTTCTCAATACTGAAAAATGAGCAATCTAAACTTTTGCAAGAAGGTGAGGGGAATCAGGTTGAGCAGCTTGTTTTTATAGACATAGCTAAGAATCAAAAGGCAGAGTTAATCTTCTCATTTGATGATTTGCCTTACTTCATTGATAAGAATGAAGAATTGGACCAACATGAGGTTGATGGAGGTAATTCTGATTTGTTGTTGCATAAAGGTGAAGGTGAGTTTGAAGTCTTTACTCACGAACAAGGGGGTTTAAGTAGCATTGTTTAGGGAGAGCCACATTTTGATGTGTATGAAAATACCCATCAAGTTGAACAAGTCCCTGGATTGGACTTGTTATTTTACAAAGAGGGTGATTTTGATGCTTTGTCAAAGCTAGATGAGAGTTGCATGAGTCCTGAATTTGGTCTTTCTGCTCAAAAGAGTAAAGAGGACATTGAAGAGGATGTGTTTTGGGACGATTTAGAAGCTTTCTATACTATTTTGGGTGTTGAACTATTACCTCTTGATGAAGCTAATCATGAACAACTCGAGCTTACTGAAGAAGCTTCTTTTTCCTCACTAAGTCAATCATAGCGGTTAGATTTTTCTCGCCTAGGCTATAAAACAACAGTGAATAGGCAAGAGACCAGTAAGGAGAGCTCAAATTTTGTTTTTACAAGGGGCTATCCAATCAGAGATTTAGCCCAGATGGAGCTCAATAAAGTGCCAAGGAGAATATAGTGTGCTATTGTTCCAAAAAAATTTGATGCAGTTACAACAGTGGGACAACAGGATATATCCACTTATCCATTTGCAGACATTAGTTTGTGTGATCAATTTGAAATGGTAAGTGGATTTATCCTTGTCTTTCCAAGTGTTCTACAATTAGTATGGGCATTTTCTCTCTTTTGTCATGTTTTGTCTGCAAGTCATCAACTTGCATTTCATCTTTTATTAGTCAAGAGCGGTAGTTATTTCACAAAGCTAGTGAATGGTTTTGTTTGACCTGCTTCTTTGCTGGTTAGTGTAGGATAGGTTTAGCTGCAAGTTTTCAATTCCCTAAGTGTTGTTTCAGCACAGTTAGATAGGTTTTCCTTCTGTAGTTTCCTGTTTTCAATAGGTTTGCGAGTGATCTATTCTCAAGTTACAATGTGCTATATTTATGTACAAAGCTGCTCTTGGTCCGTTCCTTAGTTCTCCCCAACGACTCCATGCCCAATGGATAGTCCTAGGCTACTGGTTTTTGTGTTTAGCAGGAAAACATCCAGCAAAGGTCACCAGAAACGTTGCCCAATTTTCACCTATAGGCTCAATTAGGTAGGGTAACCCATGCTTTCAGAGGTTCTCGAAGACCAAATGGAGGAACCCTTGCTTCAGGATCACATTTTTTCTAACTTGTTTGCTTCTTGTGTAGATGTAGGGGAAAATGATGTTTTAATTCAGCATGTGGATTAAATGTGGCTCCCAAGAGGGTTGAGCCCAGCGTGCAGGTCTTCAGTTTAAGGGTGGGTTTTCATTTTTTATGTTTTTCCTTGTCTTTTCCTTTTTTCTATTTTGCTTTCTTCTTTCCTTTTCCTTGTTCTGTCGGGGGTGGAGTCAAACCGAAACCAAACATTGGAACTTTTCCAAAAGTTCTGGTTCCATTTTCGTTCTGGTTCCGGCCCCGGTTCTGCTCTTTCTTCTTTCCTTTTCTTCATGGCCTGGGATCGCGGGATGTCTCCTCCTACTTGGTTCCCCTTATGTTTTTCTTTTCCTTTCCTTCGTCCCTCATATGTTTCCGGGGGCGGGATCAGAACAAAATCCAAACTTTAAACTTAAAAGTTTCAGGTCCGGATTTAGTTCCGGTTCTAGTTCCTCTAACTCTTTGTTTTGCGTTGTGCAACTTTCAGTTCTAGTTCCACCGACCTTTTTCCTTTCTTCCTTGTATTTTTTTGGGGGTTGCTTTCTCTTGTTTCTCTTTCTTCCTTTTCTTCCTTTCCTTCGTCTTCTTTTAAGTTTTGTTAGGGGCGGGACCAGGTCGGAATCCAAACCTAAATCTTGAAGAAAGTTTTAGGGACGGATTTGGTCCCGATCCTTGTTCCTCCGAGATTCATCTGTCTTTGCTTCCACCCCATTTCTCACCCCGGTCTTGATTCTGGTATCATCTTGGCCCCGCCCCTGCCAATTTTGAAGGGTCTCAGTGAAAAGGAGTGCCTTTGCTAGGAGATGAGGACTTCGCTAGGAGGTCTTATCGAAGATGAATGTCTCACTGACAATCGTTCATGAGGTGGTGTCAACGAAAGGAAACAAGCTCAGGGTAAGGTCTCCCTGACCACCCGATGTCTCCCTGAAATGAAGTATGCCATCAACGAAGGAAGGGAGTTCACCGTGATGTCTCGGTGAATGAAGCTTGTCTCCCCGACTAAGGAGAAAGTAAACTCATCACCGAAAGATAAGGAGCCTAGCAAGAGGTCTGGCCGATAGGCCAATGTCTTTCTAACAATAAAGGGGCCTCGTCAAGAATTGAAGCCATTGCCATGAGGTCTCACCGACCAACAAAGGGTCTCCCCGACATAAAAGACATCGGTGTAGCTTCTGGTTGTCAGAGTGATGTCTTACCAACTTGGTATGGTCTCAACGATAGAAAGGGATCTTGACATGACTCAAGAATCCCACTGTGACCTCTTGGGGATAAATGTTTGTCTTGCTGAAACAAAAGCAAATGGGCTCTTGCCGAACCATATGTGGTTCGCTAAGACGTCTCCCCAAAAAGTGATGGTCCTACCAAAGCAGTCTCAAGCTCACCAAAGGATTTTTAAGTCTCACCAGGATGTCTTGCAGATACATGAAGGAGGCGGCATCAAAGCGAAAGAAAGGAGATGGACTCTTAGGGCTCGCTATGACTCTTGCCGATGATAATGAGTTGTGTCGATAATTCCAGAAAGGTATAATCGCATCGGGGAGACATGATTAGTGTCTCATCGACATGCGATTCTGACTAAGCGAGCCTTTGACCATTGGGGGATCTATGTGAAATGTGCCCAGCCAATCAGATGGAGCTAAAGGTGAGCCGTGGCCATCTGACCAACAAGGAGAGTTTTGACAGAATGAAAAGCAATGTGTATCTATTATGAGCAGAGGATCATTCAAGGCAACTCAACAGGGAGGTTCAAGAAGTGAGCATGAGGAACATAAGTGAATGTGGTGGTTGCAAAAAGATCAAGAAGGCTTCCCCTAAGGGTGATCTTTTACACTGACATGGACGGCAAGGATTCAATCAAACACAATACTAACTCCATTAAAAGATCTATGGGAGATTTTTCTAAAGGATGGATATTTTGTAAGCCCAAAGGGGCCGACACACTTTTGTATATATGGCATTTTTTCCTTCTTGTAAAGGAGTTCTCTAGATGCTTTTCTGAAGTCTATGACTTTTAAAGTCCTCTCTCGGATTAGCAAAATTCTATAACTCATTTTGGGACATGTTATATAAAATTTACCCTGATTACCATTGATGGTTTATTTTTTGCCTTATGGTTCTTGTGAAGTATTGTGCATTTTTAAGTGATTCATCAAGCTACTTAGTGAAATATTTCTTTTCCATATAGGTTTGTTTCATGTTAGCATGCCTTTCTTTGCAAAAGTGGTATCATGTAGGTTATAAATTATGTTTATTCAATTGCACATGAACTTTTAATTTGTGAAAGTCTGGTTTTCCTTCTTGAAAGTGAGTGCATGTCGAACCTGTTTGTATGCGTAATCCACATAATCTTGTTGTGCAATCCCATATCCATCATTAGTATTCGAGTGTAACTTGAGTATCTCATTGTTCCTGTCAATTCGGTGTATCACCATAGCGTTAGTTTTATTTTATGCATTCCTTCTCCCTTTCCCTTCCAAGAATTAGTAGTTCTAGGTGATGACCCAACAAGGAAGCCGACCTTCTCTAGAGGTTGACCTCTGCTTACAAGAAACTTACATCTTAAGAGGTCTTCCCATGTTACACTAAGGTGTTGAACACCAGGTTCAACAGGGTGAAACTTCAGGTGATAACAGGTGTATTTAGACCCTCTTGTTATTTCTCCACCTACATAAATTTCTAGAACTTGATGTATTGAATAATCAATAATTCATGACTCAATAGATATAACATGTTTATCATTCATGTTGAAATCCATTATAGGAGAACCAAAACCTAATCAATCTAGTTATTTTAGATATGGTGAACACCGAACATCCATAGTGACTATTTAACTTAATATTGCATGATACCTATTTAATCTTATCAACATTTTTCATTATTTAGCATTGTCTTAGATATCAACATTTTACATTATTTGTATTAATATTATATATTGTCCTACATTCATTTCCACAAGGTTAAATTATTCTTCAATTTTGGTAATTATGCTTGAGACTCCTATTTTGATTATGGAGATCCTTGGTTCAAACATGACAACACTTGGGTAGCTTTTGAGGCACCATATATTTTAATTTTCTTTGCTCATGTTCCTTTCAAGAACCAAAATATATATACTAAATTTGTGCTTTTGTTTCTTCCTAAGGGGAGAAATATGTTTTGACAATCATGTACAATCTTAGACATTCAATACAAGATATATACTATTTGGGTAGGAAACTACACATTGAGTGGGGGTTGCATGGTGTCTCTTCTTCTCTTTATTATTACTCATATGCAGATTTATCCTTCTGATTTATGAGGTGAAGGTAACATAAAAATTCTCTCTTCATCCTTTCTTGGAGGGGTATTGTCCTATGGATTTCCTCCTTCCTTCTTTTCAAGGTGATCATTGAAAATGGTTATCTAACATAGCTTAGTTGTCAAAACCTATTTCTTATTTATAATATTTTACTAACCTTGGATATATTATATCACATTTAATATTGCATATATTTAATGGGTTTATGTAGGATAATTAATATTTTTAATTATGCTCACCTAAGTAGCTAATATTGACATGTTTATACCTTGATTTAAGGTACACAAGTGTCACCACTAACTTACTAGATCTTGAATGATGGTAGTTAGGTTCCACCTCAATCTATCCAAAGCCACATTTGTCTTAGTTAGACAAAAAATTTATCACCTCTTGATTGAGAGTGATTGAGAGTTAATACATACCTCTTAGAATTTCCATATCTTTGATACATGCATCCAAGAGGTGTATATATTTGTATGTTACTCTTTTTAACTTGTCCCATAATGTTGAATACATAATAACAATTTTTTGTTCATTTTTATATGTGATTAGTTTATAGGAATTTTGGTCTTGGGAAGATTTCTAAAAAAGTTAATGTACTACTAAAGTCAAAGGCTCTAGTTAGTGCAACAAAAGGCTACATGAGGGGTTCAATGGGAGCTCACTTGGAATTTTTTTATCCTTTTTTTTTTTTTTCAACACATTCCTTATTATTTTTTTGGACGATGGTTTTGGTTCCAAAGGTATTGTTAAACTAAATTTTTTAAGTACCTATTAATATTCGCATATGCATGAGGGGCTTTAGTAGTAATATTTATAGAGAATTCACAACTATACAAAGGTTGTTAGAATGCTACCAAATTAAAATGAGAACTTGTGTGTTGCATATGCATTATTTTGTTGAACATTAATACATACTCGTTTCTCTACAAGGCTTTATCTATTACATATTTGGTGGCATCTATTAATTTATCATAGTTTGTTAATTTCTATATGCTTTCACATAATTTATTAATGGGTAGTCCAATATTTATCTAGTAAAAATAATATTTGTAATTTTTGAAAGGATAAAATTTATGGTTTTTTACCTTGCTTTTGTTGGAATTTTGTTTGTCATTGAGTGGATTGTTGGCAAGATGAGCATGAAAGTGTATAGTGTTGTCATTGATGTCAACATTGAAGTTAATGTTATGTATAGTTGATTGGTGAGCATGATTGAATGTAGTGTTGTTAGTAATCTCAATCCATTATAGTAATGCAGATGAATTTTTTTGATGCAAATCAGATGCATTGCATATTTTTCTAAGTCCTAGAGTACAATTTTTAGTGTACAATGAACTAGTTTTGAAGTCTACTTACTCTTCCATGAAGAATAAGGTTATGCGGTTCTAAGGAAATTTTGGTGTATGTTGAAGGAATCTAGATACAAATTTTCATGTCTTGATGCCCTCTAGTGTCAAAGATAATGATGACATAGTATCAAACTTAACAATGATATTGTTATCACTGTGATGAGGTAGAGGCTACATTTATAAGCACAAAATATGTTATGGACAGAGGTTACTCCAAATTATGGGTTGAAGGAGATTCTTTAAATATCATCAATTATCTTCGTGGCACTCATTAGCCTAGTTGGAATTTGGAACAATTAATTAAAGATACTATAATCATGTTAAGTTCTTGTGAAGAAACTAGTGTATCTCACATTTTCTGAGAAGGAAACTTATTGGATGATTTTTTTGCCAATGAGGTTGTTAGGTTAAATGAGTATCGTGCATGGGAGGAGGGCTCTATCCTTCCTAAGAAAGTGAGGATCTTAATGAGAAATGATGGTGTGGGCCGACTTGATGTGGTGGTGGCATTTAATATTTAGTACCATCTCCTAACTCACATGCTTTGTGTGATTCATTTGGATTATTGGCATTCCATTGAGTGATTATATCAAGGTTTTTCTTCTTCTGATGTTTGAGGAGATGGGTGGAGACAAAAGTAGAATAGAGTTGCACTCTTGTGTGGGCCTGAGGAAGAAAAAAAAGCTATGGAAGATTCTTCATCATTAGAATTTTGTGCCTTTTTTAGAAAGGTTGCATGGGCATGACCCAAATGCCTTAGTGGAATTTGTTTCTTGCTGGCATAACTGCAAGCTTTAGATAAAGGGACTAGAAGTGGATGTAAATGAGGAGTTGATTGCTACTGTGACTAGGATGTCGATGGTTGTTCATAAGTTTTATAAGGACAAGAAGAGCAATGAGGAAGCAATGGCCCAATTCTTTAAAGATGATGAGCGAAAAAATTGATTAAGATGGAAAGTTGGGGCTATGAACACAAGTCCCTCAAGAAAATATGGGTGGATGTTGCGAAGGTGATAATGCACTATTGTGACCCTCGAAGGTAGGTTTACTACTATCCTAGGACACCATTTCATGATTTTAAACCATTTCAGGCATGGTTTGTTTATCTCTTTTCCATTTTTTCTATTATCTTCCATAGAGGTTTTTGTTTATGCTCATTTAAAAAATAAGAGGGCTCCAATCCTCCATGAATGCCTCATTATTTTATTGATGGAGCATATTAAGGCTCTCCTCCATGCCCCTATTGTTAATGGAAAGAAGAATATTTTGAGCAAAGTTTTTGGTTCGTCAGGCTCAGATACCAACATTGCAAATGAAGAGGAAGACGATGGTTCCCCATCCCCTATGACTACCTCCTCGAAAAAGAGGAAGAAGGGTAGCCTTAAAATCAATCAGGAAACTAAGCACCTTGTTCTTTCTGACAGTGAGAATATAGAGGTGGGATCAGATGACTCTTCTCCTAGAATGTGGTTTTGGCTGTTGGTTAGGGACAAATCGAAGGTGGAGGTAATGAGGAGAGTTTGCAGGAAAATTTGTTGGTTATGGATGCCAAGGATAAGTAGAGGAGAGCATCCAAATGCATTTCCAAATTGAAGAACCAAGTCTTGAAATTTTCTGCAAAGGATTCCAAGGTTATTTGTGGGGAGAAGGCTTCTAATGAAAAGGTGGTGGAAATCGATGACTCCTTAGTTTATACCTTTCCCAGTGTGGAGCTGGAAGTAGAGAATAAGGGTCACAATGAGGAGGATACTCAGAGGAAGAGTGCAAAGTTGGAGCCTCTAAAGGTAAATCCCCTTTTTGAGGACTTTTCTTATCTTGATGATGATTCTACCTCAATGTTTGAGTTGTTGGACATGGCTAGGGCTAGGGCCACTGGAACTTTTAAGTTATCTAAGTAGACTCTTCAATAGTTTTATAAAGTTAGCATTAAAATAAGGGGTTTGAAGGAGAACTTGAAGAATGTTTTGAAAGGCTTGATGCCAAACATTTTGATCAACAGAATTGTGGACCTTGAGGGTTCCTTCCATAACTTCAAGTCCCTATGTGAAGAAGGACTGGCTAGTTTAGAAGCCAAGGTTTTGAATACGAATGCAGGCATAAAGAAGTTTCTCTATGTGAGCCACATTTTAGTGAAAAATAGTGTGGACTCTTTGGAAGTCCTATTTAGAAAAATTAGTGAGCATAGGGAGGACCAAGTGTATTTTTTTGAATCAATGGAGAAAGAGCATTCAACCAAAGGAAAAGGTTAAAAAAGTGAGAAAAATGATGGTAAAGGCCCTGTTGTTAGAGGGTCCATTGAATGGAAAAATTCCTTTGAAGTCGAGAAGAAATATTTGTTGGACATGATTGAAGTGCACAGGAGCCAGGAGGTTGAGGTGGCCAACAGCTTAAGCAGTATGAAATAGTGTTCCACTCTCTTTTTGACTATTGGGTCTAGGTTTATTTCCTATTGTTTTGTGGTTTTGATGTTGATGGGTGTTATTGTTAGTTTACTATTTTATCTCTCGTACAACACCCTTTTTGTTTTGTTATTTTGGGTTCTAGTATGCTATTGGTGTCTTAGTGTGGTTTCTTTTAAGCAATATTTTGTATCTTAAGTTGTAAAGGGCTTTGGGTCCCTTCAAAAACTATTTATCATGTTTAATCAAAACAATGATAGTGTTACTGATGCAGAGTACATGATTGGAATGCTCTACATTCTATTGCAGATAAATATTTTTCCATGTAGTTTTGAAGAAATTCTTATAGGTGTTAGAAGTTTCTATACTCTAAATGGGAAATGTTTTGGTAGTCCGGATATTTTGTTGTGGATAAATAGATGGTTCATGTCACTAGTCTTTGTTATCTAGTGTTGACTTATAATAAATTTAGTGAAATTAGTGAACATAAGGGGTTGTGCAGAGTTTGGGGTTGTGTAGAGTTAAAGTATGAATTGAGTGAACTTAAGGGAGTAATTATAGGTCCCTGATGACCTATTTTGATGTTTTATAATTTTTAAAGTGTGTATGGTTGTATCTTAAGTTGACGGGTTGTTCTATTGCATGTTTCATCTAATTAGGTAGCCCTAATTGACATTGTAAGTGTTTACAGATATAATGCATATAAATGTAAGATCATTTTAGTGTTGAAAGTGGTATAGAAAGTGATAATGCTAATTCCTAAGGAAAGTATGTGAGTGTGATGTGAAGAAAAGCAGAGTGGGTGTAAGTGTTGAGAAACATGAAGTGTGTTAAGTTAATATATTGAGCTTCAGAGGAATTATATCAAGCATATTATAGATGCATTGTATCAATTCAAATCTTGGTAGTGAGCCACCATTTCTTTTTTCTCTCTTATTCTCTAGACAGTAAGTCCTTCAAATAGTGAGTCCACCTAGTATTGAGCCTTTCTATAATATCATGTAACCAATTATAATATATTGTGAGCTAATCCTCATCGTGGTTTTTCCACATAGATATGGCATTCTTACATGTTTTGTGATGTGATGCATGCTTTAATTATCTCTTTCCATTTCTGTAAGCTTGATTAAATATATTGAATAAATGTTTAAGTGGTTTTAGATAATATTGATTTAGGCCCCCTCTCAGTATTTTGGGTGTTCAACAATCGGTATCAAAGCTTGGTTCCATGAAAGAAGCGTAACCGCTTGAGGAAGATCTTGGAGGTTGAACACATGGCTAATAGGATATATCCTATCCCTCTAGAATAAATTCGTATGGTAGGATTCACTAAAGAATATTTCATAATTCATATGAATGGAGAACTCATATCAGCCCTTGAAGAGCTGGAAAGAATTGAATGTGAGAATAGAGATCTGAAAGAAAACGTTGAGGAAGCAAATGAATACATTAGGAAGTTGAGGGAGTAAATCAAAAACTTTAGAGAAAGACACAAAGAGGTTAATGAGTAGTTGAGGCAATCAAATGAGATAATCATGAGTCTAAAAGTGCAAGTTGAAGAAGGAAAAATAGTTGAGGAATACCTGAATGATAAATTAAAAAGAAAATCCACAAAATGTTCAAGACTTGAAGAAGAAGTTGTTACCTTGAGATAAGATCTGGAGAAAGCAAAGAAACAAGAGGATGAGTTCAAGAAGAGCTCTACAATGCTTGATGACATGATTGCAAGCAAAAAAATTTCTAAATATAAAGGAGGATTAGGGTTTGAAAAAGGAGAAAGTTCAAAAGTAGATCAGACACCAAGTACTGAAAAGAAGAAAAATGAACAAAAGAAGGTTGGAGACAAGAAAAGCAATGGCATGAAGATCCAAAACTAGAAGAAATATTTCACAAGACCTATCATAAAATAAAATGCACATAGGTACCCATATTTTTAGCTGAAAGGCTATTTATTGTGGGCACAACCCACTGCAATTGTCTCATGCCTAAGAAATTCCATCAAGAAATTGCAAATTTAGATGACTGAAAAAATATCATTAATATTTTAGAAGCTAAAAAATCACCCAATGTATATGTTACCACTAATGTCAGAGATGATGGAGCTGTTGTTGTCTCTAATCCTTCCAAGGTTTTGGAGCTTTAATTCTTTCAAAGCTTCTAATTGTTGTGTGTCTTTTGCTTATTGTTAGAGTGAAAAGCATAAAATATCTTAAAACCCATGATCTGATCTTTGCCAACATGTTGGCTACATCGTCAAGAAAGTACATGGCCTACACACACAAATAAGTGGTGGAAGCCCCCTACAGAGAGTAATGGCAACATATGAGAAAGTTGGGCACAATGAATTATTGACGGCCAAGAGAACAGAGTCATTCAGGTCATTGAGGAAGGAAGAGGTTTCTTTCATGGTGTGGTCCATGTGGGAGGAGAGTGAGCAAGGAATGTGCTTTGTCAATTTGAAGAAGCACATTATCTTCTCCCTCTCACTCAACATAGTGTGTTGAATGTTTGTAGCCAAAAGTTACTCTGACCATCAATTGAGCGAAAGGTAGGAGTTTTCACAAATGGTGGCTGAGTTAATCTATACTATAGTAGAACTAAGATTCTTCCCCCTATTTAATTGCATGTTTATTATTTTCTTCACTTGCTATTTAACCCAACACTGAATGTTGGTAAATACTACTTTTAATATGTGGGATGGATCTATCATTTGGGAAAAAATTTGGCAACCTAAATTTGATCTTTCTTGTTCAATTTTGTATTTTGTCGAATTTCAACGGTTTATCATATATCAACGTGCTTCTCTAATTTGAGAACTCGAGTGTTTTTATCTACATGTTCATACTATTCCACAATAGTGATGACCTTTTTTTTACTTCCAACATTGGTCAACCACCTTTCATCCAATTTTTATTGGACATTTTTTTGAGTAAATAACATTTGTTTCTTATATTTTAATGTTGATTCTTTAGCTCGATTGCAAATCCTAAATCATTGATGGCCTTCTTGATTGTTGCTACATATTTTTACCATAAAGTCTGCACTATCATGGTATTATTTTTCATTGCACTAGGTATAGAATTAAACTATAAGATCTTGTCATTATACTAGATAAGACCCTTATTGTATTGGATATTTGTCTATATGTGCCAAAAATCTTTAGGATGATTAGAATGAAACTTTTGTTCATTATATTAGATAAAACCTGTAGACACTCAAAATATCTTGATTAATATCATGCACTCGATTCTAATTAACTAACTTCAATTCTTCCTTGATCATTTCTTTACTAACCAATTAATTGAATAATATTTATTTAATTAATTCATCAAAACTCCTCCATTGTGCTCTCTTTGATTAAATAAATCAACTTTATTTAATTAAATCCTAATGTTCTCTCTTTGATTAGATATTAAATAAACTTTCTTTAATTATTAAATCCTAATGTTTTTCATTTGATTGAATAAATCATTTAATTTAATTAAAATCTACCAACTATCCTCTCATTTAATTTAAATAAATCTAAATATCTAAATCAAATGTCAAATCAAACTAATTTCACCTAAGTTAATTAAATCCTAATTAACTCTTAACACTGATCCTCAAATCCTCTAGCTTTTACAACTTGCACATGTAAATCAATTTATTTGATTTATTAATTTCCTCTATTTTCATTCAAATGTGGCATATTCTTGGAATATTCCACTTATTTGAATTCTCCCTCCCAAAGGACTTTTTTCCTCCAACTTGGCATTAAATGCCCTTACATGTCCTCTCCTTGAGCCAACTTGGCATTAAAAAGGCACTTGCATCCACTCTTGTGCAAGTCACTTCTTCAAATTTAAATTTCACCAACATACATTTAACATGCACATTGTTCAAAATGTGCTCCACTCTCCTTCATTAGCATGTTGATAAGTGGCACAATGTCATTGGTCCTTTTTTTAATCCCACATTCTCCCCATTCTTCATTCTTCAATCCTTCTCCATTATAAATAGAGGCCTTCTCTATTTGATCTGGTGTCAAAAACTTCATGCAAGGTTACTATCTACAGATTTGAGTAAGTTCATCCACATTTTCATCCAAGTTTTCATAGATTTCAACATCCATAGCTAGGTTATTGACAATTTTCATCAAGGATCGATCAATCATCATCAAGTTTATCAAGGAATTGGGAAATGGATTCTCTCCACATTAAAGAAGCACCAATTCCCCCATGGGATGTTGGTTTGAGTATTTTGAATAAGATACTATTGTTTTATTGTTCAACATGTGCCATCTCTATTTTCTTTGTAGAATATAATTATTCTGTACACATAAAAAAATTGGGGTGTTGTATTTTTGTTGAAAATATTTTAGTTTTGCTATTTGTAGTAGGCTATCTCTAGAATGTTGGTAAGAAAATATTGTAGGATACTGATAAGTTCCTTCATAATACACAAAAACAAATCAAAACACATAGCCAAGAAATAAATCTCCTACACAAATATTCATTAGGTTGTCCATAGGAGGATTTTTACAGTCATTTTTGCATTTCCTAAAATATTCTATAGGTTGTGGATTGTATTGTCAATCTATTTCTTATCCAGTTTGATCATTATTACAACAAACATTTCAATTCCAATCTTAAATCTAGCTTCTTAGGGCATGTCCCCATACGGCTGCTTAGCTTATTTTGGCTAGTAGCCACTACTCAACATTTTAAGGAGTATTTTGTGTAGCTTGTGACCCCATCACTATTTTTTTTTTTTACTTACTTTTAAGCAGTCAATTTAAATTTCATTTTTTTAGTTGTATAATTTTTTAAAATTATTATTTCTTTCTTCTTTAATTTGTTAAATTATTATTTTTTTCGTTATTTACTGGATCAATTTTTTTATTAAGTCTAAATAAAAATCCTCAACACATATGTTTTACTATATCTGAATAAAATCCAACAAATCAAAACTCTAGATTTTAAGAATTTGGTTTTGTAGTTGAGATTCAATGAATCAAAACTCTAGATTTTAAGAATTTGATTTTACAATTGAGATTAATTTGGATATTTTTTGTAATGCAACATTACTCTTCATTGCAAGGATTTAATTCTTTTACTCTCACAAATATATCTATATAGATGCTTGCACTATTATCATAGGTTGGTAATGATGCAATTTAATTTTGAATTAAAATCTAAAATTATTTGGTTGCCAATAATATTAATTATAATTTTTCTTGATCAAATGGCAAGTTATTAATTGGAGCAGGGGGCCTAGCTCGATTGGCTAAAGCATCCTATTGCAAGAAAGAGGTCATGAGGTCTAGTCTCCCCCCAAACATGTGGTACCAGAGGGTGTGTTGCACTAGCACCACCGGTCACATGAAAAAAGTTTACAAGGCGCACTATAGTTTATAGGGGGATAGATATCCAACTGATTCTTGCAATCTAAAAAAATGACAAGTTGTTAAAATTGGCATTTACAGTTTAAGCCCATTTCTACCTCCAAGTGGTATGTGATTATAAGGCACTCAAGTATTTATTGAATCTATTAAATAATATTGCCATTTTTTTTACCTATATGAATAGGAGTATGAGATTCGTAAATGCAACTAGGTGTGCACAACAGTGTCTACAAATTTTTTAATGCAGTTAGGTGTGAACAACATATTTCTTTTTGGGTTGAAAGAATATGACTATTTAAATAATTTAAACAAACTAAAAGAAAATATATAGATGAAACATTGAAAATTATAGATCCAAGCTTACATTTTTTAAGCATTTTGAAATAAATAAAAACTCTAGCAAATAGAAATCCATGCTATTTGGGTTAAGATAGTATACCTCAAAATAGTTTTTATCTCTCACATAGAACTTATTTACAAAGTAGCGTCGATAATGAAAATGTAGTTTTGAGCACAAAAAATGTATTAATAATTTTTTTTGCAAGTAAAAAATGGAGAGAAAAATTAGAGCTCGGAGGAAAAGAAGTAAATATAAAAAGGAGGCAAAGTATTTTGTGGAGCCACTAGTATTTTTTTTGTATTTGTTGTGGCTGCTTATTTTCAGCCCCCAATCTTTGTACAACCTATTTACAATTTTTAAGTAGTTGTTGCTACAAAAATATAGGAAAAGATTCCAAAATATCATATTCCAATAAATAAAAAATTTCATGGGGACAAGTAATTGCCTAATTTTAAGCAGAAAATAGACTTAAGTAGGAGCATGGGGACAGGGGGTTAAAAATTTATGATATCCAAGATCACACTGAATGAATCTCCTGTATTTCCCAATGTATTTCATCTTCAGCCTTAGATGTGTTTCCCTATCATATTAGGCTAAGTATTGTTAATGGAATATGTTGCCATACTCTACAATTTGTCATTAGAGGTTTCTACAAACAATGGACCTACAATACTTGCCATGCTATGCAATTCCTCAATCCCTTTTGTGCAGATTGGTAATATGTAATATCAATCCAAGAGTTAATATCTTGAGCATTTTTCTATAATTAATTTAGTTTTGAAGCTTTTTTTCCTTAATTTGGTGACCACTAGTGAAAAACTTGAGGCTTTCAATTGTTTTTGAAATTTTATTCCATTTTTTCTTGAATTTGGTTGTGTAAAACATTGATTCCTCATAGTAACATGGAAAATGTGAACAATTAGTGTGAAAATTACCATTTTATGATGAGATATAAAACATTTATTCCTCATAGTAACATGGAAAATGTGAACAATTAGTATGAAAATTACCATTTTATGATGAGATATGTATAGTTGTAGGAGTTTATCCAAATTTATGAGCATCTTGCATTTTGTATGTGAATATGGCTGTGTAGTACTTTTTGTTCATAGTTGTATTACACAAAATATTAACTTTATGCTTAAAAATTACATAGTTCAACAGAAAAACAATTAATATTTATATCAAAATAAATATGTTTGAACAAAATTGTTGAAACACATAAATGGTATGAAGGAAAAAGGCACCTTGAAATTATTGCATGTGTATAAATTTGTTTGCAAGAGTTTTTTTTCATTTTCTATGGTTTATGCATGCTAGATGCTATTCATGTTAATATAATCCCCTATACATTATGAAAGTTTTCAATTAAGCACACTTTTGGCTCAAATACACTTAACCAAGGGGTTTCCTCTATAATTTGGACACCATAACGTGCTACAACATTTATAAAACCTTTAATAACTACTGTGCCTCATGACCCTATTCCTTGTAGGTTTCCCCTTCACAAACTAATTCAAACAATTATTAGTATGCAGGTAGACAATTGCTACACAATCACAACCAAAAGAAAAAGTACATTTTCCCTTCTCATCCAAAATATATTCTCAAAGGTTAATTTAATGGTGGGCACAAATTGTAGCTCAACCTCGATCAAAATACAAGTACACAATGCCAAAATCAAGCTATTTTTTATGTTCCTTTTTTGCTTTGTAAGTATTTTTAAAAAATCAACACATAATTGTTTTAGAAAAAAACTTTACATAGCATTTCATAAAAACAAGTGTTTCAACAATTCCAAAAAATCTCAAACTGGCTTCACTATTATTCATTATGTTGATGATGTAAGTGAATATTTCCTTTAGCCCTTACAATTTGATTTTCTTCTATGTATTTATGTAATTTCATTTAAATATGAGTTTAAAGACTTTAGATTCATCATTTGGTAGGAATGCAGCCATATATGAGCAAAATGGGTGCTTTAAATGGGATGTTGGTCAATAGTATATTATGGAGGATTTCCTTCTATAAATTTCTCTTTGGCATGTTGTTTTTATCAGCTTCAAATGAAAACTCCATTGTACTTCATTATTTTTTCTATACCCTTTACTTTTCAATTTACTAAATCATCTTTGTCCAATGAAAAAACATGATGGCTTCTTTCATTGGTTTTCAATGTGGGACCAAACCTTGCATGGGATGAAAATTATTTATATATAAATAAATGAACTTTATAAGGAAGACATTTGCATAGTTCAAAGCATTAGCAGAAAGGTTGTGAAAGGCAATAGAAGTTTGTTGTTTTAAGAGTTGGCACTTCATTATTCGAATTCAAGCTTAATGGGATTTCGTCCATGGAATCTAAGGGTTTCGTTACGAGTCAAACTGTGGGAGAGACCGATGGAATATTACCTCATTCGAGATGCCCTTAAAACAATGTTCAACATAGATAATGTAAGAGTTGAAGATGGCATTTGTATCATTTTGGGACTCGAAATCACTAGTCTGCAGGTGCATCAAATTATCTTCCCCTTGCAGGTGATTTCCATATTTTTGTCAAATGCTCTTGATTTAATCAGTCTCTGGTCGAATTGGAGGAATTGGCTAGGAAGTATATCAAAGTTCAATATATTTTGGATAAGGATATTCTCTGTGTGGTTCAAAATTATAATTTCTTTTCTAGGGAAGGGTTTATTGGAGGATTATTTCTGAGGGTTTTTGTGCAAAAAAGATAGTACTTTGAAAAAACTTTTGACACCATTAAACTAGCTTTATAGTTTAACAATGACAATATTTTGTTGTGTGCCTTAAGGAAACACTAGAGGTATACTTGTTTTGTGATGGAATTAGAAATAAATGAGAAATACTATGTCCTACCTTATCTATGTGCATTTGTCTCGCCTCCTCCAAACAATGTTGTTCTTCTAGACCTTCAACTTGGAGTCAATCTGCCAATTTGAGGACAAAATCACATTCAAATTGCTCCAAATTGGGTGTATAACAGAGCTCAGGAAAATACATCTTTGGTGGCTACATCATGACCAATTTCTCACTGCAATCTACATAGAGCCCCTATTCGAAGCAGAAGAATTTTTGAGAGGGATCTTCAATTAGCAGAGGGATTAGAAGGGCAGGATGAAAATTTGGTTAATGGGGGGTCATCGAAAAGGTGGAAATGTATTTAGTGGGTTTTTTCTAATTTTGTTGGGGCTTCAAATTTGTAATCAATGGGTTATGGCCACATATGATGGGTCTTCCTTTTTGGAAAACTTTCATATAGTGAGATAGTATAAGTTCGGGAAAGGTGTTTTGGGTTCTCAGTGTTGAATTTTGTGTTATCAACATGCTTTATAATCTTCAGAACTATACGAAATTGAACAAACTTGTAGTTTTAATTTTAGGCTATAACTGCTGGTTTTCTTACTGGTTCTTTCCTGCTAGTATGCCCTTTTGAACTAGTTTATGTAATTATCTATTTATATAATGTAATATTATAAGTGCCTCGCCACTTTTTTCTTAAAAAAAAAATATTTATTTTGAAAATTTTTGGGATACAGTTATTTCTTTTTTATTTAGTCACACATTTCATTAAAAAAAATTATTTATTTATTGTTTATAAATTTGTTTGAAAAAATAATGCAAGTCAACTAACATACATAATTAGTTGTGGACTAATTATACTTTAACTTCAAAGTGATCTATTAATTGTTATCATATCTCATAATTTGAAAATAAAAAATTTAAAATACTAATACTAATACTAGGCAATAATTCAATGTTAAAAAAAAATTAAACAAGACAAAAATTAAGTGAGTAAAAGCATTATGGGTCTTTGTTAAATTGGAATATCATCTGAAATTTTGATCTATTAGAAAATAAAAGAAAAAATAACATTCTCATTTCAGATATATTTATCCTAAATAAATTGTCTTTCTTTTCAAATATTCCATCTAATATTTGCAAAAGGGTTACTTTCTATTGAAGGCAACATACCTTCTCCTAAAAAAAGATAGATATCATTTATTTATATTCCACTATATTAAAGAAAATGATTATGCTTTTATTTTTAATTTTGTGACTAATAATATGAAAAATCTAAAACAAAGAGAAGGTAGATTGATAAAAGCTTTTTAGGGAGTTTCTAAGAAATTATAATTTGTTTAATGGTAAACCAGCTATTGGTAAAAGCCCCCAAAATCTCACTTATCATGTAAAAGTTAGATATACATTGATTTTCAAACTAGATGGAAACATTCTATTTCCATTTTCAATGTTTAAAAATTATTTGATGCCAACATTCTTTCTTCAATTACATTTAATATATAATTTTTTTAATAAAAAAATCTAGATTTATCTAACTTAATTTTATTCCTTGTGACCATTTTCTAAAAACTTATGACCATTTTGAAATTTATTTGCTCTAATGTCCCACAGCATGTACAAACCCATCATCAAAATGGCACATAGAGATGCATGTTATTAAATATGTTCTATATTATTTATTTATTATTCAAAAATTATATTTCTAAGTGTTGTGACATAAGATGAACTATAATGTACAATGCCATTCACTTCTCAATGCTCATCTATATATGCATAAAGGAAAAAATAATAATTTCAAAGATTAGTCTAGTAAACATTCTTAACTTTAACTCAATTAATTTTATTTATAACATTGTAATACAATATATTTAAATGTTAAATTAAGAACTAACAAAGAGTTGGGGACATGCCTCAAGAAACATATAACTCAAAAAATGTATATTAATTTGACTGAAAAAAAATATAAAAAATAATTGATGTAATTAGTGCACCTCCTTCTGGTGCAAGTGCTAGTAATGGTTGTTGTTATTCATGCAATAAGTTTGGACATAAGACTATAGATTGTAGAAGTAGAATGTCATTATGTTGCCAAAAAAATTAGAGCACACATCAAAATCAACAATCTTGGGAAAATAAACTCAACAAGATGCTCAACATAGTTCATTTTCATCCAATTCTATGTTAGTTTGTGATTTTCACACCTAATCTTGAGTGTTTTGTTTGATCTTTGTTTTTTTTTTTTTTTATTGTTTAAATCATTCACATTAACATGAATTTCATGCACACAAATAGTATTCATAACCTAAACATAAAATCCAAACCATTAATATTAAATATCAATCAATAATAAGAACATTATTAGTCTAGTGTTATGATTAATTATATATATTATAGGTATCTAGCCACTATTAACTAATTTTATTGAAGATATTATTATACATAATCTAAAACTATCAAATTTCAAACCTATATTACTAAAATAACAATAATAAATATGTATTATTGATTTTAGTAATTTATCCTTGAAACAAAGAAAAATAGGGGAGGTGATGATCCAAAATGTAAGAAAAAGTGGTACACCTCTCTTTTCTCTCTAATTTCATTCAATATGAGTGTTATAATATGTACTTGAGTTACAAAAATCAATCCTAACCCAAATACCAGTAAAAAGGAAAGTTTTAAGGTCAAATGTTGTGTACCTTTTGTAAAAAGTTTTTTTCGAACCTCCCTGAGGACTCATTCACCCTATGGCGAATGTTCCTGGCTAGGGATTTGGAAAAATGGTTTATGGGTTATGTTCTTCGATGTTTGCACTCAAAAATCCTAGTCAGAGACTATCACCTGAAAATAAATTTTGTAGCTTAGTTTTTGTAATTTTGCAAGAAAGGTGACAACTTTGACAACTTTGTAACTTTCTCCAATTTTTCTCTTCAAATGTTCTTCAACCTAAAACCTAAAATCACACATCAAAGGAGAGAAAATGTTGTTTGTTAGGGAATAGGGTTTTTTCTTGGTCAAACCGTGTTTTGGTAATTAAACCTTGTAATGAAACAATCAATAAAAGGAATGATGAATGAACAAAATGCAATGTCACAACTCACCGCACAAAATTTGAAACCTTGGATAACAAATCTATAACTTAGCATGAAGTGGCCTCAATGGATATAGATCTTGATCATGAACCTTGATATGAAACAATGCTTAAATTGGATCTCGAATGCTACATCAACACATTAGATCAACAACATGCATGATGCATTATGCCTTTGACATTATGAAATGACTCTTGATTGCTGCAATAATCTTTAATAATCTACTCTTGAATTCCTTAAAATTTCTCTTCTAAACTCTTGATCTCATAAATTTGTTATTAGGATTTGAACGCTTGAAAGATTAGATCAAACTATGTGAAATAACCTTATATTTATACATAACTTAAGATAAATTCCTAAAATTCAAATAACACAAGCCAACATCAGATCTCAAATTTCAAATAATTAAAATACTAATAAAAACATATCCCAAGGTGGGGTCCTAGCTCACTTAGCTAGGACACACTTCGGACAATGTGAAAGATCATGTGAAAATATGGTCCTAGGACCTAGTGAGGACCCATTCGCTAGGTTATGAATGGGTCTTAGGTCACTAACCTAGGACACACACCTTCAAAATTTAAGTTTTTTCTAATATCATTTATGAATATTGAGCTTTATCCCTTGAAATTTGTAATTAATTAGGTTTGAATTTTAATTAAAGGGGACAATTAATGCAAATTATCCCTCAATTAATTAATAAATCCCTAGATTAGTGTGAAAGTGTAAAGATACACTTTACAACACCCTAAATAAGGCATAATTAAGTCCTTTTAGTTAAAAAGGGCCCTAAACTTAATGTGAATGTGTAAAACACATTACAACACTAAATCAAGGCAACATTAAGCTCATTTTATTAAGCTCATTTTATTATTAATTATTCCCAAATTAAGTGTGAAAAAGGGATACCTTTTTCTACACTAGATTTTTCCACCACTTTAGTGAGAGCATGACCCATGTCAAGTTCACATTACAATAGACATTCAAGAAACTTATGTATGCAACAATGACAAAGATACACAATCAAACACTATCAAAGACCAAGAAGAAAATATCAAGCCTAAATGGTCCAACACAATGTGGAATGCATCTAGACTATCATTTTTTGTTTTGTTTTGTCACGTGCTCACTTTAGGGTAGTTGAACCTCTGGTTTTCCACTAGGTGAGTATCCCTCTAGGAAAGTGGCTTAGTTAGAAAGTCATGCCTCTGTGTCAGATCTCACTATACTTACCATACCAAAGCTATCCCTCCAATAACTTTGATAGGGCACCATGCACATTCTTGTTTTGTACTTGGCAAGCTATGTTATGCCAAGAACCTATGCATACGGCAAGGCTCCACAAGAAAGCAAGGTGTGCTATGTTAGGTTGCCTTAAATTATGGTTTCGAGCTTCACAAGGTTAGCAAGTTGTGTTATCCCAAACACTTATGAACATTATGTATTAGTTTTTGTTAAAGGGGATTTTGATTCATTCATGTAAGGTCTTCTTCTTAGTGATCATCATGCCTAATGTCTCCAAGAGAGGACAAGTCACAAGTAAAAGTTTCACAACTTAGGGAATGCAGTGCATCGTATCACCACTAAGAGGAAATTCATACGCTAAGAAATATCACACTCTTGGAGGACATCAAACCCAATGAAACCACCAAGAAAAGGGTGCATCACAAGAAAAAATAAAATCACACCATGAAATATGAAAAATTTCAAAAGATGTTATCGATGTATGCCCCCACTTTAAAGCGGTTGCTAACACCATTGTTGTGAGCAATTGCTTTAAAGTATCCAATGTTTACTCCTAAGATATGAGATCTTCCCTTGTAAATCCCTATTCCAAGTCATATGTATCTGAAATAAAGCTATGTCATGAAAAAGGAGGGAGGGGTTGTCCCCAAAAATACATAAGGCATCTATGTATTCGGAGAGATGTCTTTGCTACAATGTGGTTATAGAGCTTAGAAATGTCATCATTCCCCAAATACTCATAGAACTGGAAGAATGACACATAGAGAGTGAAAACAAAGAAAAATCCTTTCGAGTCAACATGGAAGAGACCTAAATGTCTCAATGCCTTACGTCATCCTCAAAAGGAAATCACAAGACAAGTGAAAAAAAATAAAATGTTCACAATATAAAGAAGAATCTAGATACATATAGAGGAATACACAAAAGAGAGAGAGAGAGAGGGAGATATCAAACAAAAAATTATGGGGGATCATAAATTACACACATGTAATCACATAAAGAAACATGAAAATGAAAGAAAAGCAAAATACTAGTAAGGCACATGTGAATCAACCTATAGCAGGTCATCTACATCCTAATCTCATTCAGTATATACAAAAGGTGAGCAAATAGCCAAAGAAACAACAAGTGTCAAAATAGGTAATGAAAATAGGATTTATACACTCTCCAACCCTCTCTAAATCCTAACAACAAATTCTAAAACATAAATAAAAAACTTGCAAATTAACTCCACAAATTGTTTGCAAATGAAAATATTATATTGCTCTATTTAATAAATCTGATTTTTACATGAATTTCAGTCATCTGTGGACTAATAAATAGAAAATAACCTCATTACAAACTTCTAATATGAAAATTATATACATTCAAAGGAAAACTATGCTCAACTATGTAAGCTCTTGCAACTGGTTCATCTTGTAGCACCTCAACTCCACTTGAATCTCTGTAGCTTATCCTCATCTCTTCAAATAACTTATTGACTTCACTCCTCTTTTAAAATCTAATTTTTCTCCTCATTATGTAGCCCTCATGGCTACCTTGAACACCTACAAAATCCCTTTTGTCTTCTCCTATTCCTTTTCTCTTCACAAGTTGATTTTTTGCACTCTTTCTTGTGCAACTCTCAGAAGCAACCTACAAGTTCTTTCCCCAAACTTGCTACTATTTATTGCTGCCTCTTGACTCCATTAAATTCCATATTTTATAGAGATTAAAACCTTTTTAGGTCACCAAAATAGGCACCCAAATCTACTCTTTCATTTCCCTCCAATTGTCTTTTGAAATTCTTTTGTTTGTGCTTAAAATTCATCATTAAATGCTTCCAAATATGGCACACAAATTTTCTGCACCATATTCCATGACTTTCTGCTGTAAATGCTTCATAAAAATCAATAAAATCATAAACTAATTCATGCTTATTCACCTTAAATTGAAAACTAAATTCATTTATTGTTTCTTCCCAAATATCATTAGCTTTTTCCTCCATTCTAGGCATGCAGATTGATAAGATGGAATGCCAAATGCCACTTGCAACATTAAACTTCTCTAAGCATCCAAATTGAGAAAAATAATTAATTTTCAATTTATAATATTCCAATGAACCTCTTCAACCCTTGAAACATTGAAATTTTCCAATATAATAATCTTAAAATCACATTAAGCACCTTCTTTTGCCTTTAATTTTGAATGGAAGCCATGAATTGATAAAATAAATATTTTATCCTTCCAAACTCAAAAATATTCTCTTGAAGCTCCAACCTACACCAAAAATGCAAAAATTAAACAAGAAAAGAAAATATTTATTTTTGGTGATGCAAGATTACTTGTGAGCCTGGATGCTCATGTATCACTAGGACAAGTACCAAGTTCAACACTCTTATCATAATTTAAGTTTATGGAATAAGAGAACAATGAATTCAACTCATTATACACTTATTCATCAATCTTTGAAATATCAGTGTCATCATCTAAATTAATCACAACAGGAGATCGAATGATAATGTCTTTGGAAAGTTCTTGTTTACATTGTGGTGAGGGTATAGGATCATCATACATTGCTTTAGGTAAGTTCAGATTTTGATTTTCTATGTTTCTCTTTTCTTCATTACTTTGCAACATACGAGTAATAGCACAACGTCTACACCTACACTCTCTAGCATTTTGATTTTGTTTTATTGTCAAGTTGGGTTTGTGTAGGAGTGGGTTTATCAACCATAGGTTTCATTTCTTCCCTTAGGGGAGGAACAAAAGGAACTATAGGAGGTTGTTCAACACTTTCTCTTTATCTTTGTAAACTTTTTTGACTTTAGGAGGCACAACGGGATTGTTTTAGTTATCTCATGGTCTCTTATAGGAAATGGTAGTTGGATTTGTCATAGGTTGTTGTTGGATATTTGGAATAGGTTGCTCAATCATGAGTTGTAGCATGTTTCTAAGGGATAATTCTACTATGTGCTTCACTTTAAAATTTTGATATGATTTGAAAAAGTAGTCTTCATGAGGTCTAATAGGTTTAATAGGCTTGGGACAAAAGAAATCCAATGAAAAGTTCCCACGAGAAGACATGAGATTAAAGCCACTATGATGTATTGTAAATATTTCATTTCCAAAGGGAAACTGTAAACATTTATGCACAATCAAAGGGATGACATTCATGGAGAGAAGCCATCAATAGCTTAACTTCATATGAAATTGGTCTTACAATGGGATGATGGTGAATGAGACATTTAATATTTTTGGTCCAACTTTTAGAGGGAGATTTATCGAGCTCATCATAGGACAAGCAAAACCATTATTCATTTTTATCTATGCTTTCAGTTGATCATATGTATCTTGATAGATCTCATGCATAAATAGGAATTCTTCAGTAATCACGTTCTCTACACAAATGGGATCAATTAATATCCCATTAGTAGGCTTGTCATTGATTCTTCCAGCTATGTAAAGAGGACCATTGGGTGTATGTTTAATTATATCATTTTGTGAGAAAGCAATATCAAGAGGCATTTTGGTTGAGCCCTTACGAGGTATAGCTTTGATAAATGCCACTACTTCAGCTGGTTCATCCATATTTTCATCTTTTATGTTTTCATCATCTGTGTTGAAACATTCATCACATCATTCTTTGTTTCACTAGCTCTGACAAATGAAACAGTGTGTTTTAGCATGGGATTTTTAAAGATTTGTAAGTTTTGGTTAGGAAGAGCTATAGACTTATTACCTTGATCATTCACATCTCCAATTAGAAGATGATTGGAATCGATGAGGTCTTGCACAATATGTTTAAGATGTTTACAATATTACATATCATGTCAATTTTGTAGGTGATAATGGCAATAAGAATTTTCTCTATAGCCTATGGGTAATGGTTTATTAGGATCAGGAGCTCAGAAAGGAGGTAGAGAAAGCATATTCTTTTCTATGAGTTGCAACATGGTATTATGAATGGTACTGGGTAGAAGAGTAAATTTCTATTCCTATCCCCAAAGGAAAAGGGATTTGTCATCTTTATAGCAGCCACATGGTTATCAACTTGTTGATTTGGTTGAGGGGCATTAATTTTTAAAAATCCCCTATTATATTTCTTGAAAGGTTGGTAGCTATTTTGAGTTGCAAATTAAGACTATTCGGGATTGCTAGGGTGATTTTTCACATCATGACCATAAGTTGTATTCTTATAATCATGAAGGGATCTACATAATTGTGTGAAGGATGGAAATTTCAACATCTCAAGCTTGGTTTGAATTTTATTTTGTAAATTGGAAATAAACATTTGTTGAAGGTTGGCATCAAGAATCTTAATGTTTATTTTTGAATAAAGCATTTGATAGTGTGTTATGAAATCAGTAACCTTTTCATCATCCTTTTGCTTGCATGTCATTATATCAACTAGGTTCTGTATACGCATAAAAATGGTCATGTCTATAATCCTGGCAAATTAATTAAATATTTATTATTTAATTAATTTTTCTTTTAAAGTCCTCTACATATGATTAAATTCAATTAATTTAATTATATTGTTCATTCATCTTATTCTTCTTCCTTAATTAAATAAATTTATTTTATTTAATTATTTTCACATGTCCACTTAATTAAATAAATACATTCTATTTATTTAAATTAATTATCACTGTTTGAATTCAAATTAAATCTTTTGATTTAATTAAGTTTAAATATTTCCCCTTTCTTCTATTTTAATTCTTCTTCTAATTAATTAAATGTTTCATTTAATTAATTTCATAAAAGTGATTTAATTAAATAAATCTTATTTAATTAAAAATATCTTATGCTTTCTTTCCAAATCAAAATTAGGTATTTTAACCTAATTGTGCAATCTTCTCATATCATAATTAAATATTTTATTTAATTATGAGATATTCTGCTTTTTTCAATAAAACATGATTAAAGCTCTATTCTTATCACCACCTTTCTTCTGCTTTTAAAAGCTTAATTAAATATTTTATTTAATTAAGAAAAGTTGAATGTCCTCCACAAATAAATAATTGAATTTTTAAATTCATTTATTTATTAGCTTTTAATCTTTCTTTTATTCTTATCTTCTCTTCTTTTTCCTCTTTCATAATAAAATAGAAAAAATCTATTTCTAGGGTTCTTCTATCTTCTCCTTCAATTTCATCTATCTTCAGCCATTCGATCTACCAGGAATTATCACAACCGTTAATCGAGACAGCCAATCAGAATCATTCAGAAAGCTCTATAAATACCTATGTGAATCCAAACATTGGTAATAGGCAATTAAGTAGAGTTTATGCATTTAATTCATTTAGTATTCATTTATCATAGCATCATGTTTATTTCAAGTTTCTTAGCTAAAATCAACATCATAGCTTAATCATGCATTCATATCATAATAAAATCTTGTTTTTTAGGAAGACAGTTTGTTGAGCCTAGCCCATAATCTGAGAACACAAGGCTGGAATCTACAAAAACACTAAAGATAGAGGACGATAGGACGACAACGGAAACAGGATACTGAGTTTGCACTTCTCTACTCCTTTGATATTTCTGTTTTTGTTATAATGTTCTATTGGTGTGTTTGAACTTGTTCTAATTCATTTACGCATCTAATTTTCATACACACATTAAATGGCGCCCACCGTGGGGCCTATACCCCTATTTTAGACTTTTTTCTTGCAGGTTTGCTTGCAGGTTTTCTGGCATTCGGTAGCGCATCGGGAAGATTCGGGAAATTTTATTTTTGTAGGTATTTTGGCGCATTTGAGAACTGTTTCGGCGCATCTGGTCATTTCTGCGGTGCATCTGGGAAACAGAGTGGTGCATCCGTCATTTTCTGTAGGGGAATTTAGGATTTGAGCTAGCGCATTTAGGACATTCTTTAGCGCATTTAAGTTGTATCAGAAAAATTAAAAAAAAAATTCTCTGCATCTAGAATAGCGCATCTAGGTTCTATTTTTTCGCATCTCGGTAACAGAGCGGCGCATTTGTTTTATGTTTTAGCGCATTTAGGTAACAGAGTTGCGCTTCTGGTCTCTGTTTCTGCGCTTTCGGGAAACAGAGCTTCACATCTAGAATTGTAACCGAGATTCTGAGTCTGACGCCTTCCGCAGACAGAATTTCTTTCATTTTTATGTTGGGCTTAAAGTGAATCAATCTAGGGTAGCCACCACACCTTTTATCATGCGGATAAAACGAACCCCATGTCTGTTGTGAAGCAACATCTTCACTTAGATTAAATCACATTTGATTTTGGTGCACATAAAATGAATCTGTTTACTCTTATTGACTGTGCTTGAAAGTGGTAGGTGATTATGCTCTCACCCTGTGCAAACTAGGTGATCAGAAAACCAGACCCACTTTTCCCTGTGTAACCCTAATTTGATAATCGAAGTATCCTCTCCCCTTGCGCACTTGTGCGACCTTGGGTGCAAGAGAAATGGTTATTGACTCTAGAAATTGGGCCTGCCTTAAGGGAAAAAGTACTCACCTTAAGGGACAACTCAAACCAGCAACGGAGCTAAGGCCAAGCTACCCCCAACCGGTATATAAATGTAAATCTTAAGGGAAAACCTAAGGTTGCTTGTGCGGATGTGTCATACGGATGGAGTTGTACTCGCTTAAACCCTGTTGAGCTTAACCTCTTCAGGCTGGAGTGCCACCTTAATGGTGATTAATCTCTTACCCAATGTATGGCCACTCGAACGGGTGTCCCGAACTAAATACCATTGTTTAGAAAGCCAAAAACCTTCTATTTGCTAGTCCAGCATCGGTCGGTGTGAAGCCTTCCACACTTTCGCAGTCAATAGTAGAGGTGATCAGCTCGCCATGGGAGTTTCATGGGGGTTGGAAGCTTGGTTGGCCTGAGAAGAGAGTGCACTGTAAGGGGGAGCCCGTGCAACCAAGCTTCTGGATTCACACGCTACTGGTATGCGGTTGGGGAAACCCACGTGGAGTCTAGCAGATATTGTCCTGGCCTAACCTAGGTTGTGCTTGTCTTATTCTGTGCTTGGTTACAAATCAACTTAAATCAGATTGTTTGCTGTGCTTGCATAAAATCATTTAATTCAGATAAAGGATCATCCAAAAACGAACATGACAAATTTTAGCTGAAAAATGGGTCAAAATTGTCCTAGAAAAACTGTTTTAGCACATCTAGGGAAAACTGCAGCGCATTTAAGCTCTGTTCTAGCGCATTTGTGTTCTGTTTCGACGCATTTAGGATTTTCTGCTGCGCATCTGTGTTCTGTTTCTGCGCATCTGAGGTTTTTTGCAACGCATTTGATTCTTTCTCCAGTGCATTTGACCTTTTCTGTAGCACATTTGGGAAACAAAGTAGCGCTTTTAGGTTTTTGTCACAGGCCCGAATTTCTAAAGATTTTACTCCCATGTTAAGAAAGTGGAAATCAACCAAGTTCGCCAAGAAATCAGTTTTCAATAGGATCAAGAAGCCCAAAACAAATTTAAGTTACAAGAAGACTTTAGATCGCAGAGAATTCCTGTATAAGAGTCGAGACGTCTTGCTCCATTATCGCACATTCCTCCATAGATACCAAGACTACATTAGGGGATTCACTGATGATTATGCTGTAGAACCTTTGGCTACCCAAACTTATTATCAAAGATTAGCATTATCTCAACGTCACAATTTGAATCAACCTCTTGAGTTTGAGAACATACCACAACCTTCAATTGAATATTCAACGCATCCCAATCAGATCCTTTAGTGACCCTCGATCATATTCAAGGATTTCTTACATATGCCTGTTTTTACGAGATCTCAACACAACAAAGCAGGAGAAACACCTCAAGAAGAAGGTGAACGTGATAGTCCTCTTTTCAGTGTAAGTTGCAATCTAATCTTTAGTGACAACAATATGGCTGATAGAGAGGAAAGTTCGATACTTAGGAACAAAAACATGAACAAAACTCCTATAGGTAGTGATGATGAACAAGACGACGAACTTGAACTTAGAGAGGCAGAACAAAATCCCAAGTTTCTTAAAGCCCTTGAAAAGATTATACAACGTGACAAAGAGAAGTATTTTCTTTTCCTAGCAGATCAAGGAGCTAAATTGCCTAAAGACTTTGATACGGATAAATTAAAAACCACAGAAGAAGAGCTGACCCTATCTAAAATGGCTTCCCTCAAAAAAGAGCTTAGAGAAGTATAGGGAACAGTCAACAAAATACGAGGAGGAACCACAACCAAGAAATACACTTTGGATGACATATGTCCTTATCCTTTTGATAGAAGTCTCAACATGATTCCATTTCCTAAATACTGTGAAATTCCCAAATTTGATCGTTATAATGGGAAATCAGACCCAGTTGACCATGTTAGAGACTTCAAAAACATGACATTGGAATTTGCCCACGAAGATACATATTTATTGCGATTATTTCCTCGAAGCCTTGGAGTTAACTCTATGGAATGGTTATCTAAGGTTACACCTCCTATTCGGACATTTGAGGAATTGATCAATTTGTTCATAACACAATACTCCTACAACGTTCAACACCAAATCACCATGATTGATCTTTGCAAAGTTGCGCAAAAACCCACCTGGTGAACCTTTCACTACCTTTCTTCAAAGATGGAGGAGAATGTTCGCTAGGTACCCATGACCTATTCCTGAAAAGGAGAAAATGGTTACCTTCATCAATAGCCTCAACTCAGAAATGAGCTATTGTCTAAATCTACATTTTCCACCTTCCTTTGAGAAATTGATTGAGGATGCCATCACCATCGAAAGTGCTTTGGTCAAAAGAGGGACCATAAAACTTAATAGGGACAACCTTGCCTCATCTAATCATTACAACAATCAGGACAAGTCTAAGTTTTGGACCCGCAACAAGAACGTTGTAAATGATGGTGTTGTAGATGCAAATCATATCACGACTAAACCATTTATCCTGAGCACTCCTCGTAACAATAATTACAACAATATCAATGCAGTCGCGAACCAAGGAAACAATCATCCCCCTCCAACGACCAACAATCAGGGGACGACCAACAACCAAAACTACCGGGGAAACAACAACAACAACACTCCAGGGAATACCTCAAATACAAACTCACAACGTTTTCCGTTCTTCTCCAATAGAAGAACTTTCACACCACTAGGACAATCCTTGGAATCAGCTTTCAAAGAGGTTATGGAAAAAAATATCCTTACATTACCACCGCAACGCAATTATGAACCTAGTATAAAACCTCCATCATGGAATGAGGCTTATTTTTGTGACTATCATAGGTGCAAGGGTCATCATACAAACCAATGTCAAGCTTTGAAACATGCTATTCAAGATCTCATTGACAAGGGCATTATCACAGTAGAAGGACAACAGAAATCCAATGAAGACCACCAAGCATTTCGAAATCCTCTACCAAATTATCAAAAGGGAGAATCTTCTGACAAAACTGTGAACCAAATTGATGACAATGTAATCTGTCACCTCTATACGGACGATGAGCGAGTCAACGTCATAAAAATCAAAGAGAAAATAGACAATGGACAAGTAAACATCACAACAAGAACACAAGCTAAGGTTGTTTTGAAAGGTACCTCTTCAAAATCCAATGAGACCTCTCCTCAACACCAATACGACTTAGTTAACCAACTTCGAAAAACTGCAGCTCAAATCTCCATTTTCAAACTTCTGAAGATTTCCCCTGCACATAGGAAAATTTTAGATAAAACCCTCGTTGAAACGACTGTATCTACGGATCTGGATGTGAACCGATTTCAAGCCATGGTAGGACATTTGTCCTCACCCACATGCCTTTCATTCTCAGACAAAGACGATGTTTCCCTAACTCATCCCCACAATTCATCATTATACTTAGAGGTCATGATCCACAAATTCCGTGTCAAACGTGTTCTAATAGATGGAGGGGCTAGTCTAAATATATGTACTTTGAAGGTGATTCAAGCATTGGGATTTGTCGAAGACTCCATTGATCCTAGAAGGAAGATTACCATTAAAGCCTATGATGATGAGGAGAGAACGTCTAAAGGTCTAATCATGCTACCAATCAGAGTGGGACCTGTTATCAAAACTACCTTTTACCAAGTTTTAGACCGAGATCTTTCATACAATATCTTGTTGGGTCGTCCTTGGATCCATGAGATGCAAGCTGTTCCGTCCACTTACCACCAATGTCTTAAGTTTCCGTATGATGGACAGGAAATCACCATATCAGTTGATAACTCAAATGCCCAAACTTGTGCCAATGTCAAAACTCATCAAGATACTTTGGTTCCCAATAATCGAGAAGCACTTGTTGATACTTCTCCTCAACATGCTACACACATCAGTCAGTTAACCAAAAGCTTTGACAAGAAACTATAGTTCAAGGAAAGTGGAGTTGGGGAATATTCCCTTTGTCTTGCTAATCTACCTACGTCTCCTTGATCACATGGAAAACCTTCTATTACACCACAACAGATATCAGCAGCATCAACATCAGCACAGGTACAAACAGAGCCCACCACCAAGTTCAATGGACAATTTATCAAAGAAAAATTTCCCATGGGAGATCCTGAGGATACAACAATTCTAGATTGGCTCTATAAAGATGAAGAGGACACAATTTTAAATGTCACCTTACCAACAGAACAATATGGGAAAGGATATTCTATCATGCAAAAGATGGGATATGATAATGGTCCTCTTGGAAAGAGAAAAAAAGGTGTAGTTGAGCCTATCCATCTCCCAAGACTTGCAGCATATGATAAAACTGGAATAGGCTATGAGGCTACCCAATCTAAACAATCCCAAGGTAATGTTTTTACACTGCAAGAAGGTTCTAATAAGAAAGAAACATGTTTGGTATCAGTCCTGAATTACATAGAAAATAACTCTGACACAGATTCTGCTGAATATGAATGGGATACCATCCATGATAACAAATTTTGGAGAGACAAAGAGGTAGATGCCATACACAAGTATATGCCCGCTTTAATCAAAGGAGAAGGTTCAGGGTCCCAACCACAAGAATCTGAACCACAAAGCAACTATGAGTCTAGTGATACTGAGTCAGATTTTAACGAACAAGATTATCAGGAGAATAGTCCCATCATTGACCTATCTCATACCTCGGATCCTACCGATAACTCTGTCTTGACCCTAACTATCACCAATTTTACACGACCAAATGACATCCTACCATTAATCCATCCTGATCTCATTGACTGGGATCTCACTGAACCTATGGATATACCTATTTTTCTAAATGACGAAGCTATCATAAACTTCCTTTCCGCCGATGATGTAAATAATTGTTCCACTAGCAATTTTTAGTATGAAGTCTTTAATCAGGAGAGTGTCAAGTCTCCTAGCTGCAAAAATGAAAATAAAGATAAACAATCTAGTGGTGAAAACCAAAATCTGGCAGTACTAGATCAAGCAAAAGACAAAATAAAGAGCGTATCAGATGGTGAAAACCTTTTTAAGGCACCATCTGATGGGATTCTTGACACTCTCCCAGAGCACTATCATGAGCGATCATCCATCTTGACTGAGCCTACAAAGGAAATCAACATTGCAACCACAGATAATCCAAGGATCCTACAGGTAGCTGAATCAATGATAGCTAAAGAAATCCCAGAGTTCATGAACTTTCTCAAGGAAAATCAAGTCAATTTTGCATGGTCATATGCAGATATGCCCAGCCTTGATCCTGATCTCATTATGCATCATTTATCTATCAAACCAGGAGCCAAACCAGTAAAACAAAAACTCAGAAAGATGAATCCTCATGTTGCACTATTGGTTAAAGAACTCAAGAAGCTCCTCGATGCAGGTTTTATAAGATCAATTGACTATGCAGAATGGATTTCCAATATTGTACCAGTAGCAAAACTAGACAAACATGTAAGAGTATGCACTGATTTCAGAGACCTTAACAAAGCTTGCCCAAAGGATGACTTTCTGCTTCCAAGTATTGACACTATAGTTGATCTAACAGCAGGCCATGCCATGTACTCATTAATGGATGGTTTCTCGGGTTACAACCAAATCAGGTGCACGGAGACCAAGAAAATAGCTTTCGCGTCATGGGGGCATATTGTTGGAATGTCATGCCTTTTCGGCTTGAAAATCGCTGGAGCTACTTGTGAGCTATGACTATGATCTTTCAAGACATGATGCACACATTCATGGAAGATTATGTAGATGACATATTGGAAAAATCACATACCAGAGAAGGACACTTGGAGATACTATCTAAAATATTCACCAGATTAGAGAAATTCAAAGTTTGCTTAAACCCTAAGAAATGTGTTTTGGGGTCATCACGGAAAAGCCATTGGGATATATTGTTTTGAGAAAAGGGAATTGAAGTAAGATCACCCCGCTAGGAGTTCGCTTAATCATGGAATTACCTCCCCAAAGAACATTAGTCAGTTGAGATCCTTACAAGGGCGACTCCAGTCTATCCGCCGATTCATTGCACAATTGGCTGACAAAAGTCTACCATTCACATATCTCCTACATAAGAATGTTCCTTTTAGATGGGATGATAAATGTGAAATGGCATTTCAACAAATCAAGCAATACCTGATGAATCCACCAGTTCTTGTACCACCGACTCCAGACAAACCATTGATTCTGTATATTGCTACAACCGAGACGTCTTTGGGAGCATTATTAGCACAAGAAGACCATGAAGGGAAAGAACGGGCAATTTACTACATCAGCAGAACATTGACAAGACATGAGCTTAGTTACACTTTCATTGAGAAGGCTTGTTTGGCAGTCGTCTTCGCTTCCCAGAAATTCTGACATTACATGCTAGCTCATACAATTAAGCTTGTTTCCAAAATTGATCCACTCAAGTATCTGCTAAGTAAAGCATCACTAACAGGAAGGTTAGAAAAATGGATCATGATTTTGAGTGAGTTCGACATCCACTATGTTGATCGCAAAGCAATCAAAGGACAAGTTATCGCGGATCAACTAGCAGACGCTCCTCTCCAAACAGAGCACCCTTTACACATTGAATTTCCAGATGCTGATGTCTTCACAGCAGACTCTAAGCAGCCATGGTCCTTATACTTTGATGGTTCTTTTACTCAACATGGCTCAGGGGCAGGCATTCTCTTCGTCACCCCTCAAGGACATACCATTCCTAGGTCCTATAGGCTAATGTTTCCATGCACCAATAACATAGCCGAATATGAAGCACTGATCACTGGACTGAAAACAGCATTGGAATGGAGGATTACCGAGCTACAAGTTTATGGTGACTCACAACTAGTCATTAATCAAATCAATGATGACTATCAGACTAAAGATGACAAGTTGTTGCCATACAAGAAGATGATTGATGACTTCAAAAAGTATTTTGTGGACATTCAATTCACACAAATTTTGAGGATTGACAACAAAGCGGTCGACGCTATGGCTACGATCGCCTCATTGATACAACTCCCAGACAAACAGACTCGCTATGAATTTCTGGTGGAACAATTATTTACACCTGCCTATGACACACCTGAAAGCCAAATTATCTGCCACCTAGTAGGATCCGATTCACCCTGGTATGGCAAGATTTATGCATACCTAAAAGATGATATATTACCACCTGACTTGTCCCGCAACCAAAAACGTAACTTTATCCGACAATCCTCTCGATATACCCTTATTGCTGATACCCTTTATCGCCGTGGTCTTGATGGTACTTTGCTTCGATGTCTTGAACGTGACGAATTCGACAAAGCTTTACAAGAAGCTCATGGGGGCATTTGTGGTACTCATTCGAGTGGACTAACCTTATCCAAAAAATTGATCAGAATGGGTTACTACTGGCCTACAATGGAAAGGGAATCATTTACCTTTGCTAAAACATGCTCAAAATGTCAGATTCATGGGAATCTTATTCATGCTCCTGCACAAGAACTTCATTCGTTTACACCCACCTAGCCATTCTCTCAATGGGGGTTAGATCTAGTGGGCAAAATTCATCCTTCTTCTTCAAATGGGCATAAGTTCATCATCACAGCAACATAATATTTCACTAAGTGGATTGAGGCAGTACCTCTCTCTAAAGTCACTGGAAAACATATCTCATCCTTCATACTCAACTACATTATTTGTTGATATGGTATTCCTAATGCCATTATTACAGATAATGGTCGACCTTTCAAAAATCAGGATGTTGATGAACTTTGTGAAAGATTCCATATTCAGCACAGATATTCCATGCCTTACTATCCTCAAGGGAATGGCCAAGCAGAGGCCTCAAACAAAACCATACTAAAGATTTTGAAGAAGACTGTCAATGACTTGGGGAAGGATTGGCATGTTCAACTCAATCCCGCCTTGTGGGCTTACAGAACTAGTGTCTGAACGCCAACATGAGCAACACTTTTTTCCCTCGTCTATGGAGCAGAAGCCATACTGCCTTTAGAGGTAGAAATACCTTCATTAAGAGTATCACTGAAAGGTCTCATAACAGATGATGAATACAGAGTTTCCCGACGACAAGAGTTAGAACTTCTAGATGAAAAGCAACAAAGAGTAGCTGACCATTTGAAGGCATACCAGCAGATGATGTCTTGCAGCTATAATCACAAGGTAAAGCCACGTACTTTCCAGGTGGGAGATTTAGTCCTGAAAGAGAACCCGCGTAATCAACAAGACAGATAAAAGAAAGGAAAGTTTGAACCAAATTGGTTAGGCCCTTATGTGGTTATTGCGGTCATGGTTCGAACATACCACAAAGTTATCAGCGCCGAGGAAGGGAGACCTGATGGATGAACATCAACGTTATGCAATGTAAAGAAATTAATATGTTTAAAGTCGAGAAAAGTCTTGAAGAAATACATAAAAGCGATGAAAATGTCACGAAGAAATCAAAATAGCGAAGAAAATGTCTAAAGAAATCCAAAAATATAGCGAAAAAGTCTGAAGAAATACAACGATGAAAAAAGTCACGAGAAGAAATACAAAAGCAATGAGAAAAGTCCTAAAGAAATACAAAAAAGCAGCTGAGAGAAAGTCTGAAGAAATACAAAAACGATGAAAAAGTTCACGAAGAAATCCAAACATCAAAAAGTTCGAAGAAATCCGAAATGAAGAGAATGTCCATGGAACGAAAACATAGCCAAGCGAAGGTGGTCTATTGGCGGGGAAAAATATAAAAAGAAATCAAAAGAAATCAAAAAGAAATCAGAAAACTGCAATAAACACGGATAGTGAAAATCTAGCAAACAGACGCTATCTGTACCTCTCCATTTATTAGTTCCTGTTTTGCACGTTGTCTTTTCAAAGTTTCCCTTTTGCCGCATCTTTTTCATCTTAGGGTCATTAATTGCATCATCCTGCCGCCACTTGCCTAGAGTATTAAAACATCTTACCATGGCTTGATCGTTTGTACATATTCCTTTCCGCAAGTTGTGTCAATCAACAAGGCAAAATTCAGCTGGGGGCACTTAACTTTCAGAACGTACCAAAACAGCTAGACCATGACATAGGATCTAATCATACAAACTCATATGTCAACGTTATCCGATCATGACACACTTTTCAGCAAGATATCATATCATTTGTCTATTGGATGATCCAAATATCTGAATAATGTATGCATTAACAGTATTACATGTTTGACTAAAAGTTGTTTGATTTTTGCTATCATTACTCTGGAGCACACTCAATGATGTACTGAACTAGAGTGGCGAGGAATGAGAATGATTTTTTTCTTTGTCTGTTGTCTGAAGGTTAACAATCATTCTGATGCAAATATGTCACAGGACATGACAATCAAAGTAATATCATCCACGACAGTTCCACATTTGCATCAGAAGGGTGGGTAATCTTTGTTTGTTTATGCAAGAAATGCTTAGGTCATCTTGGTTCAATTATACCTCAATGCTTGTGTTCGCTTGCTATATCAAAATTCATGAAAGTTGTACTCTGGTCATCATTGGCGCTGATTTCCCCTCTGATGCTTGTACATACTTCCAACATTTCAAAATGTTCTATGATGATTCAAGAAGGCTTATAACAGGCTCAACAAACTGGTTAGTTTCATATCGTTGCATGTTCATTAGATCATTGTATATATCTGCATATTGGATTCATATCCGTATTTTGAAGGGCTGAATGAAGGTATTAAGCGGTTGTCATTAAGTTTTGACCTTTTTCGTGGAGGACATTTGGACATTTAATTCATTGCATTCATTCATTTTTTATATCATTTTATCATTTCATCATTTCATCATTCATTTATCATTTTACCATTTCATATCATTTAACATTTCATCATTCAGTTATCATTTTATCATTTCATATCATTACCATTAATATTTCATTACCATTACCATTTGTCATTTCTACTATTTCATATCATATCATTTCATTAACATTTCATACCATTTATCATTCCATCATTCATTATTCATTTTTACCATTTCATATCATATCATTTCATAAACATTTCATTACCATTTATCATTTCATCAGTCATTTATCAGTTTACCATTTCATTTCGTTATCATTTTCATTTTTTTACCATTTATCACGCATCATTTTATCTTTCATTCATCATTTAACCATTTCACTACCTTTCACATCTACCATTTTGTATCATATTACCATTTTCATTACATACACATTACACAAAAAATATCATTTATCTTTTCATCATTATTCATATCCATCATGTCACGATGCATTTTCATACATGGAATATTCAAAACAAAAATAAAAGTAACATCTCACATATATATATACATCACCACATACCATCCTGCATCATAATGATTGGTCCGCAAAAATAATAAAACCATATCAAAATCCATCTCATAACATACATGCATAAACGTCATATCCATATCATATCATAAATGCATGAACATAAACATCATCAGAAACATCGCCGCTGCATATCATCACTCATCAACATAATACAAATGTCCAAATGTCCAATGAAACTAATAAAAGGTCAGAACATAAATACATCATACATGATCAAAACTCGGTATACATAATGAATCAAGCCCCAAAATGGCTAACCGGTAGATGCCCCTGAAGGAGCTAGTCCGGAAGGAGGTGGCCTGCCACTCGGACCTGCATCAGGGTCCCGTTGAGGTCCTGTCACCTCTCTGCCATGTGTAGATGTCTGAGATCGGGTCCTCGTCCTGCTGTGTGATCTGGGATAAGGCTCTCACTGCTCGGGAGGGCATAGCTCCTCGTACCACACTCTATAATACTCTGCCTCCCTGGCTGCCTCGAATCCCTCTGCAATGGCCTCTCGTAGGGAGGTACTCTCTACAGTACCCATCAGCCTCTGTGCTACACCCTCAGCCTCCTGTGCCCGTCGTCTAAAGGCATCCCTCTCTGCTACCAACTATGCCACCTGAGGATCCGGGGCAGGTACCTGTGCCTGTGCCTACACCTGTGCCTGAGCCTGTGCCTGTGCAAGCTATGCCTGTAACTACACTATCATGCTCTGAGCCTGCACTAACTGACTCTGAAGCTGTGCCTGTTGCCCCTGAAAGGTCTGCACCTAACCCTGCAAAGCCGCTATCTGTGCCTACTGAGACGAGGATGTCACCCTAATCACTGTCTGCGGCCTGGCACTGGATTTGGACCGCCGAGACCGAGCATCAGCCAGGGCTATCTAGCCTCGCTGTCTCTGCCCATCCCCATCATCTCCATCATCTCTGTCCTCTAAGCTGCTCTCCTCCTCCCTAGCTCCACTCTCCTCGCTCTCCTCTCCCTCCTCCTCCTCTCCACCCATAGCCTGCTCCCCTCCACCCATAGCCTGCTCTCCACCTGCCACACCTCCCTCAGAACCCCCAGCCTCGGGCGTGGTGTTACTCTGATCGCCTGTGGCCTCATCTCTCGTGATCAGGAACTACATGGAAAATGATGCATGAAGCACGGGCATAGTCATCTATCATCCCTGCATCCAATATGTCTGGCCTGTCTGCCCATACCTCGGGCTGTAGCGACGTGTACTCTGTATAGGATGCCTGGTAGGGAATGCATGGCCCCCATCCTACATCCCCCTTGCGCCGCCCATAATGAGCAACGCCCTGGGGCATCCCCTGTGTAAAACCAAACTGTCTCAAAACCCGTAGTGCCAAAAACCTCTCAATAATAAAGGGTGTCTCAGCCTCTATCGTATCGTGGGTTCTGCATACGCCTGAGACATCTCTAAGGACTGGTTGGTCATGCCTCGCACCGTGTGTAGGGCCTATATCATCAATCCACATCATCCAAAGACTCGGCTACAAGATTTCTACCTTTGCCCAAAATTACTGGATAACCTGCTACTGAATATGCATACACATAGGGCCTCCCTGCCGGTCTCGACCTAGTACACAGTGGTCTCGTGACAGCAATGTGCTCCCACGCCCAGATCTGCAATAATGTAACTCCACTCACCAGGCTGGTGGATCCTCTGTATACAATCCGATGAAGGTCATGATACATATCTGCCAAGACGCAACTCCCCTAGGCAAATCTCCGTGGCTGAGTGATCATCCACTCTAGCATCCTCCCCCACCCCACGGAAAATCCCTTGGACCGATGGTCCGGTCCAAGGAAACCTCCAACAAATGCTGCTAATACCGCTACCAGAGCTGGATACCTGCTGAAGTCCTCCCAATCTATCCAGTACCCATAGATACCGGGATCGCCACATATCCACTGTAATGCCTTTGTCCCACCGATCTCCTTGTGGTCATAAACCACAAGGGCTCCAACCATCGGAATCCCTAGAATCCGATACACGTCCTCTGGTGTCACACTCATCTCACCCGTCGGCAGGTGGAAGGTGTTATGCTCAGAATGCCATCTCTCGGCCAAGGCCATCAACAGCCCCCTGTTGCCCCGAATGCCTCGCGGCATGGTCAACAGTGGCCCCAATCCACAATCTGCAATCACCTGTAGCTCGGCCAGTGTCAGCTCTCCTACCCGCTCCCAACATAACGGGAACCGCTCTCTGATCTGGAGGCTTTTGAAAGCCTCCTATTTTGTTCAAACATCATAACCAATCCATCAAATTCAGATAACATATCAATAATCTATATCAAGTGCTACATCAATCTATCAGCATGTCAACTCAATCTACTCTATCATCCTTTACTATTTGTTTTTCTTTTCAGGAAAGCAAATTTATCAACACATATCATTTTCTGTTTGTATTTCAATCATGAATGCAAATTTAAATCTCTATTTTACTATTTGTTTTCTATCGCAGAAAGCAAATTTATCACAACGTTTACTCTTTTTTTTTCAATCGTGAGAAGCAAAGTTATCAAATTCAAATCATTCAATCAATCATTCATTTTACTCTTTGTCATTTGTCACAAAGTTATCAGCTATCTACTCTTTGTTTTCTATTTTGAAAGCAACGTTATCAGTCCTCTATCAAATTTTCTATCCTATCAACATGATGATTCTACAATTTATCTATCTATTGACTAAAGAAGCAATTTTTATCATTTTTCATCAAGCAGGCATTCTGCGGAAATTTTTTCTCAATGCGCACCTCTGTTGCCCATATGCGCTCAAAACCCATATGCGCCAAAGTTTTTCTCAAAAGCGCAACACTGTTTCCTAAATGCGCTAAAACTCCATATGCGCAACTTTGTACCTTGTATGCGCTATTCTACCTATCAAATGCGCAACTCTAACATTTTTTGGACCAAAACCCTAAATGCGCAGTTTTGTGCCCTAGATACGCTAAATCTCTGACCTAGCATATTTTGACATATATGCACAACTTTATCTGTCGGATGCGCTAAACGATCATTTTGTGACCTGTGCCTAAATGCGCTACGGAAGACCCTAGATGTGCTAAACTATTTGTCGAATGCGCTAAAACTATACCTAGATGCGCTAAAACGTTCCAAAAATATTGCAGACCGACTTTAAATCAATTCAAATTCGATCAAAAATGCGAAATTTGACAACTTAGAGGTTTCAAATCACTCACCGGTGGTCCATACGCTGCTGGTCTCTGATACCGTCGCGCTCGCTCGAATCTATGTTTGTGCACGGGGATCACCATTTCGCCAAGTCACTCTCAGAGCTCAAAATTCACTGTAGCAGCAGGATGAAAATGACACTTCATTTTACCCTTTTACCTTATAAGGGTCTTTTAAGGATGGGCAGTAATGGAATTTCCCATTTTTCATCCTCTTTTTCACTGGGGCATCGACCACATCATCTATCGGGAGCTAAATCACTGTTCCCCATTCCCTATCAACTTCTTCTTCCGTGATTTATCTCCCGAGGGGGCATCATCAATATCAAAAATCGTAAAACATATCGTGAAAAATTTTTTATTTTCTTTGAAGCAATGTGTTTCACACATCACTTCATAAAGAGGGGCAAAATGTATAGGCATAAAATGGTCATGTCTATAATCCTGCAATTAATTAAATATTTATTATTTAATTAGTTTTCTAAAATCCTTTACATATGATTAAATTTAATTAATTTAATTATATTGTTCATTCATCTTATTCTTCTGTCATAATTAAATAAATTTATTTTATTTAATTATTTTCACATGTCCACTTAATTAATTAAATAAATACATTCTATTTATTTAAATTAATTATCATTGTTTGAATTTAAATTAAATCTTTTGGATTTAATTGTTTTAAATATCCTTTTCTCTTTCTATTTTGTTTCTCTCTAATTAATTAAATGTTTCATTTGATTAATTTCTCATAAAGTGATTTAATTAAATAAATTTTATTTAATTAAAAATATCTTATGTTTTCTTTCCAATCCAAAATTAGGTATTTTAACCTAATAGTGCAATCTTCTCATATCATAATTAAATATTTTATTTAATTATGAGATATTCTGCTTTTTTCAATAAAACATGATTAAAGCTCTTTTCTTATCACAAACTTTCTTTTGCTTTTAAAAGCTTAATCAAATATTTTATTTAATTCAGGAAAGTTGAATGTCCTCCACAAATAAATAATTGATTTTTTTAATTAATTATTTATTAGCTTTAAATCTTTCTTTTATTCTTTTAAAGAAAGATGATTTCTTATCTTCTCTTCTTTTTCCTCTTTCATAATAAAATAGAAAAATCTGTTTCTAGGGTTCTTCTATCCTCTCCTTCAGTTTCATCTTTCTTCAACCATTTGATCTGCCAGGAATTATCACAACCGTCAATCGAGACAGCCAATCAGAATCATTCAGAAAGCTCTATAAATACCTGTGTGAATCCAAACATTGATAATAGGCAATTAAGTAGAGTTTATGCATTTAATTCATTTAGTGTTCATTTATCATAGCATCATGTTTATTTCAAGTTTCTTAGCTAAAATCAACATCATAGCTTAATCATGGATTCATATCATAGCAAAATCTCGTTCTTTAGGAAGACAGTTTGTTGAGCCTAGCCACTAATCTGAGAACACAAGGCTGGAATCTACAAAAACACTAAAGATAGAGGACGATAGGATGACAACGGAAACAAGATACTAAGTTTGCGCTTCTCTACTCCTTTTATATTTCTGTTTTTGTTATAATGTTCTATTGGTGTGTTTGAACTTGTTCTAATTCATTTACGCACTTAATTTTCACACACACAATGTGAATTAAGTCCCCTAAGTCCCTAGTAAAGGAATAAACTAGGTAGAAGACTTATTCTCACCAACAAAATATTTTTTCCATTTATATTCTTTTTTTTTTCTTTTTGTAGATGTTTTTGCATTTCTGGATACCCTTTTATCGAATAAGAGTTCCCAACTTTCAGAACTGCTTTTTTGCTTTTTCTACTCAATTGGTACTTTTAGCGGGTGTGAATTTGAAGGCGTGGGAAGATAGAAATTTTTGGGAAGGTTCAGGACATAAAAATAAGCACTTTGGTGAAATAATCAGGTCAAGATCATTCACAGTTTGAGTTATTCAAGTTTCAGTTTCTATTTTTTGCCCTGAAACACCTTCTAAGTCCAGTTTGAGGCACTAAACGGTCTCGTACAGGCCCAAAAATTGTCAAAACCAAAAAAACTAGTTCTTAGTGTGTTCTTCACTCTGAGACCTTTCTAATGGTGCAAACGGTTCAAAAAACAGAGTCCCAGATCAAAAGTTATGGCTTCCGGAAGTTGGCCAATTTTTGAAAAATTGCCAATTTTTGAATTTCAAATTATAATTTTTGGCACAAAAACCTCCAAAACTCATATCTCAATTTTTTTTTTTGCTCCAAACCAAAAAGGGGCTATTTATGGGCTAGTTTATGATTTTTGGGTGGCTTTTTGGGGAAAAGAGTTTGCATGCTACAAAAGGGGAATTTTTGTCAGTTTCTGTAGTTTTCTATAATTTGCATGTATTGCAGAGCTCGAGGATTTGAGATCCTCTACATGTAAGATTTTCATTTCTAAACAATAATAAAATTTCTCTGGTTGTTTGCATTATTTTTTGTGTCTCAGGTTTGCTCCCTCATCAATATATGGCACAAAAACAAAAACAAAGAAATTCTAAAACAACTATTGGAAGAGCAGTTAAGAATCACTAGTAACTTCACATACACAATTTACAATAGACTGATTTTCTTCAATGTCTAGTGTATTCGTGCAACATTAGAAAGCGGAAAATATAAATATAGAATAAAATAGGTTATAGTTATTTGTCCATGTATATAAGGAGCAAGAAATATATTGACAATAAAATTCAAAACTAGTAAATCCACACTCATTGTCCTCCCTACCATATTGGCATCATGAAGCCTCATGGGCTCTTGCCAAACTACCAAGCAAGAAAAGTAGGTAAGGTCCATGGAAAATCTCAAGGACTCTTACCATATATCACACAATAAAAAGAGTAAGTAAAAGATGGTTGGGCCAAGTTGTTGCAACATGAAAGGATGTGGAATAGATAATTTATAGCACAATGATTTTCTTGAATGTCTACTATATCTGTCTAGGATTATAAAGTAAATAATTTAGATATAGAGTAAAAGACGTTAGCAATATTTTTAAAAAAGAGAAAGAGATAAAATGGAACATTCTGAATAAATGGCACGTTGGTGAACAGTTGTGTGCAAGAAATCTTCATTGTTATTTGTTTGTATTTTTGTCGTGATACCCATTTTGGAGAACTTTGAAAGACATAATCATTCTCTATGCATGGTTTGATCATGGTAAAATCTTGTCCTTGTCGACTTATATGGGTAGTGACTTGACATGTGTTCTTTAATGGCAATGTGGAGCATGGCAAGAATGCAAGTTTCCATTGGTGTGGTGTTGGGTCAATAGCAGAGTATTGTAAAAATTGCTCACTTTAGTGGAATAGAACAACAAACACCACTCTCATCTGCTTCTGGGGATAAATAGTGTGATGCTATGAAGAGTTTGTTTCTTCACTCAGAAGCACATGATAGCGGTGTCTAGTTGCTATTCATAGCCACATAGATCGATGTGTAATGCTTTTGTGTAACATTAGAAAGGGAAAAAAATATGCATAGAATAAAATAGGTTAGCATTGTTTATTGTAAATAGGAAGAGATAAAATGGGAGATTTTGAATACATGGGATACTAGCAAACAACTGTGTATAAATAATGCACTAAAAATGCTAAAAAGAGAGTTTTGGAAATAATGACAAATATAATGAATAGAAAAGAGTATGTCTCTTTGATGGGAAAGTGTGTGTGAGAATTTATGTGTCTATGTGTATAAGCAACAACAAATATATAATGATAGAATCGAAAAGCACTAAACCCACAACTGTCTTGATATATAAGTGCAGTGATTGGAACATGCAGAAAGATGGGTGTTGTGAACCAAACTCTATAACATTGTTCCATTTTTTGTGGGTTAAGTACATGGAGAAGAGATATCCTAGTAGAGAAAAAGCATAATACAATTTGAAGATGGTTAGAACAAAATTGGTAAGTGGAATATATAGAAGAATGGACAAGAGAGGAAAGAATATAATAAAACATATTCACACAACACAAGTAATATATTTAACAATTGACTAAATGTGCTTTCATCTTTAACTGCAAAAGATAACAATAGTTTCATTGTCTCTTATCTGTTGAAATTTATATCTTTAGTTGATAGGCTATTTGTTTGAAGTTTCTATTTGCTAAGAAGAGATCATTTAATCACGCAGTATCTATAAAACTTGAAATAGATGAGGAGAAAAGGATATCATGAAACATATTGATATAAGATTCAAGCTACATTATTTCATAGTACATATTGAAAACAAATACAGGAACTATATAATAGGTATTAGAACAACACTTGCTTGATAGTAAATATCACACACAAAGAGGAAAATTGTATTGAGTTCCCTAGTAGATAGATGGATACATATGCGCATATCTATATGTACTCAATTCCCTGATTGATATATAAAAATACCTGTATAAGAGCAATAGTAGTTATATCTAGGTTCTTCTGTTAAAATGCTTAGAGTTGGTAATTTTATTGCCAAATTGTAGATAAGATAGGAGTGATTGTAACATATTGATAATGCTAGAATGGCTCTTCTGGAAATGTAACTGAATCAATATATTTTCTAGCATATTTTGTAGTACACTTCCCCACACTATGACATTGAATATTTCATTTACTTTTTGTTGTGCAATTACACCACAATACATATATATACATATATATATATATCTATAGATATACATATATGGAAACATATATATACATATACATCTATACACATACATATATATACATGTACATATATAGATACTGTAACGCCAAGAAAGTGCACAAAGACAGATTAGAAGCAAACATGCAATCTAAGTTAAATGCAAATCTAATGCTAAGCAACAAAGAACAAAAGGAAAGTCAAAATGTAATAAAACTTAGAACAATCTCACCAAATTTGTATGTATTTCCATGGTTAATCTCGATTGCCCTTCTCCATTTTGCTATTGTAGTATAATTGCCCTCATATTTTTAGTAAATTTGTGCAAGTATAGTGATTTAGCAAAATATCGAAGATTCAAGATTGAGTGCTCTCAAAAGTCATAAGATTTCGCGAGAGAGTTTTCGAGAGAGATTGGAATGATGAAGACCAGGTCAATTTATAGAAAATTGATTATTTGAATGATAGGCCAGGATTGAAAGATCAATGGACGGTTGAGATTGACTAATTAGACATGCATTCTGTTAGCTGTCAATTCGGTATTCGAAAACAGAAGAATTATCTTTGCATGACAAAGATAAAGATTGATTAAAGCAACTCTTGTTCGAATGCACGCACAAGGTTTAATTAATTAAATAGGAATATTTAATTAATCCGCATGTAC
>VDFB02105785.1:74168615-74249900 GCA_007258455.2 Sequoia sempervirens
TTGATCATTCCTGCAGTGCTCTTGATCATTCTTGCAGTGCCTATGATCATTACTGCAGCGCCCATAATCACTATTTTAGCGCCCATGAGGCAATTTTTAAAATGACCATATCTTGGTCATACGAAGGTATTTTTTGATGCTTTTTTTTTGAAATAGGGTAGAATTTCGTAAGATATCCAATGGTGTAAGTGTTTCTTAACTATAAATTAGTTAAAATTTTCAAATTTTCATTTAAAGTAAGAACACATGATAACTTGGCTAAGTTTTAGGGTGTTTTGGTAAATGATTCATCTAACCACTATATCCTTTTGTTTTTCTTGATCTCATATAACATTTTGATCACTTTTGCAGGTTGGAAATCAAAATCAAAAGAAAGGGGAGCATGGGGATGATATTTTATCTAATCAAAGTGTTTTTTAACACTTAAGTGTTTGTTTAACACTTCTTCAAAGAATTTGTCATCCTTCTCCTTCTTAGGACACTAGTTTTCATTTAGGCTTGAAAAGAACCTTTTCCATTTCTTGCAAAGGCTAAAATAAACTTTAGGATCACAACTTACTAGATTTGGTTTATTGGATTAACAATTGAACAAGGCAATTTCTCACACTTCATTTGGTGCTTTAAAATGAAATCATCATTGCTTTAAGGGTTTAAAAAGAACAAGTGTAGCTTTGTTTGTTTAAAGCCATTGGAAAAGGACGTATGTGCTTCTCTCGTGCTTTATAGCGATCTTGAGAATCAAAAGGTCTTTTCCATGACTTTGGGTTGAGATAAACCAATCACCTCCACACTTCGATTTGGGCTTAAAATTGAACAAACTATTATGCGAGTGTGAGTGGGGGCTTTGTTGCATATATTCTCTCTCCTTGTTGCCTACAAGGATTGATCGAGTTATGAATATTGTTCTTCATTCGCTTTTGTTTATCCTAGAGGGCCTGCCTTGGGGAAAAAGTACTCACCCAAGGGAATGACTCAACCGGTAACACTCTAAAGCCAAGAGTATTTCCAGTCTGGATATAAATGTGGGTATTGGTAAAACGCCATTATCACGCGGTTGGCTCCGACAAGATGGATCCGAAAGGGGACTCATGCTGTATGGGTCAATCTCCATGAATGGAAAGTCCTTATTAAAACCCTTGTTTAGAAAAGGCAAAAATCCTATCTGTTTGTTGGTGCAAGAACGGTCATTCTGAAGCCGCCCCACAATTTTATGACTTTTAGTAGAGATGGAAAGCATGCCATGGGAGTTTCATGGGTGGTTGTGCTTGGCTGCCCCGTATAAGTGAGTGTCGTGGAGGGGAGTCAGTGGGGTCAAGTATCTAACCATCCGCTAAAAGTAGGCATAGCTGGACTTGTCAAAGTGGGGACTCAACAAACATTGTCTATCACATCCATAGGATTGTACATGCTTTTGGGTTACAAAAACACATGCTTGTTCATAAACATTGGAAAACAAACACTTAAAAATGATCATGCAAATTTCAAACCCCTTTTGATAGAGAAAATACCTTTTGACAAATTTAAGTGTTGTTTCTTGCCCTTGGGATTATGTCCTTAGAGGTTTCTTAGCACTTGAATTTATATTATCATTTTCTCTAACTAGGGTTAACCTAGGAAATCCCTTTGCCTCAATTTCTTGGAACTCCCACACAACACTTTGTGGGAAGAAAAGGAATTTTGACATAGGAAATCTTTAGTTTGAAACATAATCAAGAAAGTGTATTTGGTAAAAAGAAGTCATTAAAAGCAAAGATAAGCAATTGAGCCCCACAAATTCCTTTCCAATGATTTCTCGCAAGGTCAAGATACAAAAACCCAAGAAAAAGAAAGTTAGCCCAAAACAACATCAATAAAGACTCAAAAGGTTATATGATTTTAGAGAAAAGTTGTTGGCTAATTTCTATAGACCTGCTTCAAGAGACAACCCCACTTTATATTCATTTTACTACACACAAAATCCAAGATTGTTTCAAGGGATTGGATACCTTGCTTAGGGCATAACATGTTCTTCAATACCTTGGTGTTGTTAAACAAAAGTCTAAACTAGGGTCATTCTAAGATCAAAACAAACATTCATCCATCAAAAACATCATCAACCATAAACATATCACCAACATTTTGAGAAAATCTTGACACAACTATGCTAGGCTCCTTTGGTAGACATCAAAACTTTTCAAACATGAGATTTGAATTCTTCAAACATCAACATCAAAATTGTTGAACTCAAGTGTGTGTGAATGAATCCTTTTGCACACGCTTAGTTGAATTATCACTTTGTTCAAATTAATGGTGGATAGATGCATCCTTCTCCCATCACTAATTTGGATTATCTTTTGGTTAACTTGTGAGTAGACACATCCTATTCTCACTCCTAAATCAAATTATCCTTTATGAGCATTATTTATCCTTTTTAGATCATCATCCAAACATCTTGGGGATATCTCTTGCTCAAACATCAACATTCAAAAGACATAATTCAAAGTCTAAACATCAAACAAACATCAATCAAAGCAAACCCAAAGTACCTAGCATCACATCAAGACTTTCAATACAAATTCAAAACATCCATTCTCATCCATATATCATACACCTTTCATCTTCACATCTTTGATCTTTTACACATCCTAGTTTGCTCTTTTATGGTTCAAACAGGATCACAACACAAGAGGAACATGGAGTTAAATCAAGAAACATCAACCACAAGTGATCTAAGCCAAAACATTCCAGAAATCCAAAACACACCACTTCTAGACCTCACTATCACTACACACGATCCACAAAAAGAGGTCTTGGTGGAAGACATCACACCAACAGAATTGAGTGAGGAAGAAGTTCTTGAGATGCTCAAACAACCAAAACTACAAAAGTTTCTTCGCGCAATGGCTAAAATAAATCCATCAATTCTCAACACTATTGAGGATGAGCTTCTTGTACCAAATGACCAAAACACCCTTCCACAATTGACCACCTCCATTACCACCATAGAACCTACTATCAATGAGGATGATACCCTCTTCAACACGCATCAAAATCCACTTTACAACCCACTTGGATTTATCGATACATCTGAGGTTCCTTACCATACCACCTCATCATTTTCCCTTGACACGCAAGTGTCTAGACCTTTGGTACAAGCAAGCTCGTCCGAAATAGAGAGACCTTACGGATTTGTCTCTTCATTTTCACAAGAAAATTTTCCACCACGTCAACACCATATTTTGGTTTAGAGATCTCCCCTTTACCTAAATTTCCACCTTTCCCTAACATAAATCGCCCCATCCAAATCAATTCATCCAACCAAAGGGGTACATCACATCTTTCAAACACACCATCCACATGAAACCAACGCATGATAGCTAATCAAAATATGGTCTCTCAAAGACCCACTATTTCGCTCATCTCTACCATTCCTACCACTTCACCTATTTCCACCATTCCTATCACTTCACCCATCCCAAATACACCTATCACCACATTCACTCCAACCACTACATCCACTATACCTCAAAATTCCACTACCCCCATCACACCCCTTACATCACAACCTCCCACCACCACCATCACTCTAAGTGCATCTCAAACTCCCAACACGATTCCGATCCCACCACCACCACCATTGCAACCAAGCCAAGTAATCCATTACAATGCTGCATTCAAAGCATACCAACAATTGCTCCAACAATATCAAAAAATTCAGTAAGTGCCTATAGCCACGCACGCTTCTCAAGCTTCACAGCAAAATCAAGCTCAAACATCACTACAACATCAACAAGCACAACAAGTGGCACAAGCCCAAGCTTTGTTGCAACAACAACAATGAGCTACACAAGTTGCACAAGCCACACAAGCTGCTCAAGTCACACAAGCTGCTCAAGCTGCAAAAGATGCCCAAGATTCCCAAGCACAAGCGCAAGCACAAGCACAGTACTTTGTACAACAACAAATAGCCCAACAACTCGCATATCAGCAAGCGTTAGAGCAATACCAAGAGCAACAAGAAGCAACACAGCAAGCCCTAGCTGACCAACAATAAGCATTGTTGGACCAACAACAACAAGCACAACAACAAGCTCTATTAGCGCAACAACAGCAAGATCAACAACAAGCGTTGTTGAAAGCATACATGGCACAACAAGCAAACATTCCACCCATTCAAACACCGACTCCACCCCCCCAGAACACTTTCATTCCACCTCCTAATCCACAATTGGATGTCACCACACAAATAAAATTTCTGTCACAACAAGTGCTTTACCTTCAATCAGGAAGGACACCAAAACCACAAAAAAACCTATGCGCTTATCCATTTGATAGGAGTGTAGAAATGAAACCGTTCCCAAAAGGGTTTGAGATCCCTAAATTTTACAAATATCGTGGAATGGGTAAACCTGAAGATCACATCAGGGAATTCCAAGTACATTGCATGGAGGTGGGTTACGACAAAATGTACTTGATGAGATTATTCCCAAGAAGCTTGGATGGAAATGCTATTGATTGGTTTTCTCGACTTTCTGGAATCAAAAATTTCCAGGAAATCATAGATGCCTTCATACATAATTATTCCTTCAACACTCCATGGAGGTTAGCTTATAGGAATTATTAGCTCTCAAACAAGGGAAAAATGAATCATTCAGTGCTTTCTTACAATGATGGCAATCCAAAGCTAATTGAAGCAAGTGGTCCATGCCTAAAGAGCAACAAGTGGGAACTATCATTACAAATCTTGATGGGCCCTTGGCCTTCCACCTCAAACTAGAAAACATCACCACTTATGACCAGTTGATCCCTAGGGCGCTCAATATTGAACGAGCCCTTGCCACACAGGGAGAAACTTCATCATATCAAGAAGGTTGCTCATCATCCAGTTATCATGACAAACCATGAACATGGGCAAAGAATCGTAATGTAACCAATGATGGTGTCGTTGACACCAAAGTTGTCATTAGTGCCCCACGGAAGAACAATCCACCATCCCAAAAACAACAACACCAAAATACCAATCAAAGCAATCGACAAGTCAATACTGTGGTCCAACCATCCCATAACCAAAACACAAACAACATTGATAATTAGGGAGGACCACAGCGAAACAAGTTCTTCCCCAAACGAAAATACACACTCCTTGGGGAACCTGCTGAAGCAATCATGAAAAGATTGGTAGATGAAAAATTGATAATGGTCCCTACACATAATAATTATCAAGAACCATCGGTCAAGCCACCATGGTATAATGAAAATTATCTTTGCGACTTCCACAAACTCAAGGGACACACGACAAACAACTGCATGAGGCTCAAAAATCTAATTCAAGACCTCATAGATGACAAAATCATAGATGTGGAAGCACCATCAGGAAACAAAGATCTCAAGATTTACACGAATCCGATGCCGAATCATGGTAACAAAGGAAACAAAGATCAAGACAAAGGAAAAGGGGCTTATAAAAATGTCAACCACACATACGAGGGTGTTGTCGCTTGTTTAGACAAGTTTTGTGGAGTCATCACCATCAAAGGGGCCCAAGCCGATTGTGGAGTCACCACAAGAGGTGGAAAGGTTACCATTGCAGCACCATCCCAACCAAGTAGAAATTCCACATCCAATCCAAGGTCTAACCCTAGTGGCTATAATGTCTTGGATCAATTGAAAAGAACCCCTACACATATCTCCATCATGGAGTTACTCAAAATCTCATCTGCACACAAAAAGATTCTAGAAGAAGCTTTGGCGTCATCTACTGTCCCCGCAGATCTAGATACAGAACGATTCCAAGCTATGGTCGCAAGTATCACCACACCTAACATTCTTACATTTTCTGAACAAGACTTCCCCACACAACCATCTCACAACCGTGCACTTCATTTGGAGGTGTACGTAAATAAAAAGAAAGTCAAGAGAGTCTTGGTGGATGGAGGTGCAGGATTAAATATTTTCTCCTTAAAGCTTCTAAAGAATTTAAACGTTTCAGAGGATTCAATTGACAAAGGAAAAGGCATCACAATAAGAGCATACGATGACCAGGAAAGGGTATCCCAAGGCACCATTCAGCTTCCTATCCAGGTTGGACCCGCCATCATGCAAACCAACTGTCAGGTCTTGGACCTTGATTTACCATACAACATTCTCCTAGGTCGACCATGGATACATGCAATGCAAGTTGTAGCTTCAACCTTTCATCAATGTGTGAAATTCACACATGAAGGTCAAGAGGTTACTATCCATGAAGATCCTGAGCCATTTTCCTACTGCAAAAATCTAGAGGCAAAATCCTACAAGATCCCACAAGTACCCAAGAACGATGAAGGCCCATCAACACCTTACGTGGATCCCGCCACTCTCACTTCTGCGACAGAGACACCCTCCACCCCCACCATCCCCACCTTTTCTGATATCAAAGTCATAATACAAGATGATGGTTGTGGAAACTATTCAATGCCTAAGAATGCTTTTGTAGTAGGAGAGCTACCACAATCTCCTAGATCAAGAGGACGACCACAATCACAAGAAGCTTCAACATCTCATGGCTCCTATGAACAAAACCCCACCTTCACAAGTGCAGGAGATCTTGGTCAAGAAACATTAGAGGGGGACCTATCTCATCTCCTCTATCGAGATGATATACCGATAGTTGAATTGCCTATGGATGAACGAAACAAAGGTATGAAGATGATGCTCTCGATGGGCTATAATTGGAACCAAGGGTTAGGCCAAGATAATAACGGGCATGTAATACCCATTATACCTGAGAAATAAATAAAAAATCTTGGCATTGGTCATCCTACTCCTAAGGTAACTATACTTGGTCGAGGTGCCCATGGTAGACAGAACCGAATGCCTCCTCAGGAATCCGTAGCTACTCCATAGTCCTCCATGACTTTAGGAATGCCCACTGATTTAACTGAGTCACCAGAAATAGGATTACCTTTGTTGTTTGAGGATACTAACATCCTTATGATTAGCACCTTGTCTTATGAGTCTGAAAACCAAAGCAATGAAATCCAATTAGTCTATCCCCAACTGATTGATTACGACCAACAAGGACCACCAATTCTTGACAGGTTTGAAAATGATGAGGCACTCTCAGAATTCATGTGACTTAGAGATGACATTCCATGTGGGGATCATAAGGCAGGTTTTATCATAGAGCTAGATACACATGCATACTATGGAGAAACGATTGAATCCCTCAGTCGCAAAAATAAAAAATTGAGAATAATCTCCAAGTCCTTGAGTGAAAACCACCTTGTGGCACTCTCCAACTCTGAAAAAGTAAAAAGAAAGGACACATCCAATGGTGAAAACCTCTCTGAGGCACCTGAGGATGGGGGATTCAATCTTCCTCTTACAACTATACACCAAGAAAAGTCAGCTATGCTAGCAGAAAAGTGCAACCCCATCAATTTGGGAACACAATCAGGAAAGCTGTTGGGCTACATAGTGTTAATGAGAGGCATTGAGATTGATCCGGTAAATGTGAAAGCAATACTTGAAATGGAAGCTCCTAGTACATTGAAACAACTGAGAGGTCTCCAAGGCAGGCTTCAGTCAATTCGCAGGTTCATAGCACAATTAGCAGACAAACAAATCCCTTAATCTCACTTACTCCACAAGGGGGTAATGTACAAATGGGATGACAAATGCGAACAATCCTTCAAAAAAATCAAGGAATATCTGTTAACACCTCCAGTACTAAGGCCTCTAATTTAGAACAAACCATTGATCCTTTATATCTCAGCAACTGCAGTAGCCCTTGGTGCTCTCCTAGCACAACATGATGAAAATGGAACAGAAAGAGCCATCTAATACATCATCCATACAATGGTGGGCCAAGAGTTAAACTATACATTCATTGAAAAAGCTTGCATAGCAGTGGTGTTTGCATCCCAAAAATTCAGACACTACATGTTGGCACACAAGATCAAACTCATAGCTAAAATTGATCCCCTAAAGTATCTTCTTTCAAAGGCAATGCTTACGGGAAGAATGGCTAAGTGGGTAATGATATTATCAGAATATGACATTGAGTATGTGGAGCACAAGGAAATCAAGGGACAGGTCATTGCAGACCAACTGGCAGATGCACCTATATATGTAGAGAACCCACTTGTTTCAGAATTTCCAGATGAATCCATTTTCAACATTGACATAGCTACTCATTGGAAACTATACTTTGATGGATCCTACACACAACATGGGTCAGGAGCTGGTATCTTCTTCATCACTCCACAAGGGGATTGTATACCAAGATCATACAAACTAGCATTCCCTTGTACCAACAACATTGCAGAATACGAGGCTTTAACTATAGGTCTCAGGATAGCAGTATAGTGGAACATTATGACATTGAAGGTATATGGAGATTCACAGCTTATCATAAATCAAGTGAACAATGAGTACCAAACAAAGGATGATAACCTAACTCCATACAAAAGGCTGGTGGAAAATCTCAAGGAATCTTTTGTTGACATCACATTCAAGCAAGTACCAAGAACCAACAACAGAGCAACAGACGCAATGGCAACTATTGGATCACTCTTAGAGATCCCTCGAAATGTTCTGAAATATGACTTCTTAGTAGAGCAACTTCTTGTACTAGCATTCAAGGTACCAGAGTCAGAATTTGTGGGTGAAATTGTTGGTCCAAACAATCAGTGGTACCAAGAAATTTACACATACCTTAGGATAGGTATCATTCCCACCGATTTGCGTTCAAGCCTTAGACGAACCTTTATCAAGAAAGCATCTCATTTTGTCATTTTAGGAGAAACCCTATATCGCAGAAGCATAGAAGGAACCTTACTAAGATGTCTTAACCCTGAGGAGGCTTCAACTGCCCTAACTAAGGTGCACAATGACATCTGTGGTTCTCATTCGAGTGGCATGACCTTGTCTAAGAAATTGCTGAGGAGTGGGTATTACTGGCCTACCATGGACAGAGAGGCACATGAATACGTCAAGAAGTGTCTACAATGTCAGCAACATGGGGACCTCATCCATGCTCCAACTCAAGAGCTTCATCCAATTGTCACACCATGGCCCTTTTCACAGTGGGGACTCAATCTCATTGGGAAAATCACACCCACCTCATCCAACGACCACAAATTCATTATAACTGCAACTGATTACTTCACCAAGTGGGTTGAAGCCATACCTATGACCTACATCACTGGAAAGTAGATCTCAAAGTTCCTCCTGAACTATCTCATATGTCACTATGGTGTTCCACAAGCCATTATCTCAGATAATGGGACACCATTCAAAAATCAGGAAGTCCGTGACCTATGCGATAAATTCAAAATCCAACATCACTTTTTCACCCCGTACTATCCCCAAGGCAATGGCCAAGCAGAAGCTACAAATAAAACCATCCTCAAAATCCTTAAGAAAACAGTCAATGATGCAGGTCGTGACTGGCATTTGCAGCTTAATCCTACCCTTTGGGTTTATCGAACCAGCATCCGCACACCCACTGGTGCCACACCATTTTCCTTGGTCTATGGATCAGAGGCCATCTTGCCCATTGAGATCGAGCTACCATCCCTCAGAGTATCATTGCAAAACCTCATCATAGATGAGGAGTATCGCGTTTCAAGACTGAATGAGCTGGAACTATTGGATGAGCAACGTCTAGATGCTTTAAACCATCTGCAAGTGTATCAGAATAGACTGAAAAGGAGCTACAACAAGAAAATAAGAAGCAAAACTTTCTAGGTTGGAGAATTAGTGCTAAAAGAGAATCAGAAGAATGTCTTGAACCCAAATGGCAAGGGCAAGTTTGAACCCAACTAGTTGGGACCCTTTGTCATCACAACAAGCTACAAATCAGGGGCATATCAGTTATCAACACCCGAAGGGGAACCCCTACAGGAGCCAACAAATAGCTCCCATCTCAAAAAGTTTTAGGCCTAAATCTTTCAAGGTATAGAACCAAAAAATCCAAAAAATCATAAAAAGTCCTAAAAAAAGGGTTACTTTGGCGAAAACCTGGCAAACAGGCATCTTGGTGACAAAAAAATAAATCAAGAAAACAGTAAAGAGAAAAAAATCATCCTCTAGTGAAAACCACTTCGGTGGCACTTTGGGCAAGTACCTTGGTGAAAATCTGGCAAACAGGCACCTTGTGTAAATAAGCACTCTCCATCCATCTTGGTCTTCGTGACTTGCTTTGCATCATTCACTCACCCATCGGATATCATCACATTTCACCCTTCCATCCGCATCTGCACCATAGCTTGGTCTTGCGTTTGTGTCATGATTCCTCCTAGAGCTACTCTGCCCACTTAAGAGGTCAGTTTGTCCTACCTATATCGGAGTAGTCTATCGCCTCACGCTGGGGGCACGTTCTCATAAGAAAAGATTCATGTATGATCTGAAAGTCCAGAAAATCAGAAAATACAAAAACTTTAGTGTATACACCTAAAAATGGTCACATCACATTGTCTGGTAATTAATTAAATATTTTTAAATGTTTAATTAAAATATTCTGATTCCATCTACGTATAAATAAATTTAAATAATTTATTTATATTCTTCTTTTCGATTAAATAAATAAGTTTATCATCTTTTCGTATTCATTTCTTAATTAATTAAATAAACATTACAATTTATTTATATTAATGATCATATAATCTTAGTTTGAATATTTTATTCAAATAAAGATTAAAATATTCTTCTTTTCTTCTAAATATCATTTATAATTAAATATTTCAAATATTTAATTAATTCCTTTAAATATTCTTCTAATATCAATTCATAATTAAATATCTCAAAATATTTAATTAAAATCTTCTATAGTTTTTAAAATCAAAATGCATTAAATGAAATTAAATAAATTTATTTATTTATTTAATTTGGGGATTATCTTCAACATCCGGGAAGCAAACGGTCAAAACAGAAAATTTAATTTTCTCTGTTTTTGTGCAAGCTTGTTCCCATGGGTTGAAGACAGGAATCCATCCTTCTCTCCAACCTCTCAACCTCTTCCATCTTCTTCTCAACTTCTTCATCTTTCACCATTCAAACCTACCAGACAATCTCACAGCCGTAGATTCTTGCCAGCCAGGATTTTGCCAGCAAAAATCTATAAATATGACTGCCGGGAGCCCCAAATCATATAGAAGTTTTAAGCAGGATAATTATAGTCAAATTACAAGTAATAGCTTTCAAAGCATTCATAGTATTTGCATAGCATAGAATCATAGCATAATATAGCATAGAATCATGAAATCTTCCGTTCACAGCCCCTGTCCATATCCGTCACCAATTTCATTCACCAGCATATAGGATAGAGAAGCTTTATTCTTTTTGCATACTCATTCTACAACAGTCATTTGGAGAAGCTTAGCTTATACAAAATCTGAGAGCAGCAGCTTCAAATTCCTGGAGATAGAGGAAAATGAAACGGCTCTGAAGAAACTTTATTTTATTGGATTTCAATTCATTTATTTTTCTTTGGTTTAATGTTTTTATTTTGTGTTTTGTTTTCATTTAGATTACTCATATAAACATTAACACATTTTTGGCGCCCATCGTGGGGCATTTTCCCCTGTTTCTCGTATTTGTTTGTAGTTTCTTTTTACAGGTTACAGGAAAAAACAACGGAATAGCACAGGAAACACATCTTCGAAACGTCAACACCCAGTTTAGCGCAATTGAGGATTTTTGCAGCGCCCGTGAAATATTTTACAGCGCCCGTGATTAGTATTGCAGCGCCCGTGATTAGTATTGCAGTGCCCATAATTAGTATTGCAGCGCCCATAATTATTATTGCAGCGCCCTTAATATGTATTGCAATGCTATTAATTAGTATTGCAGCGCCTTTAATAGATTTTTTAGCGCCTTTAATTTTTGTTATAGCGCATTTCTGTACTTTGTAATTTGTAATGTTAAAACAGTCTAACTGACTCCGACGCGACCGCAGACAGTTAGTAAATTTTTAAAGATAAAAAGAACCAATCCTAGGATAGACACGGAAAGATAAAACACACCAATCCTAGGGTAGACACCTAATTTCCAAATGAAGCAATCCTAGGGTAGACACTTCATATTTTGTTTTGGGCTTAAAAAGAATTTTCTATTTATGTGAAGCAACATCTTCACTTAGCTTAGAAAACTTTCATTTGGGGCTTAAAATATGTTAGTGATTGCTTTGTTTTTGGTGATAGGCCTATGCTCTCCCCTTAACTGGGTGATCAAAATGCCAAACTCACCTATTTCCTTCATGCAAATTTCCTGCTTTATCAATACCTTTTAGAAGGCCTGCCATAGTGGGAAAAAGTACTCACCCTACGAGAACGACCTAAGTGGGAACAACTAAAGCCAAGTTTTCCAACCCACTATAATCAAATGCAAATGGTTGATGAAAATCCCATTCGACGATAGTGTGCATTGATAACCATCCCCAAAGCCTTTGTTCTAAAGGTAGGGAGGTCTCTCGAGGGAGTCTATCATTTGTCGCACCAAACGGAAACCCTTACTAAGAACCTAGTGTAGTATCTTACCGAGTCAGTTTCCGAACATCATTTTAATCACAGTGCAGGGGAGGGAAGAATCTACCCCCAAGATACTCACCATATAACTGCCAAGGATTGTTTGCTCAGGGGATCTGGTATCCACTTCTGTCACTCTGAGTACACACCTGGAAAAGAAAAAAACACGGGTGCCCTTTCGGGGGTGACATGGCTATGTGAGTCGACGCAGTTCTAAGATGTAGGCTGTTGATTGTTATGATGACCTACTTGAGAATTAAGAGTGACTCTGTTTGAAGTGCTTATCATGTGTAAAACCAGTTAAAACAATTTTTGAACAACATTGTGATTATACACTTAATGTTTAGCATAGGACTTAAGACAACCATTTTACAACTTGTTTGATGTGTTTTCAATATATTAATTCAGATAAGATCATCCAAAACACTCACTATCACATTGATTAATCTCATGTTACAAGATTGGTAATCCACAACGTTTGTAAAGAAATCCATTTTCAAAAGGATTAAGAAGCCAAAGAAACCCCTCAATCACAAGAAACTATTGAAGAAGCAACGATTCTTGTATCAAAGCCAAAAAAATTTACTCAAATATAGAACCTTTCTTCATAGGTATCATGATTGTGTTAGAGGTTTTTCAGATGATTATGCCATAGAACCTTTGTATTCACAAGCTTACTTTCAAAGAAGAACCCTTTCTCAAAGGCATAACCATAGTCAACGCATTCGTTTCAGTTATATTCCCCAACCCACAATCGAATATTCTACTCATCCCAATCAAATTTTGCAATAGAGAACTTAGAATACATTAGGCATCCATCTCAAAATCCATCCTTTTACAAAGCCATGATCAAAACTTCATAAAGTGAAAAATCATCCTTTTCTTGATCTTTTGCTTATATTCCCGATAAATAGGATTATCATCCTTCCACTTAGGGAACAACAAAAGTCAAAGATTAGAAATTTTATGTAAGTCATAGAATTTTCATTCTATGCTGACTTTCATACATATCACATAAATTGCACTATTTCACTCTTTTGATCAAAAGTGAGTAGAATTTGGAGTAAAACCTATGCCTGTCTTCACAAGATCTCAAAAACAAATGGAAAAAGACGAGGGAGAAACCACTACAAGTAAAATGGGTGACCGTAATGAAAAATAAGAAGAAATGTTTAATCTTGATGATTTAATAGATGAAAAGCTTCAAGAAGCAGAACAAGATCCCCAATTCCATACTCTTATGGAAAAGATTTTAGAACGAAACAAAGAAAGATACTTTCTTTCATTAGCTAATCAAGGAGCTAAATTACCTCACAATTTCGACATAGAAGGGATTAAGCAAAGTCTTGAAACTCCTCCTAATGACTTTAGTGATCTTACTCAACAAATAAAAGAATTACGAGGGAAAATAAAGGAAATGCAAGGAGGTACAACAAAGAAATATGTTTTGGAAGACATATCTCCTTATCCATTTGATAGGATTCTTCAAATGATCCCATTTCCAAAGCATTGTGAAATTCCTAAGTATGATAGGTATAATAGAAAAAACTGATCCTATTGACCATGTGAGGGATTTCCGAAATATGAGTCTAGAATTCGCCTATGACGATACCTACTTGATGCGATTATTTCCACGAAGTCTAGGTGTACAATCCATGGAGTGGCTTTCTAAAATCACTCCACCTATCAAAACTTTTGAGGAGTTGATAAATCAATTTATATCACAATACTCCTACAACATTCAACATCCAATAACAATGCTTGATCTTTGTAAAGTGAAACAAAAAGTAGGAGAACCCTTCACTACATTCTTGCAAAGGTAGAGAAGGTTATTTGCACAATATTCTCGTCCTATTCCTAAAAAAGAAAAGATGGATATCTTCATTAATAGCCTACATCCAGAATTAAGCTATAGGCTTAACCTTCATTGTCCTCATAACTTTGAAAAATTGATTGAAAATGCAATTACCATTGAAGGGGCCTTGGTTAAAAGGGGAGTGATAAAACTTGATAATCCAAGTACATCAAATCAAAAAAAAAATGATAAAACAAAGTTTTGGAACAGAAACAAAAATGTTGTCAATGATGGCATAGTGGATGCAAATAATTTACGAACAAGACCATCTATTTTCAATCTATCAAGTGTTCCACGAAACACTCAACAAGGAAATACAACTCAACAAGGAAACAACAATCAACAAGGAAAAACCTCCAAGAAAGAGAGGACGACCAATCAAAATCATGGTAATTTCAATAATAATCTTGGCAATACCCAAACATCAAATCTGTCTAGACCTTCATTCTTTTCAAATCGATAGAATTTTACTGCTTTGGGTCAATCTCGAGTCTGCTCTCAAGGAGCTTCTTGATAATAAGGTTATCACCTTACCTCCACAAAGAGATTATGAGCCACGAGTCAAACCACCATCATGGAATGATTCGTATTATTGCAATTATCATCGATGTAAAGGTCATAGAATGAACAATTGTCAAGCTTTGAAAAATCTAGTACAAGATTTAATTGATAATGGCACCATTACAATCAAGGGACATCATACCAATGATGATCATCAAGCATTCAAAGATCCTTTACCAAACTATCAAAAGGGGGAAATGTCAGATACTAAAGCCAAAAGTATACATAATGTTGAAGACAATATAATCTGTCACATCTACGCAGATGATCAATGGGTTAATGTTATCAAAATCAAGGGAAAACAAGAATATCAACAGGTTAATGTGACAACAAGAGGTCAAGCAAAGGTTTTTCTAAAAGGAAGTTCATCTAAAACAACTATTTCTCCTCCAAGTCAGTATAATCTGGTTGATCAATTGAGAAAAACATCAGCTCAAATTTCCATCCTTGAACTTCTCAAAATATCTCCCATACACAAGAATATTTTAGAAGAAGATCTTGTAAACACAACTGTCGATACTGATTTGGATGTAAACAGATTTCAAGCCATGGTGGGACATTTGTCTTCCCCCACTTGTCTTTCATTTTCCGACAAAGATGATGCCTCTATGACACATCCACATAATTCCTCACTCTATCTTGAAGTCATGATCCATAAACATCGAATTAGACGTGTCTTAATAGATGGAGGAGCCGGTTTAAATATTTGTACCTTAAAGTTAATAAATTCCTTAGGAATATCAGAAAGTGAAATTGATCCACGAAGGAAAATAACTATTAAGGCATATGATGATGAAGAAAGAGCTTCTAAAGGAATAATATTGCTACCTATCAGAGTGGGACCTATTGTGAAGAATACATTTTGTCAGGTTCTAGATCGAGATCTATCTTATAACATACTTTTGGGTCATCCATGGATTCATGATATGCAAGCAGTACCATCAACGTATCATCAATGCATCAAGTTTCCATATGATGGACAGGAAATAACTATACAGGCTGATTACAATAGTACCCAAACTTGTTCAAATCTTCGAGTAACTCAAGATGTCTTTGTGCCACACAATAGGGAAGCTCTTGCTATTTCTTCTTCCAATTTACAAGTCCAATTGCAAGAATTGACAAAGAATCTTGATACTAAGCTGAAGTTCAAAGACAAAGGGGTAGGTGAATATTCATTATCTCTTTCTACTTTACCTCCTTCAAGATCACATGGTTTGCCAACTTTATCAAATCAAAAGATTGCAACAGCTTCTACATCTCAAGCTTCCGTGCCAATCACAAAGTTTGATGGAAAATTCATTAGAGCTAATACCACTGAAGAAGAAGCTGAAGATAGGGACATCCTAAGTTGGCTATACAAAGATGAAGATGAATCTCTCTTGCACATTAAGTTGCCTAAAGAGCAATATGGTAAGGGGTACGCTATCATGCAGAAGATGGGATATGAAGGGAATGGTCCTATAGGAAAAAGAAGAGAAGGAATCGTGGAACCAATTCAACCTATTTCAAAGCATTCAAGTGATAAAACAGGACTTGGATATGGTAAAGATAAAGAAGAATCTACTTCACAGCATGCACAATTAACTCATGAAGGAGGATCAATGTCAGATAAACATCATGAATCAGTTTTTCAATTGCAAAATAGTTTAGATACTGATTCTAATGAATATGAACGGGACACCATTTATAATGATGAATTTTGGAGAGATAAACAAGTTGATACTATACACAAATATGCACCTATTCTTATACAAGGAGAAGGCTCAAGGCCTCCACTTGATTTAGTTTTACAAAACGATCATGACTCAAGTGAGGAAGAAGATGATTCTAGCGAGATTGACAATCAACAGGAGAATACTATCATAGACCTTGTCTACCATGAGGATGATAACCATATCATGACTTTGACAATTCAAGACCTTACCCAACCTAATGATCCTATGCCTTTAGTTTATCCAGAACTTATTGATTGGGACATTGATGCACCTATCCATATTCCTACATTCCATAATGATGAGGATATTATAAATTTCCTTTGTTCCTCAAATGAAGAAAACAATTATTTCATTCAAGAATCTCATACTCATGATTTTGATAAAGAGGGTGTCAAGTCTCTTAGCTGCAAAATAAATGAAATAAAAGATGGATCTATTGGTGAAAACCGAAAAAAGGCAGTGATAGACCAACAAAAGAGAAAAATAAAGAGTGAATCCAACAGTGAAAACCTTTCTGAGGCACTGAAGGATGAGAAACTTGACACTCTTCCCAAGTATTATCATGAAAGATCTTCTATTTTGATTGAACCAACAGAATCAATCAACATAAGTACAACAAAATAGCCAAAAGTTTTGCAACTTGCAGCATCATTAACAGTTGAAGAAGTCTTGAAATTCATGGAATTCTTGAAGGAAAATCAAATCAATTTTGCTTGGTCATATGCTGATATGCCAGGGTTAGATCCTAATCTAATAATGCATCATTTATCTATCCAACCAGGAGCAAAACCTGTGAAGCAAAAGCTCAGAAAATGCATCCACATGTTGCATTATTGGTTAAAGAAGAATTAAAGAATCTTTTGGATGTTGGATTCATTCGCGTTATTGATTATGCAAAATGGATTTCAAATATTGTACCTATTTCAAAGCCAGATGGAAGGATCAGAGTTTGTACAGATTTCAGAGATTTAAATAAAGCTTGTCCTAAAGATGATTTTCCTTTGCCCAACATAGACATGATTGTTGACTTAACTGCTGGCCATGCGATGTATTCATTAATGGATGGATTTTCAGGATACAACCAGATAAAAATTGCACCAGAGGATCAAGATAAGACAGCGTTTACATGCCCTTGGGGTACCTATTGCTGGAATGTAATGCCATTCGGGTTAAAGAATGCTGGAGCTACTTATCAAAGAGCAATGACAACTATTTTTCATGATATGATGCATACATTCATGGAAGATTACGTTGATGATTTACTTGCCAAATCTCATACACGAGAAGAACACCTGAAAATCTTATAAAAAATCTTTACCAGAATGGAGAAGTTCAATGTTCGACTAAATCCAAAGAAATGTGTTTTCGGTGTTACATCTGGAAAACTCCTAGGATACATTGTTTTAGAAAAGGGTATAGAGGTTGATCCAGAAAAAGTGCAAGCTATAATGGACATGCCTCCACCATGAAATATCAGTCAACTTCGATCATTGCAAGGAAGATTACAGTCCATCAGAAGGTTTATAGCCCAACTGGCAGACAAAAGCTTGCCATTTACACATTTATTGCATAAAAATGTTCCATTCAAATGGGATGACAAATGTGAAGCAGCATTCAATCAGATTAAGCAGTATCTTACGCATCCACCAGTTTTAATTCCACCTATTCCAGGAGAGCCACTCATACTCTATATTTCAGCAACAAAAGTATCTTTGGGAGCATTGCTATCACAAGAAGATTCTACAGGTAAGGAAAGGGCCATATATTATATCAGCAGAACTTTAACAAGACATGAGTTAAACTACAGTTTCATTGAAAAAGCTTGTCTTGCAGTAGTGTTTGCTTCTCAAAAGTGGCAACATTATATGTTGGCTCATACATTTAAGCTGATAACAAAGATTGATCCATTGAAATACCTATTAAGCAGAGCTACTTTAACAGGAAGACTTGCAAAATGGGTAATGATCTTAAGTGAGTTTAACATTCACTATGTAGATTGAAAAGCTATTAAAGGACAGGTCATTGCAGATCAGTTGGCTGAAGCACCTTTACAAGAAGAAAATCCAATGCACATTGAGTTTCCTGATGCAGATGTCTTTACAGCAACAATTCAGAGACCATGGGCATTGTACTTTGATGGATCTTATACACAATATGGCTCGGGGGCAGGGATTCTCTTTGTTACACCTAAAGGACATACCATTTCACGATCATATCGGTTGATGTTTCCTTGCACGAATAACATAGCTGAATATGAGGCATTACTCATAGGATTGAAAATGGCTTTGGAATGGTAGATTACAGAGCTAGAAGTTAACGGTGATTCACAACTTGTCATTAATCAAATTAATGATGATTATCAAACCAAAGATGATAAGTTGTTACCTTACAAGAACATGGTGGATGATTATAAGAAGTATTTTGTGTCAATCAAGTTTTCACAAATATCAAGGATTGATAATAAGGCTGCAGATGCAATGGCTACCATTGCTTCCTTATTACAAATATCAGAAGATCGAACCAAGTATGAATTCTTGGTGGAACAATTGTTTTCTCCCACCTATGATAATCCTGAAACCCAAGTCATATGTCATTTGACTGGTTCTGACTCACCTTTATATGGCAAGACTTATACTTACCTTAAAGATAACATCTTACCTTCGGATTTATCTCGCAACCAAAAACGGAATTTCATTTGCCAATCATCCCGTTATACTTTAATTGCCAATATCCTTTATCGACGTGGTCTTGATGGTACACTCCTTAGATGTCTCGAACGTGACGAATCTGAAAAAGCCTTGTAAGAGGTTCATGGTGGTATTTGTGGAACTCATTTGAGTGGTTTGAACTTAGCCAAGAAACTTGTAAGAATGGGATACTATTGGCCTACCATGGAGAAAGATTCTTTTACTTTCATCAAGAAGTGTTCTAAATGCCAGATTCACGGGAATCTTATTCATGCACCTGCACAAGAACTGCAACCTTTCGCTTCAACATGGCCTTTTTCTCAGTGGGGATTAGATCTTGTTGGTAATATACATCCTTCATCGTCAAATGGTCATAAATTTATCATCACAGCTACAAAATATTTTACAAAATGGATTGAAGTTGTTCCTTTGACAACAGTGACTAGTAAACAAATATCTTCATTTATCCTGAATTACATTAGTTGTAGATATGGAATTCCTAATTCTATTATCACTGATAATGGAAGGCCTTTCAAGAATCAAGATGTGGATGAACTTTGTGAAAGATTTCATATCCAACACAGGTTCTCTACACCTTACTCTCCACAGGGTAATGGTCAAGCAGAAGCTTCCAATAAAACCATCTTGAAGATATTGAAGAAGACAGTAAATGACGCCGGTCGTGATTGGCATGTCCAATTAAATCCAGCTTTGTGGGCATACAGAACTAGTATTCACACACCAACAGGAGCTACACCATATGCTTTGGTCTATGGAGCAGAAGCTATCTTACCACTAGAGGTTGAAGTACCTTCGCTTAGGGTCTCACTCAAGGGATTGGTAAGTGATGAGGACTACAGGGTTTCTCGTCTCCAAGAGCTAGAATTGTTAGATGAAAGACGTCAACATGTAGCTGATCATTTAAGGGGTTATCAACAAGTTATGTCCCGTAGCTATAATCATAGAGTTAAACCATAGACATTTCAAGTGGGTGACTTAGTTTTGAGAGAAAATCCACGTAATCAGCAAGACAGAGAAAAGAAAGGGAAATTTGAACCTAACTGGCTTGGTCCATTTGTTGTCATTGCAGCATACGGTTCTGGTGCATATCAGTTATCCACGTCAGAGGGGGACCTGTTTGAAGAACCGATCAATAGTATTCATCTGAAGAAGTTCTATGCATAAAAGGTCCTGAAAAAATAAAAAAAATCATAAAAGGTCCTGAAAAAATAAAAAAAATCATAAAAGGTCCTGAAAAAATAAAAAAAATCATAAAAGGTCCAAAAATAAAAAATCATAAAAAGTCCTAAAAAATAAAAATAAATAAATTAATTAAAAAAAATTAGTAAAATCCCAAAAAAGTGCAATAAAAACAAGTAGTAAAAAAACCTGGTAAATAGGCGTTACTTGTGATTAAAATGGGTTCCTCCATTTATTAGTTTATGTCTTGTTTTCATTTTTGGTATCATCCATACATTTCTATCATCTGTATATATCTTTCGTTATCCATATCATATAGTGGGAATTCTTATCTTTCATCATGGCTTGATGAAATTTGTATATATCTTTTATCCTTAGGTTGTGTTTACACTGGGGGCAAAAATGCAGAAACATAGACTAAACAAGGGAAGGACAACAAGCTTTTTGAATATCACAAATAGACATAAAACAGTTTGACAAAACACAACAAACATTTTCGTATCAAATCAACCACAACATGTTTATTCAATGCCAATAGAAATTGAAACAACGTGATCCAAACAACTATTGAAATGAGAATATCAATGATGATAACCAAATTGGATGATCTTAATCTGAATAAATGTTTGAAATACTTTAAGCAAGATTTGAATGATTGTTTGATTTTCTATCATATCTCTGGAGCGATTCGATGATGTATTGAACTAGAAGAGCAAGGAAGGAGTATGATTTTTCTTTGTCTGCTATTTGTGAGGAAATCATTAGTACTATGCAAATTGGTCGCGAGACATGTTCTACTATGTATTATGGATGACATTTCGGAATTTACATGGGAAAAGGATTAACTCTTGTTTGTTTATGCAAGCAATACTCAGGTCATCTCGGTTCAATTATACCTAGATGCTTGTATTAAATTGCTATATTAAAAATCATGAAAGCAATACTCAGGTCATCACTGGTGCTAACATACCCTTTGATGCTTGTATTAACTTTCAACATTTCAAAGCTCTATGATGATACAAAAAGCATGAATAAGCTCTCCAAATGGAAATATTGTATGGATGTTCTGCATGGTTAGTATAGATTGCATTCATATTAGAAACTGCATTTTGCATTCATAAATTCCCAAAAAAACTGGCAAAGAATCAAATGGTTATATCTTTTTGAATACATGACTAAGTATATTTTGACATTCACATTGTTTCATACATTTTTCATATATATTTGCATTAGAAAATCATAAAATTAAAGCATATATCATATACATCATGCATTCATTCATCAAATAAATTTCATCTCATAAAATCATGTATATAAATATCATAAACCATGAAACCATAAATCATAAATAATCATAAATACACGTCATATAATATCATAAATCATCGCTGTATTTTATATGTCTCAAAAATGAATGTCAAAATGTACAAGGATGTCAACTACAAATGATATAACATCATCAAAAATGAGATCATCTCACGGTGTATACAAAATGTCTCAACAGAAAATCATGAAAATATCATATATAATGCTCTAGGCAGTGCTATCCTCTGATGGAGCTAGCCTAGGACCTGTACCACCTGCCCCTGATGGACCTGCTCTGCTTGTCCTTGGTGGTCCTCCTGGAGGTAATGGCTGTGTCACACCTCTACTGGTAGTACGAGAACAACCATGAGTAGATCGTGACTGAGCATAACTCTCTCTCTGCTCAGGTGGAACTACATCATGATATCTAGTCCGATAGAACTCTGCCTCTCGGGTGGCTCTGGTAACCTCTCTCATCATGTCACCCGTCAAGGTGCTAGCTGCTACTCTCTGTAGGCTATCTGCCAAGGCAATGGCCTACTCACCCTGCTGTCTAGCTGCGTCCCTCTCAGCAGTAACCGAAGTCAACTGACCCTGCAACTATGAAATCAAGACTTGTGCCTGAGATAGATGAGCCTGCAAACTCTATACTGTACTCTACAAAGAGGATATCTGGTCTGATACCATCAGATCTACTAAAGAGGATGGGTCAGTGTGTCTCATCCGTGGTCCACCTCTGCCACCTCTCCTACCACCTCTCCTGCCACCTCTATCTCCACCCCTACCATCACCACCATCATCTCCCTCTGAGTCATCATCTCCATCACTCTCATCATCATCACTATCCTCTGAATCATCATCCTCTGACCCGGAGTCTCTCTGTCGACGTCTCTGTGCAATAATAGGAGCAACAGCCTCATCAGGATCAAACATACGCGATGCCGGATGCTCTAGGACATACTAAAAATACTCTGGTGTCATACTTGCATCAAGGACATCCACTCGGTAATCCCACATCTGTGCCCCTAAACTGGTGAACTCTGCCACCGCTATCTCATATGAAATCTGTGGTCCCTATACTGCAAGCTCTGGCTGTCACCGTGCATAAATGGCTGAACCCACACGCATACCCTGAATCCGTCCAAACTGTCGACATACTCGCCCAGCAAGAAATCTCTCAAGGATCCATGTAGTCTGCCCAATCAAAAATCTGGAAGTACATACAAATGGCATCTCCCTCACATCCTCTGGCCATGGCTCATAATCTAAGTACGGTCTCCAACATACTGTATCCAAACTATCCAATAATCGCTGCCAATGCACTAGTTTGCCCAGTCTCGGCTGAGCAATAATGTGAGCATATCTCCATCTGTATGCTCGACCAGCTGGTCGCTATCCTTGAGTCAATGGACGTAAAACATCAAAGTGCTCCCATGCCCATATCTGTAATAATGAGCACCCAACAGCAAAACTCCGGCCTCTACCATATACAATATGATGTAACTCATCATATAAGTGGGCTAGCATACATGTACCCCATGCATACCGTGTCCCCTGCATCACCATACTCTCCAAAACATGACCCCATCTGATCACAAACCCCTTCGACCTATGGTCAGGGCACAACACACCTCTAATAAATCCTGCAAGTATAGCTGGTAGCGGTGGATATGTATCTTTAATCTCGCCCCATGGGATAAAGTATCCAGCGATCTGATCATCTCAGAAAATCCTCCTCAAAGCATCAGTGCCTCTAGCCTCTTGGCTATCAAAAACAACTATCTCTCCCATCAGTGGGATCCGTAAGATGCGATATACATCCTCGGGGGTCACTGTAATCTCGCCCGTCGGTAAATGAAATGTGTTGGTGTCACTATGCCACCGCTCTGCAAGTGCTGTCAATAGAGCCTTGTTAAGGCGAACCTCAGGCATATCAATTAATGCACTCAATCCACATGCATCAATAACATCTCTATCTGACTGTAACAAATATGAAATCAATGTCCATGTGCTCGGAAATGTCTCTCATAACTGCAAAACACCTAATCTCTCCTGTTGACATATTATCAAAGCAACATCAATATCAAATCATCATAACATATCAATTCAAAACTGAACATCAAATTATTTGTTTTTTTTCATCATCATCTTGAAAGAATAATATCAAGATCCTATTTGTTTTTAACAACCTTAGAAGAAAACAAATCAATCAAACTATTTGTTTTTCATCATCATGGAACGCAAATAATCAACATCAAAGTTTCTTTCTAACAACTTTAGAAGAAAAATTATTTGTCGTATTTGTTTTTAACAACTTTAAAAGGAAATCTATCAGTTTATATTTGTTTTCCAACAACTTTGGGAACAAATTTATCATTCACAACAACATACAATCAAAAGTGCTACAAAAATGCTTATGGGCGCTACAAAATTCCTCATCGGCGCTAAAGAATTATAAGCGCTAAAGAATTAATCAATAGCGCTATGCTTTTGATTACCGGCGCTACAAAATTTTATGTGCTATGAAAAACATTAAGAGTGCTATCAAAATTTTCAAATGCGCTACGGAATTTTATGCGTTATGAAAACCATTAAAAGCACTATAAAAACTATCATATGCGCTATAGAATCAATCGCGCTACAAAACAATTCAAATGCGCTATGATATATATCAAATGTGCTATATAATTAAATGCGCTACGAAAACTATCAAACGCGCTACGAAAAACATCGAGGGTGCTAAAACACACATTTTTACGTCGAAACATGGAAAAACGTGCATTAAACAGAAATTTTTTGAAAGACAAGTGATTTATGGGACACATATCGGAGGTCCATAGTGCACTGGCCGCTGATGTCGTCGGATACACTCAAAACAGTGCTGGTGAACTGGAAGTACCATAATTATCAACTTAGAGCTCAACATTTGTAAATTTTACTAGGTTAAAATTGAAAATGACATGGAAAATGACATTTTTAACCTATATAATGGTAAAATTGGGGCATTTTTAACATAGTAGGGACAATTTCTTCATCAATTTTAAATTTCATATCTTTCCGGGTCAATTTTCTTCATATCATTAGTTTCAAACAATGAATTGACATCTTCAAAAATCCATAAAAAAAAAAAAAAAAATCACAAAAATTCAAAATATTATCGATTCATCATTTGCGGGGGCATATACCTATCAATATTTTGACAGTCAACATTTGGGGCAAATTTCAAAAACTTCTTTGAAGCAATGCGTAAAACACATCACTTCAAAGAGGGGCAAAATGTATACACCTAAAATGGTCACATCACATTGTCTGGTAATTAATTAAATATTTTAAAATGTTTAATTAAAATATTCTGATTCCATCTACGTATAAATAAATTTAAATAATTTATTTATATTCTTCTTTTCGATTAAATAAATAAGTTTATCATCTTTTCGTATTCATTTCTTAATTAATTAAATAAACATTACAATTTATTTATATTAATTATCATATTATCTTAGTTTGAATATTTTATTCAAATAAAGATTAAAATATTCTTCTTTTCTTCTAAATATCATTTATAATTAAATATTTCAAATATTTAATTAATTCCTCTAAATATTCTTCTAATATCAATTCATAATTAAATATCTCAAAATATTTAATTAAAATCTTCTATAGTTTTTAAAATCAAAATGCATTAAATGAAATTAAATAAATTTATTTATTTATTTAATTTGGGGATTATCTTCAACATTCGGGAAGCAAACGGTCAAAACAAAAAATTTAATTTTCTCTGTTTCTATGCAGGCTTGTTCCCGTGGGTTGAAGACATGAATCCATCCTTCTCTTCAACCTCTCAAGCTCTTCCATCTTCTTCTCAACTTCTTCATCTTTCACCATTCAAACCTACCAGACAATCTCACAGCCGTAGATTCTTGCCAACCAGGATTTTGCCTGCAAAAATCTATAAATATGACTGCCGGGAGCTCCAAATCATATAGAAGTTTTAAGCAAGATAATTATAGTCAAATTACAAGTAATAGCATTCAAAGCATTCATAGTATTTGCATAGCATAGAATCTTAGCATTATATAGCATAGAATCATGACATCTTCCGTTCACAGCCCCTGTCCATATTCGTCAGCAATTTCATTCACCAGCATATAGGATAGAGAATATTTATTCTTTTTGCATACTCATTCTACAACAGTCATTTGGAGAAGCTTAGCTTATACAAAATTTGAGAGCAGCAGCTTCAAATTCCTAGAGATAGAGGAAAATGAAACGGCTCTGAAGAAACTTTGTTTTATTGGATTTCAATTCATTTAGTTTTCTTTGGTTTAATGTTTCATTTTGTGTTTTGTTTTCATTTAGATTACTCATATAAACATTAACACAATTAGAAAATCAGAAAATCCAAAAACAAGTCAAAAAAGTCATTCAAAAAGTCAAAAATAGAGTCATCTTGTCGAACTACGTTGTCTCTGAGCTTGAATGTAGGCAAGGTTGATCTTTGATTATCCCCCGAGACATTTAGGTCAGTCCTATAGAAGTCTGTCATAATAAAACTGATATTTCATCATGTATATCTTCATTTGTAAATCGGTCAAGTTGTCAGTCGAACTACGTGGTCTCTGCGTGTATAACGTAGGTAAGGCTAATATGTTGATCAGCCCTCGAGGCCCCTAGGATAGGTCTTTAGGTTAGTCTCTTGGTCAAAATCTCATAAAATATCAAAACATTGGAAAATTGAAAATCAAAACATTTGAAAAACTCAAAAAAAAAACTAAAAACAGCCTCAAAACATTGTAAAACTCCAAAAACATCCAAATATTTGAAAAAAAATCCATCCGCCTCATCTCGCTTACACTCACGATAATCAATCATCCATAATAAATTGTCATCACCCTCAATCTTTGGTAAAACAATCGGAAACAAGTCTAGCAGTCAAATATGAAAACCTAAATTGTCAAAATCTCAAGTATAGGTTAGTCAGCAAGCAAGTTGGTCAACTCTTTTCTTATCAATGGCATATAAATCATAAATCAATTTCATCATCATTTGATAAAAGCATGTCCTAGGATCCATTCCAACAATGGGCACTTTTATGAAACCAACCACTTTGGGTAAACAAAACGATGTGTCATTAACATGTCCTAGGATCCGTTTCGACAATGGACATTATCTTTTGGTAATAAGTTTCGGCTCCCATCTTTTGAAACATCATTTCTCTCGGCTAACGGTACAAAGAACATTAGTTTGTTTGCTCACTTACTTTATTTTGTTTGATTTATCTCATTGTGCTCATTCCAAGGACCTCTCAATGATGTCCAAATGAAGGATTTAGAGAGATAGGAATGGGGCAATGATCGTTATCTTTTGTCTGTTGTGCTTGTTGGATATCTTTGTAATATAACCTTGGTCATGCGTGCTTTTGTTTAGTCTGTAGCGAGGGTGTTTTAAGTTTCTTGTTGACCACATAGAAAGGCTCACCTTCCTATGTTTTGGTCTGAGATATTTGAAATATTTGAAATATTTTCTAGACAGGGTTTCGTATGTCAGGTGTGAACAAGAATACTCCTATCTAATTTGTTGAGTCAAAGTCCATCACACTAGGTACAATGCCATCCTGGTTCTCGATACCTTGATGCATCGTACAATGTGTATTATCAAACATAAGGAGATTCGCCCTTTGAAAATCCCACTTCCACTTCAAGTAGTCATCATCATTTGCATGATCATCTCATTCTTTCATTCTTCTATCACATTCTTCTATCTTTACTAACATTTCTATCCCAGTTGGTACATGAAGCTACCTACAGCTAATGAATGTCCATTCATCTACATCAACCACTCCTCTCGCATTTTATTGTGATTTTGATTGGCAATTGGCATTCCCATTCAACATCTCGAGGGGGCAATATACCAGTGCAATTCTTCTCACTTGGGCAATAGTGAGGCATCCGAAAAAATTAGATTTTTTTTGATTTTGATCATGACAAGATCATTGTTTGAATCAATGCAACAAGTACATTGCTTCAAAGAGGGGAAAAATGTAGACACGCAAAATGTACAAGTTGACATTGCGCATCTAAATCTGACTACCAACATCATTTCATCCTAAATCATTCCCCGACCTAACCATTTAATTAAATATCTTTATTTGATTAAATTCCTTTGATTTCTTCTCTTAATTAAACAAATCATGTGTTTGATTAAGTCTATTAAATCATTCTCCATCTCTTTTAATTAAATAATTAATTTTATTTAATTAATTAAATCTCTAAAGTCTATCTACTAAATTGAATAAATTAAAATCTTATTTAATTTAATCTTACTTCAATCTCTTTAATTAAATAATCAAAACATGTTTATTTAATTAAACTCATTAAATCATTTCCTCTCTTGTTTGATTTAAATTAATCCAAAAATCTAAGTCAAAATAAGTCAACTCACCTAATCATCATTAAACTAACATAATCATCATTTATTTAATCTAACCATGATTAAATACTAATCTCACCCACTTGCATTCTCTAGATATCTCCACTTGCACAAATAAATCAATTTATTGATTTATTAAATCTTCATTTCCCTCAACAAAGCATCTTTTGGAGGAATATTCTTCTATTTCAAATTCAAAATTTGAATGACATGTCCTTCCAACATGTCATTTACTCTCTCTTACAAGTCCTTCCAACAAGGCATTTACTTCTTCTTACATGTCCTTGCCTTGAGCCAAGTGGCATTCAATGCAATTTTCTTTCCCCCTCTTACATGTCTTTTCTCAAAATTCAAATTCAAAAATGCATTTATTGGCACATTTGTCAAAACTTGCTCATTCCTCATCCAATCCCATTTGGACAAGTGGCATTTTTCCATTGGCCAAATCTTTGTCCCACATTGCTCTATTTTGGCTTTGTTTCCATTTCAACATTCTATAAATAGAATGCTTCACCATGCATTTGATCATCCACAATTATGCAAAGTTATTATGCACAAATATCTCTCAAATTCCATCCATCTTCTTAACTAGTTTATTGCAGATTTTGGAGCTCATTGAGGGACTTATCAAGTGGATCAATCATCTTCAATCAACATTTTCATTCAAGGAGTTGGGAAAGGGAAAATATCCACACACCTATTTGCACCAACTCCCCCATGGGATCAAGTGTTTGCATGCTAAATTAGGATTTCATATTTCCATTATTTTCTTCATTGTTTTCTTTGTTCTATTTCCTATTTTTAGCTTTGTGAATGGATTTCATGGGGAATCCTTGTTCATGCTTACAAAATAACTTTCTAACATTGTTTGTTTTTGTGTTTTTGTAGGCACTTCGAATTAGGGGTTCACAGGTACTAATCACATTTTTGTCTTTAGGCCTAGGAACCAGTAGCCATGTGTCATTCTTTTGAATATGTGTCAACTCTTCCTTCATAGCTATCAACCAATGTTTATCTTGACAAGCTTCAATGACACTCATAGGTTCAATCTTGGATATCAAACAATATTCTTCTACAATTTTTCTTCTAGTTTTCACTCCTTTACTCTTATCTCCTATGATTTAACTTTCAAAATGATTTAGCTTTACATAACTTCGAGTTTTGGGACTTTCTTGGACTTTTGATTCTTTTGATATTTCTTCTACAATTCCACTTGTCTATGCCTCTACACTTGTCTGAGCTTTCTGACTGATTTGATTTACCAGAACAAATTGAGGTTGCTTCACTAGAACATATGGAATAATTTGAAGTAGATTCACTGTCTGAGTGTTTTTTACTTGACTAGTGTTGTCTTCATTTGAATCATAGCTCCATCATTTGGATGTTTTGACAGAGTCCTCATCAACTCTAACATTTGCACTTTCAACCATCTGAGCTTTCTCAGTCTTTTATTATAGCATTGGTATGCCTTGCTCTTAGTAGAGTAACCTAGGAAGATCCCTTCATTTCTTCTAGCATCAAATTTTCCTATATCATCATCTCTCTTGATATAACACCTACTTCCAAAGATCTTAAAATACTTAATAGTAGGCTTGTGACCAAACCATAACTCATAAGGGGTCTTACCAGAATTTCCATTCACATTTACTTGGTTCAAGGTATACACAACAGTACTTACCACTTCACTCCAGTACATCTGAGACACATTTCCTTCCATCATCATGGTTCTAGCAGTATCCAAAATTGTTCTATTCTTTCTCTCTGCAACTCCATTATGTTGAGGGGTTCAGAGAGCAGATAATTGTCTTTTAATTCCATGTTCTTCACAATAAGAGTTGAATTCTTTAGAAATGAACTCACCACCTCTGTCAGATCTTAGGCACTTGATTTTCAATCCTTTCTAATTTTTTGCCATAGCCTTGAATCATTTGAATTTCTTACTTCACATTTTTCTCTCAAAAAGGAAACCCAAATCATTCTAGAGTAATCATCAATAACCAACATAAAATACCTTTCTCCATGAATACTTCTGACTCTGGAAGGACCACAAAGGTTAATATGTAGTAGCTCTAGCAAATTATTTGAATGAAAATGTTTGCTTCAAAAGCATAATCTAGTTTGTTTACCCATTTGACATTCCTTGTAGAATATATTAGCAAGCTTCACTAATCTAGGAAGATCTCTTACTACTTGAGTAGAACTTATCTTGATAATGTTGTCAAAATTTACATGACACAATCTCCTATGCCACAACTAGTTTTTATCTATTTGAGCAATCAAACAACTTCCACTAGCAGTATTTAAGTGAAAAATGTTACCTTGTGTTTGTTTTCTTGTTGCAATCAAGTTTCAAAAACTTCCTCGTATCTTGCATCTTCTGTCTTTGAACTATAGATCATATCCCTTGTGAACCATATGTCCAACACTCAATAGGTTGTGCTTTAGACCTTCAACATAGATGACATCATCAGTGTTTTCCTTACCATCAAGGCAAATGGATCCTTTGCCACAAATCACACCAGTGTTGTTATCTCCAAATATTACAACTCCACCATCATACTATTCCAAACTCATAAATTTGCTTTTGTCGTCGGTCATATGATGTGAGCATCCACTATCAATGACCCACTCATCTTTTTCTTCAACTTGAGTTACAAGAGCTTTTTCATCTTTAGTAGATTCACTAGCCGCATGATTATTTTCAATGGTAGCAATGAAAGCCCAATCATTTTCTTTTCCATTATCTTTATTAGATTCTTCATTGGTCACTGCTTCTTTAGCAAAGTAGCATCTCTTCGAGAATCTAGATTTCTTAGGTTTAGATCTAGGAACTCTTTCAGGACATCTTGATGCAAAATGACCTATTTTATTACATGAAAAAAATTTAATAGGTAATATATCTTTATACTTACCTTTTCCTCTTCCTTCTTGCTTTGCAATAAGCACTTCTTGTTCTTCTACTTCTTTTTCTTTATCTTCAAGTTGTTTCAGTTCTTCATCATACTTGGATACCTTCTTGGAGCTCTCTCTTAGACTATATATTTGTTTGTTATTTTTGGACATAGTAGCCTTAAATACAGATTCAGTCTTTGGTGTGGATTCACCAAATTCACTTATCTCAAAAGCAACAAGTTTCCCAATCAGTGTATCTCTTGTCAACTTGTTTACTGATCTAAACTCTTCAATAGCATGAACCTTCATTTTGTAGGAGGGAGGTAGGGATCTGAGTACTTTAGCCATAATTTCATCCTCATCCATAGAACCACTGAAACATGTAATACCCATCACTATCGCATTTACTCTCTACATAAAAGAGGTGATATTTTCATCTTCACCCATCTTTGAGATTCTCATACTTTCCTTTCAAGCTTTGTAGCTAAGCCATCTTCACCTTTACATCTCCTTCGTACAGGTTTCTATTTTCGTCCAAGTTTCACGAGTTGTATGCAGACCTACCACATTAGCCATCTCTGATTTTGTCAAGGCACTCACCAAAGCTTCTTTAGCCCTGATATTGCTTTTAACATCTTTGATCTCATAAGTAGTAGAGGGACCATTCTGAGGAATGATATATTTCTTTCTAGTAATCTTCTAGATAGAATCACCAAACATCATTAAGTGGCATTGCATCCTAACTTTCCATAGTGAGTAGTTAGTGCCATCAAATCTAGGACTATCCTTGAATGTTGTTGTCATCTTGGATCACCTCAAGCTTGTAGACTTTCTTTAGAGGAACCTGCTCTGATACCAATTGTTGGAAAAACAAGGACACACAATTGAGAGGGGGGGTGAATCAGTTGTATCAGAGCCTAAATTTTTTCTTACTAATCTTAACTTAATCTCAGATCTGATGAATAAGAAATTAACCATAAACAATCAACACATCAGAGAGACAAAGAACACATTTTTTTTTGTGTGGAAACCCTATTGGGGAAAACCATGGTGGATGTTAGTCCACAAGATTATACTCTGCTAGAAGTATACAAGAAATAATAAGGGGAATGCACATGCATTCAGTCACACTGCCTAGATCTCACTGCTCAATTACAAAAGAGGACTCACTGTCCAACAATAAGGTTTGGATTAAAACCATCCAATATTTGTGAACTGATAAAATAGCTTCTTCACAAGCTTGATTACAGTTCGTATTAAGCTCAACACTTCTTCACACTTCACACATTATTCTTCACACTTTTCTTAGTAATTGAATAATATTCACACATACACATAGAGGAGCACATGAAGCACCTTCTTCAACAATGAAGTAATCACCCGTATATATCTACTACATGAAATTCCATCACTACTTTGTTAATCAAGGAAAAAAATATATTTGTAATGTCGACCCATTTTTACAAATAAACTTTTAATGTGAATCCACCAAGGTCAGCCAGAACATAGTAGAGACCCAAAATAACATCTCCAATGTGAGAATACTTTAATTAATTACACCTCAAAGATCCATAACATGCTACCATCAACATGTCAGCCGGGAACAAGAAAAACCAAACATGAACAAGACAAGGTCTTCAACCATGAAATCTCTGAATAATGTGGATGTACCGAAAAGATAAAGAATGATCTAGAGACACTAGAGAACACCAAGAAACAACAGAGAAGCATTCACAACAACTGAGAAAACAATAATTACACAAACTTCATTCAAGAACACTGACAAAGACTAGCAACACACTATCATACCATAACATACTCAAAACTTCATGCGGACCTTTGAAACTTCTAGTAGATGATCTAGAAACATTCAACAATAAACCCTTTAGACGACATCAACTAATCTTCAACGTATAGAACACAACACCTTCTTGACCTGCACAGTTCCTTTGGGAACTAGGAATACTTTCTTTTACCATCTTCTCAATATCCTCAACATATACAATCTTCAATACACCAAATGGTAATAGTGTTGACATCAATGACAACCACATGTTAACAACCATATCCACGACATCTAACAATTAATTATATTTTCTACTAGTGTCTCTTGCAACATAGTAGGGGCACTTGTGGAATATTGGGGGTCATTTATGTTGGTATGAATAAGGTGTTTTACCTTACTAGTTCATCTATTAGGTCCTTTTCACATGTTAAGTTTACTTAGGTCCTAAGAATATTTTTATAAGTCTTAGTTTTCATTAGATTGTATCTTGTAGTATGTCATTTAATTCTTTTGACCTAGGTCATTCAATGATTGTTGTCTCATGTGATAGGATTAAGACACTTATGATATTTTCCAATCCTACCTCTTGCCTTTCCTATATAAGCAAGGCCTCTTGTACATTTGTAATAATAGGGAATATGCTATCATTGATCCATTATTGATAATTGTATATTATTGCATCAATACCAAGAAATAAATTCTCTTGCATATTTCTCTTTTGGAAGAATATTTTTTTTTTTGCAAGTGATCTTGTGCTATGGGAGCTAAATATCAACTCCTTGGAGTTCACTATCAACTCATAAATGGTATTAAATATTTAGATATGAAAAATAATTCTCAAATATGAGGTTGATTTTGGAATGATATTTTTTGAGTGAAATTTGGGATAAAATGAACCTCACCATTGAGTCTAAAAGGACCCAAAAACCCCTATTTTGATATAAAATAGTTCAATTTCGAATATTGGAAAATTTTTGGGCTCTTTTGACAAGGGTTGCATACTTCGTTGTTTGAAACTCCATATACTCCACATAGAATTTATACAATACATATGCTATTGGAGTTAAAAAAAGTTATAGTCAAATTTTTTTTTAGAATATTCCACAAAATATTCACTGGCAAAATCTTTGGGCAAGAGGTATGGTTGGAAGATGTTTTACATTTATAGATATATTCATTCAATTGTGTTAAATTTTATGGCTCAAAGGCCGTGAGAAGTGCACAACCCCATCATTACTACTTGAGTCACATTCCTAGCTTTCCAACCCTGGTCATGTGGGTGACCACCTGCTAGCCCCTAGGGGACCTAGCTTTGACCCGTAAGGCCCTAACAGTGCAATTATTTTCTAGAATCCATAAATTTTAACTCACATATATTGGATTTTAGCAAATGAGATATTTTCAAAATTTTAGTTCTAACCAATTTTTATTAGTCCAAGTCTCATTATAAAATGTTTCTTTTGATGATTTTTGTTGATGACTGAAGTTAGATCTTTTGGAATTCAAAGATCATAATATTTTTCTACTTTATCCAATTTTCATGACTCTTGTGGTGTCGAGGAGATATTTTTTCTATCCTTGCACTTTTTCTAAATTTAGTCCCAGGTACATTTTATTCATTTTTTTCAATATTGCATTGTGACTGATTACTTGAACATTTTGACACCCGAAGAAGTTATGTCTTGTTAAGGAGGGCTTCATTTTAAGTATTACTCATATTTGGAAGTTTATAATTTCTTTTAAAGCTTTTTATCTTTTTATTTTTAAAGATCCTATAATTTGAAGAGTGAATCATGTAGATGCACATATTGTGGGAGAAATCAACATGGGAATGAATTATGTCCTCATTTCTCACATAATTTCTTTCAACTCTTTCCTAAGTGTGCATCTCATCCATCATCTGATGCTACATTTGAATCTAGAGTTTCTCCTTCTCCACCTTTAAATATAGTTGTTGATCCTTCATCTTCATTGATTCCTTGTGCATAATCATTGATTGAGGCTCCCATTATTCTAGTTCAACAAGACAATCATAGTCTTTCAGATTCAAGTTCAAGTTCATGGAATGAGCACTTCAAAAGTATGAGTTTTCTTTTTTGTGAATCTCATATTGTGAATTTGGATGAAACAATTGAGGTGTTATCTCTCCTCTTTTATGACAATCCTTGCACTACTATTATGAAATCATCATTATATTTGAATATTTTTCAATAATAGTTACCAACTCATATTAGTTTGTCATTATCACCATTGATTGAGCATGTAACTAATTTGATTATGGCATCATTATCTACCGTGGATATGGTAATGTATGAGAAGTTTTTAGAGACTTCATCATACATATCCATACTTATTTCTATCAATTCCTATCTATAATGGGAAGTATTCTTGCATCTATACTTAGTTTTATTTCTTTGAAAGGGGAGGAATGTTTTTATTAGGTGTAGTGTAGGAAAATGTACTACTTTAAATTTTCACACTTTGTTTGGGTCCCCTCAATTAAATTGGACCTAATTGTGCCTTAATAAGCCCCATTTTACATCTACAAGCCTAATAAATTACATTTTTCAAAGGGGAAACCTAACAACAATTAATTCCAACACATAACACTTTACCGTGTGCAATGTGTGCTCTGGGGATAGGGACCTGGGACCCATTCGTCCATGGTCCAATGGGTCTTCCCTAGGCCTTTGAACCTAAATTTAAAATATTTTTTTGGTAGTATTTTAATGTCCCCAAATTAAAATTTCAATGTCATCTTATAATGTTTAATTTTTGAGAATTTAAGGATTCATACCTATAAATACAAGGTCTTTTTATAATCAAATCTAAGAAGTATAAGTTTCAGAATTCAAGTTTACAAGGGAAAAGATTATGATCAAGGGAATTCAAGAGTAGATTTATTAGTGATTTTTTGTAGCAATCAAGATCTCAATCATCATGTCAAAGTATCTCAAGCATCATGTCAAAGTCTCTTGCAATCATGCATGTTGTTAGAGCTAACATTGTGATGTAGGTTTTAAAGATCAAGTCAAGCATTCAAGTCATATTTCAAGTATCAAGATCCACATCCATTGAATCTATTTCATGTAAGATTGAGATCAACATTTTAGTCCTCCAAAGGTTTATTCAAGGGTTTGGTGAGTTGCAACATTACATTGTTCATTCATCATTCCTTTCATATTTCATTATTTCAATTCAAGGTTTAATTACCCAAATGGAGTTTGACCAAGGAAAACCCCCATCCACCAAAAACAAATATTTTTCTCCTCTTTGTGAATGTAAAAATTTATAGGTTGAAGAAGGATTGAAGAGTCAAAGTTGCAAAAAGTTGTCATATTTGTTGTCAATTCATGAAATCTCGCCTACAAATATCAGTTTTGAATTTTCGACATTGAAATCTAGATCAAACAAAAGCTACAGACTAACACTAGAGGATCTTGAGAGTTGTTTGAAACATTTGCACAAAGACCCATTTTCCTATAGGAAAATTAGTCCTAGTCAACCTTCAAAATCTGCATTTTGGTGATAGGTACACATCACTCTGCCATTTTTAGATCTATCAAAACTTTGTTGTTTTTGTCTATATTATGCTTTAAATTGTTGTTTTAAGTTTGAATGGGAATGGTTGATTTGATTTAATATTTTTAGTTTCTCTCCAAATTTTTTATTCAGGCTAATAACCTCACCCTTAATCATAAAGAAATCAATAGATTCCCTCATTGAGTTGATTGACCTAAGCGTTGTAAGTCAATTCTTTGTGTGGATATCTTTTCCTAATGAAATAAAGGAAGATAGGTCCACCTATATCACACACCTCACACATTATTTTGGGTGGAAAGCCCCACCCACCTATTTTCTTTATTTTAGTAGGTATTAGATCATATTTTATCTTCAAGCATCTACCATTTTATAGGAGATTACACATTCTAAGAGGGCTGCATAATCTACCCCTTTCCTCTTATTGGGATCTATTGATTGTATATTTATGATTGACATGGTCATTGGGGGTCATCATGATTCCTCCATTCATCACTTCTTTCATCACATATACATGATTATTTTCTTGAATTATCTCTATTGGAGAGGGATTTTCTACCATGTGGTTTTCCTCCTTTTCTTCATTTGTGAGAGATCATTTGTAAATGGGTACCTAACATGGCCTCATAGCTAGGACCCATCATCCACCAATCGTTGCATCATATATGTGCATTATTACATTTTTATTCTACTTTCTAAGTTGCACTTAAGTGGTGTTGTTGTTGTGAATAAGGTGGGGTGATCCCACAATACTGGTTTACAATTTTTGGCCAAATTAGACACTGAACTAATTTTTTGTAACTAAATCTTCATGTTTGGGCACCTATAGCGGCTAAACCGTGAGTAATTTGAAGATGATGAAAACTAGTGATTTATGACATTTTGTCTTGAGATTCTAAATATATTTTTTTCAAAATTTTTGGAATCAGATTGCACTTTTTCCATCTCCTTTGAAAACTAGTTTTTTTTAGTAAACACCATTTTTAAGGAGTGATGCTCACCATATACAATATAATTTTTTTTCTATGAAGGATAAAATTCAAATTTTTTCGAAGTTAGATTTGTAACTACAATATCTAGCATTTTCATTTGGTTTCATAGTGTTCTATTGAATATTTTTTCCTTAATCAAGTTTTGAATTGAAACCAATTATAATTCAGACATAGGCAGACTATATACAACATAATTTTTTTTTTATGTATTGAAATTCATTTTTTTTTTGTTGGATCAAAGCCTTCAATATATAGTGCACTGATATTTTAATTTTTTTTTGATAATCTGCTATTTTTCCACATGTGCAAAATAGAGAGCTTGATTTTTGGTGAAAAACTACATTCACAAGAAATAATATATAATAATAATAAAAAATAAAATAAAATAAAATTTATTTAAAATTATACTTTTTGGGAAGCTTATAATAAGGAATGCATACTTCAATTTTTTTTTAAATGAATTCATTTGATCCCCCAAAAGGTAAATCAAAAGTGGTTTTTTATCAACATTTTGATAGGTGTAAAGGAGACTCCATTATAGGTATGGTTTAAAACTAGTGGTGTTTTATCCAAGCGGGTTTGATCTAAGGTGGTTCAATCAAACCCTCTTCAACTGGAATCCTTTAAATGGAGCTTTTCATGCTTAAATCATTATATTTTCTAAAAATATGTGATTTTAACAAAAATCAGGATCTCCCAGAAATTGTAAACTAGTATTGTGGGATCACCTAGTGCTTAGCCTAAATAGTTCATCTTGTTGGTCCTATCCACATGTTAATTTTAGTTAGGTCCTAGAAATATTTTTAGAAGTTTTATTTTCCATTTGATCTTTTCTTATGTCATTTACTTCTTATGTCCTAGGTTATTTAATTATTGTTGTCTCATTTCATATGATTAAGACACCTGTCATGATTGTTGTCTCATGTCATATCTCTCACCTTGCCTATATAAGCACTTGGCCTCTTATACATTTGTAATCATAGGGGATGTATTATCATCAATCCATTATTTATCATTGTATATTATTGTATCAGTATTAAGAAAGCCATTATCTTTCTATAATCTCTTATCAAAGGAAATATTTTGGGAGCTCACTATCAACTCCTAAAAAATAAATCATAGTGGAGGCCACTTACAATATAGTTTTATTTACATGAAGCATAGTGTGGGTCATTTGCATGATACCATATGCCACTTGAAGAAAAAAGGTAGAGGTTACTTATTATTGGCAACATGAGCACTATGGTGTATGGGTAGTGTATGGTGTTTTCATTGATGGAAAACCATTGCTAAGAATGCATAAATGTTGGTTTAGAGAAGACCAAGTGTTTAGTAGAATGGAGTGAGTCCCAATGTGCACATTCCATGACCAAAGAATTTTTTTGTTTTTGTTTGCATTGCTCTACTATGCAAAATCTTGTCATGTGGTTTTGAGGTGTTCATGGTATGTGTTGGATTTTTATAAACCTAAATATTTTGGGGTTGTATTCCTTTTTTAGTTGAAGATTTTGTTGACAGTGTATTAGGCTTAATAGTGACAGTCTTACAGGTGCAAAGTGTGTGTTGAAATGATTTGTATTCCACTGTGTATAAATATTTTGTTGTGTTGTTTTGAGGAAGTGTTTAAAGGTGTCAGATGTGTTTGCAGTCCAAGTGACAAGTGATTTAGTGGTCCATGTGTTGAGTTGTGAATGAATAGTTGGTTCATTCAATTGTTGCTTTATTAGTGGTGCCAACCTAAAGGTTTGGGGTCATGCAAAGTTGAATTCTGTATAGAGTGGAATCATGGGAGTGATTATAGATCATGCCGACCTATTTTAGTGTGGTACATGTTTTTGTTCCCTTTGCAAAGAATGTGTGTTGGATTTTTGTGTTGATAGGTGAGCGTGTTTCACATTTTATCTAATTAGGAAAACCTAATTGATGCATCATTCATATCATACTTGTCTATCTTTGCATCCCTCAACAACTCAACTCATATTTATATCATCTTCAACTTTGAAAAAATTCTCCAAGGTCATCTATGCACCTCAACCATGCAAATTCAAATTAGTTTAGAACTAAAACACATTTGTAGCAGATAGAAGTGAAGGTGGACCACACTCCTTATGAGGACCCAAATCTATAACACCATGCTAAAACATCCTTCTACAAATAATAAACATCCACCATAATTAGTATAAACACCAAGGTTGAATATCACACATGTAAACACCATTAAAATTTTAAGTACATGCTTCCTTTGATCAATAAAAATTCAAGGAAAATTTCACCTGAACATGATTTGGGATATTCTACAAATACCCTAAAAACCAAAAAGCTCCTTCACAACATCTTTCACTTGAAGAATGTACACATCTAGTACACTTAGTCAATTATACCATACACTGCAACTTAAGAAACTGACTTCTAAAGCACAAAACCTTGAACAGCTTTGACTGAAGAAAGATCTAAAGAATATTAGAATTCCTTCAGATTCAAAAGATTGGAAACCAAATTACAGAGAAATGCAAAGCAAAAACATTTCTCCCAGACATCTATGCAATACACAATTTATACACTAGTGAACACACCTTCCTCTACACAACAATCCAACACACCAAATTTTGAATGCAACACCTACAGGAACATCTGATCAAGATATTTGAAACACATAGATATATCTTCAACCTAGATGAAATGCAGAGTAACACCAAAACCCTAATCTTCAACCTAGAACACATTGCAACTCACTATTTTCTCCTTTTATCAAATTTTCTCAAATGCACTTGGAAAGCAAGCACTGGGAACAAATCCTCATAATTTTGATCACTTCCTCAACAATAAACAAAATATTATCAAAGAAAAACTAGATGTTGTTACTAGTAGCTTACCAATGACAACATAATGCAACTAATAAAAGCATAATCAATGCAACAACATAGAAAAAACATGCTCTTGCAACAATATTCTTCTCTTACAGTTGACACCAATGACAACATAAGCTTTTTGACATCAATGACAACACAAACTTCTCATTCTTGCAACAAGATAAACCTTAATGGGAATTAAGTAGAGTGAGGGAGTGATAGTGGTATAACCCATCTAGTTGACTTCAATTTTAGAGAGAACTGACTCTATAATTGGTACATATGAATTAGCAATGAAGGTGATGGATTTCAAATTATATAATGAATAAAAAATCCCTAGTTAATTATGGCTAATGATCAAAGAATCAAATTTATAATGTAAAAAATTTATAGGAATGGGCCAAATCCTATCTAGTTTATGCTCAATACTATTTAAGTTGCTTCACCCACCTAGTTAGGTAATAGGAGATTGTTATGAATCCATTCCCACAATTATTTTAGCTCTCTAGAATTATTGGGATTAAAAATATAGTAGAACATCATTGATCAACCATGACTGATGAGGAAGAACCAAAAACAACAATTGGATGGACTAGATCCATAATCTATTATAAACTTAAGTAATTAGGGGATCATTGTTGAGTAGCAAGCACCACCATCAACAATAGGATGGATGGGAACCATAACTACAATAAAGTTTTGTAATTGAGGCTTAAGACCCAACATAACACCATCACTACCTTTAGCATGATTTGAAACAAAGAAAGTGTTTGTTGTTCCAAATGGAATGAAGAGAGAAGTTGAATATCAAATATATTTACTGATACAAAGTTTACGGAACTAAACTCTATTATTGGCATGATAGGTTTTGGAGAAGATATATAACCCTCTAACATTATTGCAACAATATTAGGTATGATTTTCACCTTGCAAATCATATAGGTCTAATGTATAATCATTCATGTAAATAGATAAATAATGTGTGATCTCGAAATATCATGTAGTGGTCAAGTTGGATTCCCATGTAATGGTTAGAATATTATTTATGTTTTATTTATTCCATTTGCAACTTGAAAAATTATTTTAAGTGAGCATTAAATAAGGAGTTACATTGAAAAGTTAAAAATTAAGAGATAATGGAGCATCCTCTCATTTAGTAGGTGAGATGTACCTAATAATTCATGTGGAAGTGCTTAGGAGTAACAATTATCCATAACAGTTATTTTGGTCTAAGATGATTGTAAGTTGAATTGCTTTCTATTTTGGAGGTAACTCTCATGTAGTGGGTGGTGATAAATTTTTGTATGATATTTTGGATCTATATATTGTCGGAGTTAACAACCCAAGATCTTCAATCTGCAATGCCAAAGAACCTCCACAAGAGATAGAGAGAAGCAACAATGGAAGATGCTATTCCACCAAACAAGGATTGCAATATGATACAATATGATCAATGCAATATTATACAATGCTATATGCCATCTATTAACAAATATGCTAGAGATGCCTTGCTTATAAAGGCAAGGATGAGAGATAGGATAAGACAAGATCATGACAAGTGTCTTAATCCTATCACATGAGACAACTAACTCATAACTACCTAGGAAAGTGGAAATTCTAGATAAGACAACTAATACTTATCTAGATATGACAACTAATATCCTAAGTAAACTTAACATGTGAATTAAGTCCCCTAAGTCCCTAGTAAAGGAATAAACTAGGTACAAGACTTATTCACACCAACACCCCCCCTTAAGTGCAACTTAGGGAGGTACAAACCAATGCATAAGAAAAGATGGGTCCCGACAACTAGGCCTGATGAGGTACCCATGTACAAAACAAAAAACTCTCACAAGCGGAGAAAAGGAGAAAAACCCTGTGGGAGAAAACTCCTCTCCAAAAGAGAGAAAAGAAACAAAGAAAACTAATGAAGGAAGGAGGACTCCTCAAGACCCCCCAAGGACAACTTCCTTCACCCCAAGCATCGATCGCAACTGAAGATAACGAGGTGATGCCAAAGGTTTAGTGAAGATGTCTACAACCTGCTGATCTGTAGGAAAATACTCCAAGCTGAGAACACCATCCTGGATGAGCTGCCTGATGAAGTGCATGTGGATCTCAATATGCTTAGTCCGCTGATGCTCCACTGGGTTGCATGAAATATGAATGGAGCTCTGATTGTCACACCAAAGAGTAGTGGGCTGAGTTGAAGGGAATCCGAACTCAGTCATCAACTGACGAAGCCACAAAACCTCCTGACTAGCCAACACATCACCTCGATACTCAGCCTCTGTCGATGATAATGCAATAGCAGTCTGCTTCTTTCATGACCATGCAATCGGACTAGAACCAAGGTAGAAGACAAAGCCAAAAGTAGACTTCCGATCATTGACATCACCAGCCCAATCTAAGTCAGTGAAGCCCACAATCTGAGATGCACCTGAAGTGTAGTGAATGCCAAAATGAGTAGTGCCCTGAATGTATCTCAAGATACGCTTGGCGGCTTTCCAATGACTCTCATGAGGCTCCTGTGAGAAGCGAGAGACAAGTCCAACTGCAAAGGAAATATCAGGACGACTATGTGTCAAGTACAAAAGACTGCCAACCAACTGTCGATATAAGGTAGGATCAACTATAGGAGTAGTGCAATTGGAAGACAGTACAACACCTAACTAGAATGGAGTAGGGGCAGGCTTGCAATCAGCCATGCCAAATCTCTGAAGAAAATCAAGAGCATACTTCTGTTGGAAAGTGAAGATCCCCTCAGAAGTCTGATGAATCTAAAGACCAAGGAAGTAATGCAAAAGGCCAAGGTCGGTCATATCAAATCGCTCCATCAATGCTCACTGTGTACTCTGAATCATGGAAGTAGAACTTCCTGTGAGAATCAAATCATCCACATAGAGCACAAGTATAAGTAGATCCTCTCCATGTCTCTATGTATAAACTGTGGGATCGGAATGGTAGCGAGTGTAACCGGAAGCAAGCAAGAAACTATCCATCTTCTCATACCAAGCCCTAGGGGCTTGTTTGAGACCATATAATGAACGTCGAAGCCTGCAAACAAGTGAAGAGTCTTGCACAAAACTTGGTGGCTGCTCCATATAGATCTCCTCATGAAAATCCCCATGCAAGAAAGCACTCTTCACATCCATCTGATATACTAACCATCCCTATGATGCAGCTATAGCAAGGACAAGGCGAATAGAATCCATCTTGGAAACAGGAGCAAAGGTCTCAGAATAGTCGATCCCTTCAACCTGAGAAAACCCCTTTGCAACAAGACGAGCCTTATACTTGTCAATGGAACCATCTGCTGCATACTTGGTATGATACACCCACTTGCATCGAACCAACTTTCTTCCCTTAGGAAGAGGTACAAGATCCCAAGTAGGATTCTTCATCAAAGAAGAATACTCATCAGCCATAGCACTATCCCACTCTGGAATACCTGAAGCATCTGAAAACTTCTGAGGATCATCTGAAACTACATGACTTAAAAGAATAATTCCAGAAGTCTGAGAACGAGTGCGGCGAGTGTCTGTGGGATCACCAACAAGAGGACTAGCCTCCTCAAGAGTAACTCGAGCCCATCGTGGCCTAGTGGGTGAGTGAGGAGGAGGTTCATCAAGACCATCATCAAAATCTTCCTCAAGTAGCAAAGTATCATCAACTGAAGAAGAAGTTGTAGGAGGATTTGGCTGGGTGAAGGTCTCAGAAAATTGAACATCGCGTCGGAAATGAACCTCTCGTGTGTCAGGATCAAACAATCTGTATGCCTTCACATCCTCACAATAGCCAACAAAGATGTAATGTTGACTCTTCTTCTCCATGGATTTACGTCAACCATTCGGAATGAATGCCCAAGCCTCACTACCGAATACTCTAAAGAAGGAAACATTTGGCTTGCGATGAGACCAAGCCTCCTCAAGGGTCATATTTCACACTACCTTGTGGGGCATACGATTCTTAATATAGTTGGCACAATTGATAGCTTCAGCCCAAAAAGCAGGAGCCATGGACCTAGACTGAATCATACAATTGGCCATTTCCTTGAGAGTCCTGTTCTTTCTCTCCGCCACACCATTCTGCTGAGGAGTGTAAGGAACTGTGTGTTGATGAAGAATACCATTCGCACTGCAAAAATCCTGAAATGCCTGGTTGACATACTCCCCCCATTATTTGTGTGTATCTGTCGAAGAGAAAAATCTGACTGCTTCTCCACAAATAATTTGAAGGTCTTGAAGTTGGTGAGGAATTCACTCTTGAGCTTCAGAAAGTAGACCCATGTCCAGTGGGAAAAGTCATCAATGAATGTTAGCACATACTTGGCCCCTAAAAAAGAAGGAGTTGGGAATGACATAAGATCACTATGGACCAACTCAAGGGGTGTGGTTGCACGTGTAGCGTGACCCTTAGGAAAAGGATCTTGATGTTGCTTGCCAAGAACACATCCTTGACAAACACCATCTATGCAAGTGATCTTTGGAAGACCAACCACTAAGTTATGTGCTTTCATTTGCTGAAGATATCTATAATTCAAGTGCCCAAATCTCTCATGCCAAAGCTTGCTCATTGAATCAGCATGAGCAACAAAACATGAACCTGATGTAGACTCAAATCCATCAAATCGATACAAATGATTCTCATGATCAACTACTCCTGTTGCGACAACCTTCTCAGGATCTTGTAACTGTCTAATAGTCACATTTTGTGGAGAAAACTCAACTAACTTCCCATCTCCAGAATGACAAATCTGATATACGGAAAGAAGATTCGCTGAAATATCAGGAACAAGTAAAACATCCTCAATGCACCCATCTAGCATTTGAACGGAGCCTGTCCCCAAAACTGGAATCTGTGAAGAGTTCCCAACTGCAATCTGAGAAGTAGAAGTATGAACTATGGAATCAAGAAGATCACGTGAATTTGTCATGTGATGTGAGGCACCTGAATCAAGAATCCAACTATCTGAAGGTGAATGCATAGCTCGTGCAGAAAGAGCTTGCCCTTTGCCCATGGATGAAGGCTTAGCCACTGAAATATTGTGCTTCTTCATAGCTTCCTCCAAGGCCTCTAATCTCTTAAAGCAATGAGATGCATCATGTCCAGTTTTGCCACAAAATGAACAAGGATCTCCATTCTTTTTCTTGGACTTGGAAGAAGAATCTCCAGAGGTAGAAGAAGAAGGAGATTGAGTGGACTTCTGATTGTTCTTCGGCTTCGGTTTGGAGGGATTCTCACTACCAGAAGATGATTCTGCTTTGGGCTTCTTCTTGTTCTTTCCTTTACCCTTGGATGATTGAGCCATTAGATCATGATTCTTAGAATTAGGTAAGGCATCCAACTGAATTAACTTGGCCTCCTCCCTAGTAAGATGCTCACAAAACAACTCAAATGTAGGCATTTTGTAATCTTTCCCTATTGCATCCATAGTTGAATAGAAAGTAGAAGAAAACACTTGATAAGGGCCCTTTAACTTAGACAGAATCAAGAAGATACATTCATCACTAGATACATCACGTCCACATCCTTTCAACTAGGACAAAATCATCTTGAATTGAGCAAGAAAATCCTGCATTGAAGGAAAGGTATCTGGAGAGAGGGATTGAAGTTCTACTTGAAGTTGCAAGGTTCTGAAATGATTTACTTTACCATACAATTCTTCAAGTTTGTCCCAAACATTCTTAGGTGTTTTGCACTCCAAAATATGAAACAACAGATTATCAGATACATGTAAGCCAATGAGCCCTTTTGCTTCATCCATTTTACATCTATGGACAAAATTTTCATAATCCCTTGTAAATTCAGGTTGTTTTGCATCTAACATTGGCCATAGACCCTTAGATTGTAACAACTGAGTCATTTTTAGCTTCCATGTATGATAATTGTGTGGAGTGAGTGGTTCAATTTGCCTTAGATCCGCCATGAATCACCAAAATAAAAGGAAAATGTGGCACTTAAATTATGCCTTTCACCCCCCCATAATGTATTAAAAACTGATTTTGCAACCCCCCCAACAAATTACAATGAACAATTTTTTGCAATTTTATAAGTGACAAGCTCAAATCAACCATTTATAACACACGGTGTTTTGTACAATTTTTTAGAAAAAGGAGCTTGCAAAGCTGAAAACAGAGGTTACAAATAGATTCCTTGTGATTTTCTAATCAATTTCAAAAAAAAGTTTGCCAAATTTTGACTTCGTTGGCAAAAGTTACATCAAGAACAAGCAATAAATGCACTTGTACCTTCAAACTGAAAAAACTAGCAAAAAGTGGAAAAATATGGAAAAATAACCTACACCACTGCGAAGTTCACCGAACCACCTTTCCGACGATATCTTGTTTGCAAAAATCCGACTTCGTGGTGAAAAGTTATGCAAAAATGAAAAAAAGGCCTATTTTAGGCACTTTGAAGGCTAACTGGGAGCAAAATTTGAGCCCTCGGGGGCTGGCCGGCAGTCACCCACGTGACCAGGAGCTGGACGGCTGCAATAAACTTCAGCGGTTTGTGATGACCGCTAGCGGTTTCGGCGAGAACCAATCACATGTGGCAGGCGGTCGGCGGCTGGCGGTTAACTGTCGGCGAGTTTTCGGTGGCGGTGACTGACCGTTCTCCTGGCGGTTTACCGTGGCTAGCGGTGGCCGTTGGCTGCGGCTAGCGGTTTACCGCCGCTAGCGGTAGCCGCTGGCTATGGCTAGTGGTAGCCGCTGGCTGCGTCTAGCAATGGAGACAGCGGAGGAGAAACCGCCCGCTGGCAGTTTTTAAGCCACTGGCGGGTGTGTAACCCGCGGACAACAGTCCGCAGAAAAAACTGCGGATTGTTTAAAGCCGACAGCGCTTTGAAGCGCTTAAAAAATTTATTTTTTTGAAATTTTTTTTAAATAAAATAAAATGTCGACGGAAAAAGACCGAAATTTAATTATATTTTTTTTGAAAAATTTATGACGACGTCGTACCTACGCGGGGGCCGTACGGCTCCTCGGCTAAAATTTTTTTGCTCTGAAGACAACTTTTGCTGAATATAGGAAAATTATATATCAAAAAACTCGGAAACGGCCACCCGGACGCAATGGAAGACTTATTTTTGGCTCAAAGTGCTCTTGTAAAAAGTTGTTCACCAGATTTGAGCTCGAAACCCTTCTTTGCCAAAGCTGCAAATGGTGATGAAATCAAGTGAAACAAAAGCCAGATCTGAATTTTCGAGCCTCCTGGACACAATGGGACAGCTTAAAATGCTGCCACTATAGCTAAAAGCACTGCAATCACCAGATCTCACCAAAATGCAAGCATGCAATATAGGATACAAGAACTCAAAAAATGACAATAGAAATTGATGGAAACTCTCTAATAAAGAAATGGAAGGGGCTTGCTAGATTCAAAGCTCTGATACCATGTTGGAGTTAACAACCCAAGATCTTCAATCTGCAACGCCAAAGAACCTCCACAAGAGATAGAGAGAAGCAACAATGGAAGATGCTATTCCACCAAACAAGGATTGCAATATGATACAATATGATCAATGCAATACTATACAATGCTATATGCCATCTATTAACAAATATGCTAGAGATGCCTTGCTTATAAAGGCAAGGATGAGAGATAGGATAAGACAAGATCATGACAAGTGTCTTAATCCTATCACATGAGACAACTAACTCATAACTACCTAGGAAAGTGGAAATTCTAGATAAGACAACTAATACTTATCTAGATATGACAACTAATATCCTAAGTAAACTTAACATGTGAATTAAGTCCCCTAAGTCCCTAGTAAAGGAATAAACTAGGTACAAGACTTATTCACACCAACATATATGGTCCTATCGTATAGATTTATAATGAATTTTTGAGCCTCCATAAGTCTATGTTTTAAGGGCTTAGCATGGAGATTACATAGTGTAGGTTATAAGTAAGGTTACTGCACCAAAATCTTGTCAAACTAAATGGAGAATTTGATGGTTTATTTACTCACTATTTTGATATTTATACAAAGTCATGCTTTGTTTGATGCTAGGGGTTCTTACCTAAAAATGTTTTCCTATGTATATCAACATTCTTGTCAATTGTATATTTTCATTAATTCTCTTATTATTTTGATTTCATAACTTTTATCATAACATTAATTGGATTTAATCATTATGATTAATATTTATGTTGTTCTATGTACTAGGTTTCTCAAAATAGAGAATAAAATTTTACAATTCATTGGGAAAAGGAGACCATATCCACCACCCAAGAATTTAGGGTTTGAAATTATTTACCAAAAGATATGGATTATGAAAATGGGGAACTAAAAATCATGAGAGATTTTCTAAAGGATATTTTGACCTACATCTCTTAAAATCTTGAGAAAAGGCATATTCGTTGGAGGAGGGGAGATGGATTCCATCAATATTTATGTCCAACAATTTGTTATATAGAGACCTTTTTCATCAATATATCATTATCCAATAATATTCTAAAATTTCACAAGTGGTAACAATCTTATTCAATCTATTATTTTCTTAAGTAGGAAGACCAAACACTACTTGGATCCATTTTTCCCATCGTGGCCTATTATTGTTATAAATAGAATGACTTTCTTTCACATAATTTTCTTCCTATTTTGCTACCGCCATGTATTTGTGGACAAATGAAAGACAAGCAACTATATTAGAGAATGATCTAATTGAGCCTCCAAAATTTTCCTTGTATGAAGTCAAAAATTGTCGTGCCTTTACTTTTCTCAAGAAATTAAGCCTTGAATGATCCCCATTGTGGTTGGAAATCACAACGTACTTGAAGTTCTGCAATCTTTGCCATGGGTCATCCTCCCTTATTTCTTAGGCTATCTTAGCTCTAATGCCTATTCTTGAGAATTACCAGTACATTTTCACCTTTTTCACAATTCATCTTTCCTAATTCTTGTTTTATGTCTCTCTATTTTGATTGTCTAAATCCTACTTTCCACTCCTCATTTCTTTAAATTCCTCTCTTCCTTCATTACATGACTACAATTAGAGCACCCACAGTTGTTACTTTTAGGATGGGTAGTGAGAAACTAGCCTAATGCACATTGAGTGACTATTTAGAGGGCTTAAAGGTGGCCATCAAATAGTGGCTTCATTTGGTAAACTCAACTGGTCTTTGAAAGATTAATTCTCAATGATCTATTAAATGCCATTATTGATTAATACAATACATAATAATTTTTGGTTGCTTAAGAGGAGTATCATTATAGCATGTCTCCAACTTTGGGACTAAGCATAATTAGAAAGCAAGTGTTGGGTTGTTGATGCTATTAGATTCCTATGAAAGGGGTACATTTCACATATGCTTTGGTTGGGAAATCACACAAAAGTAGTTTATAGTATGAGTCTTGAACAATATGTGAATAAATTTTATATTTCCAAGCACATAATTTTGAATTTAATCCTATAAGATATTCCATGCCTTGCATCTCCACATGAAATGAATTTCTATTGCTTAATATTGTGTTTAATCCTTCCATCAAAAATACAACCGCTCAACTAAATTTAATTATATACTATAAAATAACAATAACAAATATGTCAAATTATATATCCATCCATAAACTTACATAAAACTAAGCCTTTCAAAATTACTCACCAAAACAACTAAACCTATAAATCTTATATCTCAAATTATTTAACTAATCACATACCTAAACCAATAATACTTCTACTTGAAAAGACAAAAGGTGACATGATTTAAGAATGACTATAACCCTTCATAAAACCCACAACCTTCGAATCTCTCACCCTGCATTCCCTCAACCATCCATTCCCTCTCCTCCTTCAAGCTCTTTAACCTTATATTTTCTCACCTACTCTTTGCCCCACCTCCCGAATATTTGCTGAAGACTTCAAATCAGCTGCAGCTTTTTCTAAAGCTACTTATCATGTCAATCCCTCCAAATCAATGAAAAGTATGTAACCAATAAAAAAAAGCCACTTGTTAAGAATATATATAGAATATATAGGTTGTCGATATTGAAGCCATTTTAAATGGAATAGCTTCCCCATAACCAAAATTAGACCCTTCAATACATATCTTTAACATAAGATTAATATATGTAATGAGCATTTGGAGCAATGAAATTTTCTCAGTGCAACATTATAAAAAAAAAAACACAACTACCTTTGCCCACCTCTAAATTCATGAAATGAATGATTTGAATGTCGTAATTGCTTAGTCTTTTCATACTTATATATTCTTCTTAAATTCAAAGACAACATAATCTTGAACTAGCCATACCACCAGAGCACATCATCATAAAACCTAGTAAAGTATGATGACTTTGTATGTTAATTATGAATTTGGTAGTTATATATCCTAGTCTTGTCAAATACCATGACAAAAGCATGCATTATTCAAAATTTGTGGAAAAGCTTTCGTTGCTTGTCACATATAGTTATATAGTAACGTTGCATCTTTATATATAGCCACTTTTGTAAAAGGAAATCATCATACCATATTCTCTATCTTGTCAAAAAAAAATCTATCATACATAAAGTGTGACTAGCCCTTTGATTTTTTAAGACATATTCTCTATCTGTCAAATGTCATTCATACATGGTGACTATACCATGTTGGGATTTATATATTATTTCATGAAACCTATGTTTTATATACAAGTTTGTGAAATTTGCATACTAATGATGTCATTTTTTGGTTGTATTTTTATAGATTAATATTTGAAAAAATGGTATAATTTTATGACTTTCAAGTTTCATGTTTTAAGTTATTTATTTTTTATTTATATTTATTTATGCTTATTTATTTTATTTTTCATGTTCATATATTTTATTATATTAATCTTATGTATTTATATAATATTTTGATACTCACATTTATTTCTATGTACATGATATCTACTATGACTAGTCCATTTTATATTCTAAAACTAGCTTGTAGTTCTAAATTTTTCTTCATGATATTGGGCTCATTTTATCTTAATTTAAACTTTTAGATTCAAATTTAAATGACTTCTCATCTTTATGCATTATTTCTATTAACATGACTACTCATGAAACATGAGTCAATGAGTTTGACTCCAAAAACTACATGGTTGGATTCTAATAGAAATATCACAATTTGAAACGTGTGGAAATATACCTCCTACTTATCAATAAACAAAATTTTGCATGATATTTTTGTTATGTCCTCAAATATTAAATGAAGTTTATTGCATTCATTTTTTTTTTTGGGGGGGGGCGCAAATTGCTACCAGAGAGGGTAGCACTCTTTCATTAATTTCTAAGAAAACATTACAAATAGAACCCCAAAACAAGATTACATATGCTTCGATTACAATGCTTAATTTTTTACCCAAGATTTTTCTGATCTTAAAGTCATTGAGTGTTTGACCCTTGAGGGAGGAGATTTCCTCCTTTTTACTTTTGTCCATTCATGTTCTGACTTGAAGGAGATATTATGTTCAAAGCATTTTTCCTGCATAGACGTGTCCTCAAATATTATCACCTCAAACTCAGGAGTTTGCACAATAGGATTACTTGGAGCAATCGATATTCCAAGATCATTGTTTGTTTGATGTGGGGACAATGAGGGAGGAGAAAATTCCTATGAAGAGTTTGAAGAAGAAAAAGTTTCCTTTGCCATGGGAGCAATTACATAATGGCTAGATTCAACCCTGTTCCACCATGAATGCTAATTAGAAGCATCACTTTGCACCTTATTACAATGAGGGGTACTATGGGCTATTGAGAAACATTTTTTACACCTAAAAGCAATCTTTTCATAATCTGTTGGTTGACGCCAGCATCTATTTCCAACCCATAATGAGATTTCGGTTGGTAGGCCTTTGTATAGATCAATTCAACACATAACTGGGCACATGCAAAATTTTCATAATTGATAGTTTCTTTTGAAATACTATGGTATTTACCTAGTCCATTGGAGATTGCAATCAAGCATTCAATTTCCAAAAATTGTAGTGGAAGGTAAGAAAATCTTACCCAAAGGAATGAGAAGGAGAAAATCTCAGTTTGAGGATCAAAGGAGGGGAACCAAGGCTTCATGCATAAAAATTCACCCTTGTAAAACCAAGGACATGTGTTGAGGATCAATTCTCTATCTTCCAGCAATTCGAATTCAAAAATAAAAAATCCATTTGCATAAGGATAAATGATGATTTCATCCTCTATATACTCTTTCTAGTTTTCGCTTATCCAGGTGTGAAGGTCACATAACTTCAGCCAAACCCTCATGAATCTGCATATTAGAGCATGGCTTTTGAAATATTCCTCTTTGTCATATGCGATGCTATCAAAGCATATTTTTGGGGCTGCATCTGAACTATAGATGAAAAATGGGGGTTTCAATGAAGCGCTGGAGCTGGAAGAAAAAGGATCTTGGGAAGATAGATCCCCGAAAATGACCCAATTTTCTTCTTCCCACATTCGGGACAAAAACCACAGCCGATTTGAAAGACTATTTGCATGGAGAGCCAACCTCCCCACCCCACGTAGAACCTTGTGAAAACCATGATGCCCTAGCTGTTATTTTGGTGGGGCTTGGATAGAAAACATATTTTGACAATGTACTAACGGGAGAGCCCACATCTTTTCCTTTTGTTGAAGGAGACTCAAGAGAGATTGTAGTAGCAAACACAAAATGACATTGATCGAAGGGAATGAAAGAACATAGAGCAGTGGGAGCCATCCTTCACATGATGTAAACTACCAATAAATTCAAATTTATTGCATTCATCCTAAACATATATAAATCAAGAAATAACCATTTGCATCCACATATTTCAATTAATTCTTTAAAATGAATCTAGCATTGCACAATTAATTTATGAACATTTGCATGACTAAAAAGTCTTATTTTCAATAGGGGCGGGGGCCCTAGCTCGGTTGGCTAAGTAATTCCGTTGCGGCTCTACTGGTCATGAGTTCTAGTCTCCCCCGTCCTCGTGGTACCGGAGGGCGTGTCGCGCCAGCACTGCCGGTCACGTTAAAAAGTTTACCAGACATACTGCAGTTTATAGGGGGTCGTGCTACCCGATTCCTGCAGTCTAAAAAAAATAAAAAATAAAAAATCTTATTTTCAATATTATTCAATTTCCAATGGTTGATCAAGACACAGTGACATCTTGATTTAGTTGCAGAAAAACTCAACAAAGGTATTTATTAGTGCTACCCACCCTTATAGAAATCAAGACAACTTCAAAGAAATCAAAGTACCTCAAATTAAGTGAAGAAAAGTGGTGTATGGATCTTATATGTCAAGTTCATGGTTGTGGATCAATAATTGATGGTTCAATATGTCCTTGCATAGATTCGAAAGAAAATTCTAACTCAAAGATGATACCAAAGTGATATTAGATGATCTCATATATATATATATATATATATTAGATCTAGAACTCCTTCATTCTTTGTGGATTCATCATTTTCTGAGCTAAGTACATTTATTTTTCATTTACCTTTCTCACATTCTATTATTTAAAATTTACTAATAGTAAGTCAACTCAACTCTCATTTATTCACCTAGGCTAATTTGTGCTTATATTTATTTATGTATTGGATCAACCTAGGTCACATATTAGGGAAAATATAGTTTCCTTTACATTTTTTTGAACCCATGTCATCTTACTCATCCCAACCTTGTAATTCACATTTTTAGATCTAATGTAATTTTGATTGGTTTAATTCTTATTTTTGTGTCTTTGTATTTGTAGACACCTAAATTTGGACACTTATATTTGTCCAAATTTTCCCTCTTCGTCTAAATACCCTCTCATTAGCATTAATTAAATAATATTGTTATTATTTAATTAATACCCTTAAATCATCTAAACCCTTAAGGTATTCAATTAATAATTAAATACCTTACCCCTTTCATCAAATGAATTAAATAAATATGACATTTATTTAATTCCTCACATTTCACATCCCTTCCTTAATCTTAATCAACCTCCTAATGCCATCATTAGGGAAGTGCACATGCCTAATCCTTGATTAGGATGTGTCATATCCTCCAACTTCTACAATTTGGCTTCTAATCTTCATTAGCCACTAGTCGTCTTCTAATTATTGATTAGTTAGTCTAATCAATCCTTCCCATCCCCCGAGGAATTTTGAATTCCTTTTTGTCTTCCCCATGTGAATTAAAAATTCACTTTTATTCCTCCATAACCCTCTTCTAATCCAAATTAATTTAATTAATTCTGGATTAGGATGCACAGACATTAATTAAAAAATTAATGTCACATCCTCACATCTTCCAATTTCTCCTTAATATTTCATTAATCTTCCTAATCATGTGTTTTCACAACCTTAATCAAAGTCATTAGCGACATTTAGCATGCCTTTTTAGTCAACCTTTTCATTTTCCTTTCTTGGCATTGACCCTCTTTCCCATGTGAATTTAAAATTCACATTTATTCCTCCTAGAATCCCCTTTTCCCGTGCATCTTCTAGAATCTTTTGAATTGTCACATCAAGTCACATGTGGACAAGTGCTTTCCTTTTTGAAACTTTGTCTTGTCCATGAGATTCTTTCAAGCATGTGAATTTTTAATTCACATTTATTTTCTGAACTACCTTCCTCTTCCCCATGGAGATTTTTGAGGAATACTAAAATTCCTCTCATGTCACTTTCCAGCCATTTGGGAACAAGAACTTTCCTTTTAAGGTAATCTTCTCATCCCCCAAGGTACTTGTCCTTCTTCCACATCATGTACCCTCCTTCCACCTCATTTACATGTCACTATTTCTAAGCCACTTCACATTCCACATGTTAAGATGTGAGGGCTTGTGAGTCCTCAAATCACTATAGCCCTTCATCTTGGCCTTGTTGAATAAATTTCAACCATTGAATTCTCTAGAGAATTCAAACTCCTTTATAAATACCCTTCTTTTCTCTCATTTAGGGAGTTCATCATTTTGCAACCAAACTCTTGCAATTTTGTGATTTGAAGCCACACTTAACCATATTTTTACATTTTCCTTTCACCATAACATTTGCATCCATCATCATCCATTTTTCAACCATCTTGCATCCTCAATCTCATTTGCCATCCAAGGAGCATACACAATATCAAAGATCGTAGGGCCAACCAAGGAACAACTTGACAAGGTATAATCGTTTCATTCCATATCGTTTGTTAACGTTTTTCCCAATCTTGAGATGTTAGGTGTTCTTCATTGTTTCTTGTATTTTTGTTGTTGTTGCACATTTAGGAATGAGGATTTTTACCTAATCACAGTATTAGAGCTTGGGTATACATAATTTTTTTTATCCCAACCTCTCAACTTAGCATATTCTATTATTATGACACCTATTAGATTTTTGTATGCTTGATTTACACTCATTTGTATCACATTTTCTTGTGATTATTGTTGTGCCTATGGCACACACGCCCCGTTCGGAATGGGGACCCTCTCTTTTCGCTTTACTGGGTTTCTTTTACCATCAACTCATTTTGCGTGCCCCCTATTTTGAGTCCTAAGTGGTCAAAGAGTCCTAGAGTTAGTATCTTAAGCTGACCAAGTTTCACCAACTTCGAAACTTCCAAATCTTTGGCCTCTATGGAGTTCCCTTGGTAGTTTTCCTTCAAGCTTTCAAACTACCATCCTTCATTTCTTGCGAGTTTTCTCTTGTGGGTTGTCTCTCGTAGAAGTCTGCCTTGTCTTCACCATCCCAAATGGCCGACTCAGTACGTCTGCCTACCTTGTAGGACTCGTGGCTTCCTTTGTCGTTTCCTGTGCTGACCCGCCAAATGACTAATAGATGAATGTCATCCGCTTTGCAGACCCCACTATTCCCACCACTATCTTTTTGAAATGCACATTCACCAACCTTAGCCTCTGTCATACCAACATTTATGATAGACATTTAATGCACTAAAGTCTATAACTAGCAATTTCAATGGGTGATTTTCGTCAGACATTCAAAAAACTTGTTAGATCTCATAGTCATCGTGGCCTTCATGCTTGTAGGATCTTGTCACCATCTTAGCATCATTATTTGCAGTGTCTACACAGACTTCATTGTGATTTCCAGGTCATTTTTTTGCCACCATTCATATTATGATTTTTTCTTGATTTTCACAAAAAGTTGTTAAATTCTAAAAGAGAATGACTCAAAAACAAGTTAGATAGCATTACAGTGGAAAAAACCTATGTATTAAAACTTGAAAAATCTTTTGAAATCCACTTGTTTGGTGCCTATAGAACTTTCACCTTTTGTGGTTGTTCTTGAGCCAAGGAAATTATGCCCTTGCAGCCTGCAGGACACCCACCACTGTTGCCTTGTTCCTTAAATGATAAACTTCAAAGCGACCAGCCAATATCCTCCTCAGGCCCACTCATGCGGGAAGATGCCCCCTCTCAGCCGCCATTCAGACTTAAATGAAAATCATGATTAAATCAAGATCTTTCATCCTCATGGGTCTGTGAATGTGGGCTTCCACACCTGGATCGCCCCTCATGTTGCATCGTTCCAAAACTATCGATCCATCCTAGCCACCTGCTTTGCGGGTCCTGCACAAACTGTGTCTATCGACTGAAATCCACACATAAACCTCCCTGCAGACCATTCAATGCGGAGTTTCACCATCATTCTATCATTGCTTGCATGACTATTCCTAAAGCGGTGAAGTCTTGGGATCCTTCTGTTGTGTGGGTCCCACCCTAGTTATCTCCATCTGAACCCCTTAAAAAAAATGACTAAGTGTTGGCTCTTTTGCGAGTTTCTCATTGCGGACTTCTATCCGCGGGCCTTCGCCGTATGTTCACTGTCCAAGACAGTCTCGGTAGACCATCTATTTGTCTAGCAGACCTTGCACTCACTGCCTTCATTCGAGCTAGAAAATGAAACAAATAAATTACCCAATGCAGACCCACCAATGCAGGTTTTCATTGCCCCTCGACCGACATTTCAAAATGGTGAATGACCTCCATCTTTCCACTCTATGGGCCCCAATGCTTGCTTTGCTCCCCAAATGAATTAAAAGCCACTAAGTGAAGAAAACCTAATGTAGGTGGTCACTTGCAGGCCTCCACCCTGACATCGCCATTTTAGACTTTCAACCTAATCCTATTGTTCGCCTTGCAAATCCTGCATTCCCTGCTTTTGTTTGGTCAATTACGAATGAATAAGCTTATGCTGAGGACCCTTGTGAACTTGATGGTGCGGGCTGCCATCCCGTCTCTGCCATCCAAGACATCTAACATCCAAATCCTCTTCGTAGTTCCTTCCTTACATCTTCCTAAACTAATTGAGCTTAACCATTGAGGCGACGCCGTCCTCCCTGGTCACAAGCCCCACATTGTAGAATTCCGCCTACAAAATTCCTTCTCGCCATTGGTATTTGAAATGATAGAGCTCAAAATAGCCAAGATAGTCCCTGCTCCCGCATTCCTTAGGCTCGTATGCCTAAGTGGTCAACTTAACATTTCAAAACCTCAAATTGATTTAACCCATGTGCCAAAATAGTTTAACCTCTTTGTAGGCCCCACCTCATTTCAGAGAACCTAATGCGGGTAGAACCATGTAAGCCGTTGTGTCCTATTTGTTGTCCATTTACAACTACCCTCAAAATGGCTGCCAGCCTAGGGAAGTCCACACCCCTGGGCCTGCATTTCCTTTTCTCCTCTGAAAAAAATGCAAATGATAATCTAAAAGGAATTTTGGAATCTTTGAATGATGAATTACTTTATCTAATGTGGATTTTGTAGGATTTTGCTAACATTCCCTTGTTTTGCACTTGGATATACTTACTGCTCCTTCACTTGCAGGATATATGTAATCAACTGCGGGACCTTCGGGAGTAGCCACAAAGAAGGAAAAGGGCAAGAAGGCTGCCAAAGCACCAAGGGGAAAAGAGGATAAAGACCAAATGAAGTATAAGTTCTAGGGAGTGGAAATCAACACCAAAGTGACTATAGACTAGGACAAGGTCTCAGATACTTACTTGGGACACATCGACATTGATGAATTCAAGTAGAGGGTCATTGTCAACCCTACCATAGAGAATGCAAGGATGCTAAGGAAAAGTGGGTTGGCCAAGGTAGCTAGTTTCCTGCCTACCCTCGTGGCTCCTGAATTGGTAATGGCTTGTAGGGAGGCCTACCAAGAGAATTGTAGATAGAGATGGAAACATACTGGTTGACTTGTCCTCCAAATCCATAGGACAAGCGTTCGATATCCCCACCTTCAATGAAATGGAGGAGACAACTAAGGAGTATGTTAAGAGCACATGGAAGGACAACCCCCTCAAGTGTAAGAAATTGATCAATCAATACTGGCTATAGGAGAAGAGGGGCAACACAAATAATGTGCCTCAAGAGCTCTTTAGAAGTTATTTCCACAAAGATTATCATGATTTGGTGACCTTGTTAAGTAGGGTTATGGGCCTCCCAACTACAACATATTTCCAAGAATGGATGTTGCATTTTATAGAAGAAATAATCAAAGGAAAGACCAAATTCCATTTGGCAGGAATGATTAGCAACTACCTACATGAGTATTTTGTGGTAGTAAAGAAAACCTCGTAGTTCTACATGACCTCCTACTTGGCCTATCTACTAGTTGACCACACTCAATATAGATGTTTGTTTATGGCACCAAGCCAAACTCCAGGGAGGGAATTGAAGGTGCATGATAGATATTCATAGCTCCAATATAGAAACTTCAAGAGGGTTAACTGCAAAGTGAATGATGCCTTCGTCGGGCACATCATCAGATTACTTGGAGGTGACTTCAAAAGGAGAGTCACTCATAGTGCCAATGCATTCATCTACCAGTTCAGATTCCTTTTCATTCAGTTTCCTAAATTTACTTACATCAAAACTGAGGGCTTATATGAGAGGCCATATAAGCTACCCCAATACACAAATGATCAGTTAGTATTGCTTGAACTCTCTAGGTAGTTGTAGCATCCTCACATGCTACTGGGTGACAAAAATAGGCAAGGAATTTCATATCCCCTTACCTTTGGCCAAGGAATGTATGCAATCCCCACATCCCACTATGCGAAATACTTTTAAAAAGAGATAAATGAATACAACCTGGAGTTGCACATTGCTAGGCCATGGATGGATCTGTATGGAAAGTTGAAAAAGATGGTTGGAAAAGAGTATGCCCATCTACACAATGTTGAGGACTTATCAGAAAATTGCAAGGATGATAAAGAGGTGAACATGAGGCACTATATGTGCATGATGGCATATTTTTTTAAGATGGTCAACTTGTTTTTGGTGTTGGACCAAGTTGTGGAGGATGGAAACACGGTGATAGATCCAAGGTATGATGTCGTTGCTAGCCTGTCACTATTCCTGATTGACTGGAATGAGGAAGGGGTCAATGACCTCAATATTTTGATGAAACCAATAGAGGCAAGAACAAAACAATGGATTGATGGACAAGTAGCTCAATTGAAACACCAAGGAGTAACTTTGACCTATGTCAAGCTTGAGGACGAGCTTGAGAGTGAGACTGATAGTAGAACTATTGCTACCCCATCTAGGGAAACTTCAAAGTCTCCTCCCACTACCAGATCAAAGAAGAGAAAAGAGGTGGTTGAACACCAACCCAAACACAAGGTCTATTCAAGAAAGGCATCAGAAGCCGAGCCTTCTAAGAAGGCCAAGAAATCAGGTGGTTTCATGGAGATTCCCACCATTCAAGAAGACTAATTCCATGAGGGAGAAGAAGAAGAGGATGAACAACCAAAGTCTCCACCTGCCACCTCTGCCCTTGCTACCACTACTGTTGCTACTACCATCACTCCTCCATCAACATCACAAGTGTTTCTTTCTTCTTCTCTGCCTGTGGTGGACATTTTATTTCACCTTGCCTCCACCTCACCTACCGCACCAATCTTGATGATAGATTCTTCCTCTACTACCACTTCCCCACTCTCTTCTTCCTCCATGTCTCCATCAACAACCCTTCCATTGGCCATTGTAATAACGACAATCCCCACCCTCTCACTCCTAGAAGTATTTGCTCGAAATATGTATAACATACCAACTAATCTTTCTAGGGTATTGATGAATCCTGCAGTACATGCTACTTTATCCCAAGTTGTTGTTGGCCTCCTTGTCCTTCCTCCTTTGACAGAACCACCTACGATGGAGGAAAAAATGTAGATTTCCAAGGAGTTGGAGAGAGCATAAAGGGAAATAGCTAAAATCCCGATGATTATCATGAGCACCCCAAGTATCAACATCTAGTTATTGATGAGTGGTGCATGAAGAGGAGGAATCATAATCCTATGAAGAAGATGCTTGTTGTGCATGTTTTGCACACACGCCCTGCCATAGGTAGGGACCCCCCTTTTTTGGCTCTTGATAGGCTGTTGTGCTCCTGTCTTGTTTTGTGTGCCCCATTTTCCAAGCCCAAATTGGTCATGTGCCTTCAAATGATCATCCCCCTGACCAAATTCATGTACTGAGGGTATTCAAATCTGCAGAGAAATAAAGTCACCCGTCACATTTTGGCCTTTTGTCTTGTTCCTCTTGTTTTGGAAAAATCCATGGACCCCCGTCGCTTCGGTTTCCACATTTTTGACTTTGGGGGTGTTGGTGTAATTAAATATCTTGTACCTTGTCCTAGGTCATAATTACACCTTAGTTAAGTTTACTTAGGGACCACATAGGAGGTTGTTGGAGAATCTCCACTTTTGGTGGACTTGACATGTCATCACCTCATCATTTCCACCTTTTGTGGACACATCATGTGATTATCTCTCCACCTTAAGTGGAGTGATAGGTCTTCATAGTTGTCTCATGTCATAAGATTACGACACTTGTCATAATCTTATGCCCTTCTATGTTCTCACCTTGGCTATATAACCAAAGGGTCTCTCTCATTGTAATAATCATTAATCAAAATCATTGTACTGCATATCATATTAATGACATTGAATACAGTTTATTCTTGTCATATAATTTCTCTCTTTCTTGTGCTTTCCATTTGGTTCATAGATCTTGGGTGGCAGCCATAGCCAATTCTAACATGGTATCAGAGCATGTTGGGTGCCATTGGAGAGTCTTATTCTGAAGAGAGATCCCAGATCTGAGGAGGTTCCGTTTGTGGCTCTTTGTTGTAGGTTCATATCTGAGCTTGCTGGTGCAAATATGAGCTCACCATTGTGTCCGGAAGGTTTGAGATAGTTGATTTTGCCTTTTGTTTCATCCAAATCGGACATATGAGGCCAAATCTAGGAGGGTTTGAAGCTGAAGTGTGGTTGCCCGATCCAGAAGGTAGCTGCAATTTTGGAGCATTTTGGGTCAAATCTGACCCTGCCATCGTGTCCAGAAGAGCCAAAAACCCTATGATTGACTGTCAATTCGTCCATTTTGGAGCAAGTCATTCGGTGAAGCAATTTTTTTTTGCCCAGAGAGCCGTACGGCCCCCCAGGTCGTCATTATTGCGCCACGGTACGATTTCAGGAAAATAAATATTTTATTTCGAATAAATTTTTTTTTCTGAAAATAGTGGTCTGTATTTTTCATTAGAAAATTTCATTGTAAAAATTATATTTGAAAAATCAAAAATAAAGAAAAGAGCAAAGACTTTTCGTACCCTGCAAATCACAGGGTACTCTGCATATGTACCCGCGGCAGGGTACGATCCCTACCACGCAAGACCTGGCCTTACAGCCGTGGCTCCCACACACCACCAGAAAAGTCTTTTCACTGGCGAAAATCTCCAGAACTGGCGATCGCTATTTCAAATTCCGGCAAATGCAATAAAACTTCGGCGAAGCAAACCGTCAGCCGAAAACATCAAATCCAGCAGAAAAAAGAATATCTCGTGAAATCTTTCCAAATTCCAATGTCGGAAATCTAAGAATCCCAAAAAATTGGCGAAAAAGAGCATATTCCGATTGTTGAGAATATTCCGGCGCGACAGACGGAGACGGAGATGACTTCTTAACCGTCAAATTTAACCTCGGTTCTGGAGAATATTCAGCCCAGGCAGTATATTCTTTTTTGACGGGTGCCAGGACGTCAATTTTAATCAATTTTCTGAAATCACCAATACGTCAGTGATGACGTCAGCAGATTTTCTAATTTTTTGACCCCTTCACCATTGGCAGTTTTGATTTTTTAGTTGAACTTTGAAGGCTAATATCTTGCTCATTCTGACTCCTTTTTCATAGCAATTTTTTTTTTTGGGCTAAAATTTTGTGCTCTTCGTACTGGTGCAATCAGTTTTTGGTTTTGGTGCCTGGTTTTTCCAGAATTTTTAGATTCTCATAGGTGTTGCTCCTTCGTCCTCATTTTGGGAACTTCGGGAGCTCATATCTTGCTCCTACGGTAACATTTTTGTGTGCAATTTTTTTTGAAAGTGCATGATTTTTCATGTACTTCTTAGTGGTATGATCAGATTGATCTCATTTTGTACCAAAAATTTTACTTGATACTGTGGCCTATTTTGGCATTTGTAAGCACTAAGATCAAGTCTAGCTTGTTGTTTTTGGCATCTGGCAACTGTAAACACACTAAATATAAAGTGCTAAATCAGATATTGCTTGGGGGGTTTCTTGATTGAGTGATTTGGGGGGGTAATCTTGCAGTGATTGTTTGCATTCTTTTGCTTGATTTGTGTTCTTGCAATGGGGAGATCTCAAATTGAACCCCTAAATCCACATAATTATGCTACATGGAGAAAATTAGTAACAAAATATCTCATGATGAAAGGTCTAAGAGGTCATCTAAAGGACACAATTCAAAAACCTACAGATGCTAAAGAATTGGCAATGTGGGAGATTGATCGTGAGAAAACACTTGGATGCATATGTTCATTAGTCTCATTTGATTTTCAATTTCACATTGAATCATGTAATACACCTAAAGAGGTATGGGAGACTTTTGAGAAATTGTATGGTAAAACAGATAAGATTAGAGGCTATCAGATTGATAATGATTTGATGAATCTTGATCCTAAAATTTTTGACCACATCCAAGACTACATCTCCAAAATCAAGCAACTAAGAACACAATTGAAAGAATGCACTATTGAAAAAGAGGATTTACAATTGATTCTGAATGTGTTATCCAAGCTTGGTCTTGAGTATTCAGTATTTGTTTCTGGCTTTCATACCCATCAACTTTCTATTGGAGCATCATATGTTGATCCTAAGTTTGATGACTTTGCAAATCTCCTAATCCAAGAGGAAGCTAAGTTAATGAACATGGGTCTAATCAAGTCTTCCAAACCACAAGCATTGGTGGCAAATGAGTCTAAGGTACAGAAAGAATCAACCAATCTTGATAAGAAGCAAAAGAAGAAAAAGAACAAGCCACATAAAGAATCAGAATCCTCATCATCAAAAGGAAAAACATCTAAGAAGGAGAGACCTTTTTGTGCATATTGCAAGAAGGATGGACATGAAGAACATTATTGTTATAAGAAGGATATTGATGAGTTGAAGAATCTTCTCAAAAAGAATCATATTGATTTGCCTTCTAGAATGTCTGAATCTTCTTCTCCTTCTACTTCAAAACAGTCTAAAAAGGACAAAGGTCAAACATCAGGATATAAAGGACAAGCTCTTTGTGCTCATTCAAGTCCAGGATCAGGAAAATGACTTCTAGATTCAGGAGCATCACATCATATGGCATCTTCACAGACTATCTTCTCTACATTTCAGCCTTGTTCTATGTCTCCTATCTTGATGGGAAACAATACATACATGAGTGTAATAGGGAAGGGATCTATTAGCATTGGGGAAAACACTTTTCAAGATGTCTTGTGTGTTCCTCATTTGATGAACAATCTACTTTCCATTTATCATATTACACATGGTGGAGATGGGAGAACTGTGGAGTTCACTCCTGATTCGGTTATCATTCGTGACTTGGAGACTAGAGATGTCATTGCTACTGGGGTGGTTGATCATTCATCTCGATTTTATTCCTTTGCACAGTTTGCTTCTGATGATGACTTTGTTTCTTCAACTGTTGATCATATGAACTATGATTCTGAGGAAACATTTGGCTTTTTGAACTTGGGCATACTCACATCAGATCCAGTCCTTGAGCCATGCACTCTATCTCGTCCATCTATTGTTGTAGTTGATGATGCTTGTGTTGCTACAGTTTTGGCTCCTAGTGATTCAGTGCAGTAGGATCCTGATTGTCTTCTAGATATGACTACTTTGGATGGCTTCCTAACAGGTATTTCAGACTTGTTTGTGGAGTCTCATCTTGCAGATTTGGATGACACTCTTGATAGCATTCATCGTCTCTTTGCTGAAGATGCACCTTCTTCAGTTGTTGTGAGGGAACACCTAAACCCTCTTGTTCATTCTCTACATGATCATTCTTCACAGTTTGGCGTGAGTGTGGATTCTTTTGGACAGCATTTGGAGGAGGCTTCTTTGTCTTCAGAGGGGATATCTTTGTCTTTGGATAGTGCTCTACATTCTTCTCTACTAGATGTTGGATTTTCCTCTTCAGCAGTGTGGCCTAGAACGCCTGATTGGAGTGGTTCAGCTTTCAGCAACGACATAGAGACAATTGAGCATGCTTCAGAGACACCATCATACATCATACATCTTGACATCCTGCATACATCCTTGGTTTTGTTTCTTCCTAAGGGGAGGAATGTTGTTCGGCGAGATTGGATCATCTTCAACATTCAGTGTCGAGCTTCTACCATTGAGGGGGGCCTACCTTGTCTCTCTTCTACTTCTCTCTTGTGGGGGGGTCTTTTTCCTCACATGGGGTTTTTACCTTCTCATTCTTCATTGAGAGTATTTATGTTTTTTATTTCATCTCTCTTTTGAGGGGGAGTTTTTCCCATGAGGTTTTCTCCCTTTCCTCGTTTGTGAGAGATTGCATTGATTGCATTGCATTTCTATATGGGTACCTAACATGGCCTAGTAGCCGGGACCCATCTTGCATTGTTTGCATTTGTGTACATTCTCCCTAAGATGCACTTAAGGGGGGGTGTTGGTGTAATTAAATATCTTGTACCTTGTCCTAGGTCATAATTACACCTTAGTTAAGTTTACTTAGGGACCACATAGGAGGTTGTTGGAGAATCTCCACTTTTTGTGGACTTGACATGTCATCACCTCATCATTTCCACCTTTTGTGGACACATCATGTGATTATCTCTCCACCTTAAGTGGAGCGATAGGTATTCATAGTTGTCTCATGTCATAAGATTATGACACTTGTCATAATCTTATGCCCTTCTATGTTCTCACCTTGGCTATATAACCAAGGTGTCTCTCTCATTGTAATAATCATTAATTAGAATCATTGTACTGCATATCATATTAATGACATTGAATATAGTTTATTCTTGTCATATCATTTCTCTCTTTCTTGTGCTTTCCATTTGGTCCATAGATCTTGGGTGGCAGCCATAGCCAATTCTAACAGGGGGACACCTTTTTTTGATCTAGGACGTGTTTGACGTGCTTAAATGAGTTGTCAAAGTTTCGTCAATATTCGGTTAAGTTTTAGTGGTTTTAGAGCTTCGTCCCCCTTTGGCTATTTTGGAAACATCCATGGACCCTTGTCAGTCTAGTTTCCACATTTTTGACTTTGGGGGCAACCTTTTTTGGATCTGGGATGTGTTTGACATGCGTAAATGAACTGCTAAGGTTTCGTCAATGTTCTGTTAAGTTTCGATGGTTTCAGAACTTTCCCTCTAGAATTCCCTTCCTCCTTGGCTATTTGGAAACATCTACGGACCCCCGTCGCTCCCGTTTCCACATTTTTGACCTTGGGGGAAACCTTTTTTGGATCTAGGATGTGTTTGATGTGTGTAAATGAACTACCAAGGTTTCATCAATGTTCTGTTAAGTTTCAATGGTTTCAAAACTTTCCCTCTGGAATTCCCGTCCTCCTTGGCTATTTAGAAACATCTGCGGACCCCCGTCGCTCCCGTTTCCACATTTTTTACTTTGGGGCCAATATTTTTTGGATCTGGGATGTGTTTGATGTGCTTAAATGAATTGCCAAGGTTTTGTCAACGTTCAGTTAAGTTTTGGTGGTTCTAGAGCTTCGTCCCCCTTTGGTTGTTTTGGAACATTCGTGGAGCCCCTGCGGCCCAGCCTCTAGAGCCCGGCCCCTCTGTGGCCGTTTCCGGGACTCCATCCCTCGTTGGCCATTTTGGAACATCCATGGAGCCCTGGTGGCCTGGCCTCTAGAGCCTGGCCCCTCCGTGGCCGTTTTCAGGACTCCGTCCATCCGTGGCCATTTTGGAAACATCCGTGGACCCCCTTCGGTCCGGTTTCCGCATTTCTGACTTTGGGGCCAACCTTTTTTTGGATTTGGGATGTGTTTGATGTGCTTAAATGAACTGCTAAGGTTTCGTCAACATTTGGCTAAGTTTCAGTGGTTCCGGAGCTTCGTCCCCCTTCGGCTATTTTGGAACATCCGTGGAGCCCCAATGGCCCAGATTAATGTTTATGATCCAAATGAGCTCCAAATATGAATATTATAATCTTTTGATGATGCATGGATGGATCTAACAAGGATTTTGCAAGATTTGACTAATGTTTTCCTTGATTTGTGTATGAAGGCACTTATGACACTTCATGTACGTAGGATTCAAGGAGCCTACTGCAGGTTCGTCAGGAGACCCATCGAGAAAACTTAACAAGGAATACGCATAAATTCTCTCACCATTGATTTCATGATTGCCTCCCCCGCTAGCACCCACCAACGGGGTTGGCATTAGAAGAAGGCATGTGCCAAGGAAGTCAAGGACAAAAATGCAGGAGGTAGCCTTAAAGAAGGAAAAGGGGAGTTGTCCGCCCGAATTAGGGGCAACCAATCTATTGATTCCAATCATCGATGGGCTTGTTTGATCCAAGGAAGCACACTACAAATGCATCAAGCAAAATACAACCTTTCAAGCAGTTTCTGCTATAGTGAAAAGGGAAATCAACTAAATGACAAAATTGCTATAGTGACTGGCACGAGGTGACAAAATAGGGAAAAGACAAAGATGTTTTTTAAATTGTTGAATATTGTGGGGTATGTGAAACCCTAATGTAATTGAATCTGGGCCATTCGATGTAATTCAATCCTAGCGATTCATTTGGGCTTTGGAAAACTATAAATAGGGGCTTGGCCCTCATTTGTAAGGGTTCGAGAGCTATTGTAAAAAGCATTTGCAGCAATAGAAGACAACATTGCATGATTTTATGGATGTTCTCTTTGATTTTTCTCATCTTGCATGCATGGTTCAACTTCCCTATTAGTTTAGGTGTTCATTTTTTTGAAAGAAAGTGGTGATGATGATTGTTGTTTTAGTATTTGATGGATTTCTAGCTCATGCTTTTTGTGGTTCATTGATGATGAGTCACTTTGCAAAGCTAGTCTGAGCTCATTACTTCATTGCTGCAACTTAGTTCAATTACATGTGCATGGTGTGTGTGTAATCTAAAAATCTACAATCCTTATCTAGAAGATTGCACTAGTTGTGTGCAACTGTAGGCTTCTCTTGGCCAAGAAAAACCCAGTTTAGGGAGTTTTTCTACTTTAGCAACCACCATTGTTACTGTTCATTCATAGTTTAGGATTAGAAAAGCTTTCTTAACCCTTCTCCTTTTGCTATTTCTTTTAATCCTTGGTTAGAGTAGGATCCAAAACATCACCATGAAGCTAAATCAGATGAATTTGATGAGTTTCAACTTGTTGTTTTGAGTGGATAGCCACTGTTCATTCACTTCTAGCACTTTGAAATTGCATTTGAAAATCCAACTTCCCCACTTTGTAACTCATCCGTAAGTCTGCCTTGTGATTTCAGCAAATCACATCAAACAACTAAGATATTCCAAGCACTGTCAAGACTTGACATTAGAGAACTTGGGATAGTGTTCTACAATTTGATTATGGAATATTGTCTTTCAAGAGAGGTAGTGCACCTACGCACTGCCTGTGTTGAGAGGTGCATAAAAAACACATCAACAATGCTGAAGACCCTAGCGCAAAATATATTGTAGAAATCTCTGACCAAGAGCTCAATGAAGAGTTGGCCTAGCAACTCAGGGATGTTGGGGAGGAAGTCAAGAAGAAATCTTCTGAAGAGAAGAAAGATACAAATGAAGAAGTGGAGGTAAACACAGAACCTCCAACTGGGGAATAAGAAAAAATCCCTAGTCATGATGAGGAAATGCCTCCTTTGCAAGAAGAAGAAGAAAAGAAAGAGGAAAAGAAAGAAGAAGATAAGCTTGAATAAGAGGTTGAAACAAGGAAAGGCCTAGGAACAAAGCATCATGAAGAACATGGGAAAGAAGAAGAAGAAAGGAGATCTAAAGGGGAAGATATCCCCAAAGAAAACATAGCCACCACTGAATCTCTGAAGGGAGAAGCTATATTCATTCGAGATTCAAATGAAGAAGAGGAAGAAAAGACAAAACAAGAGGCTCTGGGTCACCAAGAAATGGAGATCCAACATGCTCAAAAAGAGGAAGGTGATCTTGAATCACCAAAAGAGGGATCCTAGATGTTTTATTGGCTAGAAAAGCAATAAGAGAAGAAGCTCCATCCTCATGAATTTGAAAGAAAGGTTAGCGGCCATTCTGGCTCGAGTGCAGATAAGCACAAAAAGGAAAAGAAACTGAGGGTTAGATCCCACATAACAATGGATGCCTTAGGATCAAGGACCATGTAGATAGCTACTCTGGTGGTGGGAAGAGGAGTTAGCTATAATATCTCCACTATTGATCTAGGGACAGCCACCAGGGAACAAAAGATCAATCATCTCCAGGGGTCCATTGCCACCATTGTGCATCAAATGAACAAACACCAATCCACTAAGGAGGAGTTAAAAGCATAAGTGGCATATTTAACAGCTTACATTCAACAATGGTCCTCCATCAAGGAGCTTCCCACCACATTGTCAGTGCCGCCACAATTGTTGTCGAAGGACCACATCAACAAGCTTGAGAGGAATCAGAATTTGACAAAGTCCACAAAGGATTGGTTCCAGTGGGTCCTCTACAATGGAAATATGGGTATCAGCCACACTACCAGGACAAAAAATAAGTTCCTAGAGGTGCAAAAATAGCTTGAGGGAACAAGGAAATCCTGCACCGACTTCCCAAAGCTGTTTAGAATTATGTACCCCAAACTTGAGGCTATCCTCAAGATACTTGAGAAATCATGGGAAAAGGAGCTTGCATTGGTAAAGGATGATCATTGAATTGTAGAAACATGGAAGTTAGGCCTCAATCATAGAAGAGAAATCTTGGAATGAGTGCTCCATGAAGTGGAGCTCGACATTGATTGGGCCAAGGAAATCAGGATAGCTTGTGAGGAGTATCTAAGGCTAATGGATATTTTGACATGCCCAACGTCAAGTTAGATCTGGAGAAAATAAAGTCATACTTCCATAAGAAGATGGAAAATGGAGCCACAGATATAATCACGTCCGACTTTATGGATTTTTTTGTGCGAGCCTTCCCTCAATCTGAGCAAGTGATAAAGAATATGCCTAAGTGTGACAAAGATTGGGATGTGATGACTAGTTGGTCTAGGAAATTGAACTTTCAAGTGCACCAATGCAATATTATGGAGTGGAATAAGCACGAAGAGAGTCTGGTTATTGATGATTAATTCATCACAATATAGCTGCAACAAAGGTAGTCAGCTAAAAGATAAATTGCTACAATGTTGGTTGCTAGAAGACAAATTAGGCTAGAAGACAAAAGTGTATTTTATATTGTAAAATATTGGGGGTAGATGAAACCTTAATTTGTAGTGAATCTTGGCCACACAATGAGATTAAATATTGGCCATTTGTTTTTTTTTTTTGGACACTATAAATAGGGGGTCTCCCCTCATTTTCAAGAGAGAGCGGAGTTGTTGTAAAGATATGTTGTTGGAATTTTAATATAAATCCATTAATTTTGGTGGATTCTTGAGTTCCATTTCACGTTTCATGATTCTTCTCCTCGTAGTTAGTGAATTTTAATAGATTTACTTTGTTGTTCCATGTTTTTAGCATGCTTTGGTAGATTAGTTAATTTTGTTCATTGATGGTGAAGAATTATGTTGTGTTGATTCCCTTCCTTGTTCATGCTTTTTGTTGTTTATTGATGATAAATAGCAGTGTAAAGCTAGTTTGAACACAAATTGAATGTTGCATTTAAATTCTATATTTTATTCATGCTTTATGGTGAATGAATGGTTGAAAATCTAATACCTTAGAATATTGCACTAGTTTCATGAGACTATGAATTAATTTGGTTAAGTGGAACTTGGTTTGGGGAAGGCTATCCACTGTAGTATCCTCCATTATCACTGTTCATTGGTAGTTTTAGGTCTAGGAACTTCTTCCCTTCCCTGCCCTTTTGAATTTTCTTTTTAAATAAGGATTTAGACAAAGTTCATTGCACATTGTAAAGCCAAATCTGATGGTAAAAGTGGAGTTTCAGACTACTATTTTGAACTTGCAGCAATAGAACCCAATTTTAGAATTTCATAAACTCCATTTGAAGGACCAATTCCCCTCCAACTTAACTCACGTAAGGCTATACTATGATTACTAGAAATATCACATTGAACCAATTGAGATATTCAAGCATGTCATGACTTGACACCCGAGAGACCTTGGGGTAGTAATATGGAACTTGTTTGCAGATTTCTACCTTTCAAGAGAGGTAGCATACTTGTGTGTTGCCTTTGTTGAGAAGGTGCAAAAACACCCATCAACAATTATTCCTTTCATAACATATGAGACATCTATTATTAATTCACTTAGAAAAATTCATGCTATGAATACATAAGTTTTCTATATAGAGATGTTATTATATCATGTACAACCTTTTCCCTCTTTCATTTAGTTAATTAGTGCATATTGTGTGTTATTAGAAACATGTAGCTTATTTGATAGTACAATTCATGGTGATCCTATGTGATGCAAGAGAATCCTAGAGAAACCTATCACATTTCACCATGTAACATGATTTTGGATCATGATGAAGAATCAAAGTTCAATAGTAGCTCATGCACCTCATATCAAGATCCCAAAAATATTTGAAGTAGATTGAAAAAGTTTATTATTTTCAGAAGATGATAGTTCAAAATAGTCAACACTTAGTTCATCAAGGGATGTTTTTGGAGCCTTTCTATGCCTTGTGGTGTTCAAACCAACATACCTCAAGGTAGAGTATGACCAAAGGTACTTTCAAATATAAGTACATTGATCCTTTGTAACACCTAGTGCAAGTCACTAATTGTTTTTCCTGATCTACATGTTACACCAGACACCAAGATTTGGAACACCTTGTGAGTGAAAAAAAACTATTTCTAATATTTTAGATGATATATAAACAAACCTAGGATTCATTTGGAGAGGGAAGAAAAAAGAGAAATAATAAATCTTAGGAGGGTAGTTGTTAGAAAATCAATTCATGAAAATTGTAGAGTATTAGAGTGATAGTAGTTGTTATTGCCATATATGTGTATGTAAGCTTTAATAATCTTATGGAAACTTGTAAGAAATTATATATTTTTATTTTTTATGTGATAGGTCAATAATCCCATTGTAACCATACTATGATATTGAATCAATGAGAAGTTATGTGTTATTTTGTGTTGATTTTGTTGTTTGAACTCTAAGTTGCATTGTTGGATAGTGATTTATCTGGTATCTTCATTTGTGACTAGATCAACTAGTATTAGAGTGATTTTTGATCCACTATAGGGAATTCTAGTAGATACAAGTACAAAAAAATTGTTGACTTGAGGAAGATTGCAAGTGTCTTTTAATAGAGCTAACTGTGAGGCGGTTACAACCTTGTAACCAGATCATTGACTTGAGGTAGTTGCACCAAATTGAAGGAAAAATTACACAAAGAAGGATGTTTGGAAATGTCAATGCTGTTAGAAGAATGAAATAAATTATATACATTATGTGGAAAATGAAGATCTAATTGGATGTTATATAAGAAGAAAGGAAAAGAGGTCCAAACCCTAGACATGTAGATGAAAGTGATGATGAATTTGGAACTTAAAGGGTATACTAAGATGAAGAAACCCCATAGTAGGAAGAATCATATCAAATCAAAATTTTAAAATCTATTTCCAAGAGACCTATAATTGAGATTTCTAAATATGTGGTTGATTTGAATCTTGAAGAATTGATTGATTGGAAAAATGATATCAATTTTTTTTTTTTGAGTATAAAGAAATTTAAGATCTAAAAAGAGAAAGGTTTGAAAAATTCAAGTTGAAAAGACAATATACTATTTGGTGGAAGGAAGTTTTGTTGGATAAAAACGGGAGGGAAAAATAAAGGTTCATAAAGTGGGATAGGACGGTGAAATTTTTGAAGAATCAATTCATACATGTCAATTATGAGCTTGAACTATTGAAGAGAATGCAAAACCTAAGGAAAATGGAAAATTCATGGTACCTAAATGAACTAATATCAAGAATCCAAGAAGAGTTGAGCCTGGTGAGGATGACAACAATTGAAAAATCATATTAGTTTATGCTAAAAATTGAGGAAAATTTGAAAAAAGATTTGAACACAAGAAGATAGGTAGAGGAGGAAAATTAAAAAGAGTAGACCATAAATTGGTGAAGGAATGTCACATACAAGACATAATAAGGAAGAAATTCCATAACACAATTATTAAAGAGGTAATTTTTTTAGGGAGGAATGATAGTATTTTCTATTCCAATGACAAAGGAATAAACAATATCTACCACAATGAGAGATATTATTGGGGTGATAATGTATTTGATAAGAGACCACTTAAATGAACATATTTCAAATTTGGAGGTGAAGGACATAGGTCATTTGAATGCTACCAAGGGAGTGCTATAAAATGGGAAAATAATAATGCAAGGGTAGTGTATGCAAAGGAAAAACCTATTGGATCAAAATTTTCAATAGAGAAAATCAGAAGGGTACATAATTAATAATGAGAACTTTGTTGCAAATAGAAACACCCAAGAAACTAGCACAAAAGAATATTTTGTTTAGATTAAAATGTAAATCATGATGTAAGTGTTGTAAAATTATCATTGATAGTGATAGTAAATAATTTTTTTTTTTTGAGGAAATGGTCAATAAGATGAAGTTAAAAAAGATAAAAGATTCAAACCCATATAAGATCTCATAGTTTAAAGATGAACATAATATACTAGTAAGTGAAAAATGTTTGGTGAAATTTTATGTAGGATCATACAATGATGAAGTGTTGTGTGATATTATGCCAATGGGTGTATGTCATATTGTAGTGTAGAAAATTCTATACCTTTACAATTCTACTCTATGTTTGCATCTCCTTAATTAATTAGACTTAATTAAGCCTCTAATTGAAAAAAATATGCATTCCAAAGCCTTATTATTCTCATTTTCTGAAAGGGAAACCCACATTAAACAATTTCCAACATTAATTAAAACACCTTGGAAATTTAGTGTCCCAGATTTAGGTCCTAGGATCCATTCCCCAAGGGAAAATGGGTCCCATTTAAGTGCCAGGACCCAATTTTTAATATTTTTTTGGTGGCATTTTAATGATTCAAATATAAATTTCAAATTTCAGCTTGCAGACTCTATTTTTTGGGAAATTAGATAAACACCTATGAATACATAGTTCACTTATCAATTTAAATCTAAGAAACATAATATAGAATTAGGAAAAATTTCACAAGAAAAAATATTATTGTCAAGATCATTGAAGAGTAGATTTATCAATCATCTATGAAAATAATCAAGATCATATCATCATGTCAAAGTTTATGCATATTCATGTCATATTTTGGAGCTAACATTGTGATGTAGGCTTCAAGTATTCAAGCATAAAATCAAACAATCAATCAATCCAATTCATGCAAGATCCAAGACTTAGAGAGATGTGTTAGAATTCAGTCCTCTAAGGGTAGCCATTAAGGGTTTGGTGAGTTGTGACAAAGTATTGTTCATTCATCAATTCCTTCCATTTATCATCATTTGATTGTCGAGGTTTAATTATCAACATGGGGTTTGACTAAGGAAAACCCCCATTCACCCGTAAAAAAAACATTTTTCTTCTCCTTTTGTATGTGTAGATTTATAGGTGAAGAAGGGTTGAAGTTGATCAAAGGAGTAATTTTGCATTGTTGTCAAAGTTGTCATCATTGTTATCAAGCCATGGAAACTTAGATTCAAAATTTATTTTTGAATTTCCAATAGTCAAACCTGGAGAAATAAGAAGCTTAGATATGAGATCTGAGGACTACAAAATTAGATTTTGGACCCCTGCACTAGTACCCATTTGGCTTAGGAGGAACCCATCCTACTATAGGGTGCTACCACAATAATGGGTTACAATTTCTAGGACATCCTTATTTTTTCTTGAAATTTTTTTTTTAGAAAATATAATGATTTAAGCCTTCAAAGGTTCCATTTAAAGGATTTTAATTGAAGAGGGTTTGATCAAATCCCCTTAGATCAAACCCCCTTGGATAGAACCCTACTAGTTTCAAACCATACCTATAAAAAACCACTTTTGATTTTCCTTTTGGGGGGATCAAATGAATTCATTTAAAATTTATGTTTTTTAAGTATGTAGTACTTATTATAAGCTTCCCAAAAAGTATAATTTTAAATATATTGATTTTGATTATTAGATTTTTTTTAATTTCTTATTGTATAAGAGTGAATTTGCACCCTAGGTGCAGTTCCCCTTTTTGCTTTGTTGCACTTTAGAAAACCTAAGTCGGAGGCTTAATTTATTTAAGCTCACTAATGGTCGTCCACTTGGCACTTGTTTTGTGTGTTGGTGGAGGCATTCCTGTTAGGGATTCCCACACAGCATGCAGACATCCGTGCAACATGCTTACGTCCCTAGCAGATTCTTGCAGCTAAGCCAACAAAGGTGTTAATCTTCCCATTGGCAACGAGGTTGTAATGCCTCCTTCAACTACCCAACCTGAATATGACCATTTTCCTTCTCATTCCTTCATAATCAGTCTTTGAACTTGCATTTGGAGGTTGGAAGAAACCTTGAACGGACTTGGCTCTCATACTCTCACTCTCACAAGCTCACTTCCAAGCATTCCAAGCATTCGATAGCAACAATATCACACTCCATCATGTCGGTAGAGCAAGTTTGGGACCATGACATTGTAGAAGAGGCTTGAGTTCCTCTCATTTATCCTCCAAGTAGCCTTGAGTGCTCTTGGTGGAGGTGGTAAGCTTCCCTCTCCTCTCTTCTATCATTTGGTTGAGTAGCATAGTATTTTTTTTGTAGTGTTTATGTTTTATCACTTCTTTATCTTTCTTCCTTTAGCTATCCATGGAGGTGGGAACACCTAAACGAGGGTCTGACTGAGGTAGATCCCTATATAGCCACCCCACAACATTCTCTTTCTTGCTGTGTGTAGGTGGGTGCATTTTCGAGGAGCTAGTTGGCGAACTGGGTCTTCTACGAGATTGTCTTCATCACCTTAGCTTTGGTATATCTACTCTATCATCTTTTTTTGTGCTTCTCGTATTTTATAGTATTATTTTTCCATATTAGAAGTTGTTAAGCTAGGTTGTTAGTCGTTTTGATGAGTTTGACCTTGTCTCTATTGTGATATGACCGTATGGACCACAACACATTTCTAAGATGCCAGTGTGCCACACTGTCGTCTGAAGTCCGCGCTGATGTCCTCAGGTAGAGAGCTCCCTAAGGCGCATATTTGGACCTAAAAAATGACTCACCTAGCCCCAACTTGAAACTCAAGATTATAGAGTGATTGAAGGACATCATAATCCTCATCACTCTCGTCCTCATACCCTAAACAACACACTTAGGTGAGGTAAGTTACGGCAGCCTCTCATGTCTTGACCCTCCATGACCTAGGTTCTTGCATGTGGTGGTCCCCATCTCTTACACTTATGAATGTATATTTTTCAATGAACATCAAGGTCTTTGTTTCACACATATGAAAAAATAGGAAAATAGAGAAAAATTCTAAAAAATACATTCCTCTAGCTCTTGATGTCCTTATTCCAAAAAAAAAATTGAATTCCAATACATATAAAATAAGTTATGCTCCTAATAGTACACCTATGTCTAAATTGTAATTATTTTGACTTCAAAAATTAATTAAAAAAATATCCTTGATAAAACTTTATGAAACCATCTAGATATTGTAGTTACAAATCTTAGTTCAAATAAAATAGAATTTTATCTTTCATAGAAAAAATTTATATGGTTTATAGTATGTTGGTTGTTTTTTAAGAACCAAGTTGATCTTCAAGGAAGCCTATGGAATTTCTAATTCCAATCCTTAGCGACCTAAAGGGATTGGCTAATGGAAAAGTGAAATCAACAATGTTTTCCTCCTCCACTTCAGGCTTTGTGAGATCCAAGAGGGTGATCCAACAATACACTTAAAGAACTTTGTACCTAATGATCAAGTACATTATAAATACTAGATGAATTCTCACATAATAGCTCAATAAATGGAATATATCAAGAAGTTGGCTACTCCTCAACAACAATCAACATTTAGAGCACGAGAATGGAAGAACTTAACACAAAATAGTAACAATTGTAATTCATTATGAAAGTTTGTTTATAAATTTGATTTGCTAGCTGAATGATCAAAAAGATATATCATGAATACAAAATAGATTAGTGCCTTAACCTAGGAAACAAAGTCAATCTTACAAAAAACATAATTTTGACACAGATTAATACGTAGCATCATTAAGCTTTGATAATACTACATTAAAACATCACATTCATTATATCCTAGACCATAACTTCTTATAAAGATCCTTGTACTCGCATTACATGAACCTATAGCCTCACCTGAGCAATCTAATTAATTCTTTGAATTAAAATAAAGATGAAAGCCATACATCATTGAAACACAATGAGACCAAAAAAATAACCCTTGTTCATTTTATTCATAATTCATGAACTCAGTACACCAGGAGAGAAATGGATTTTAATTTTTACCATTATGTATTCAATTGCTAGTATTGTTATCAAAAATTGCATATGCATATTGTTAGACTCAAAACCTAAGACAAAAATCTAAAATGCTCTATGTATTCTCATTTACAAAAATTCTCTCTGATCAATTAGCAACCAACCCATACTTCTGGCCTTGAATTCCTTCTTATAGAAATGAAGGAGCAAACAAGCTTTGAGCCAAAAAGTACAAATGTCCTATTCCTATTGGACCCTTACAACATACATTTCCCTTTGCAGTTATATTTGAAATTCAGATGTAGGGAAATGTCACATGGGATGGAAACCATTTATATTTATTGATGAAGATTCTATCCCACCTTCCAAAAGGCACACTTTATTTGATGTAGCAATATATCCACATGCTTTCAATATTTGTTCTACCTACACCAAGATTGAAATGAAAGAAAAGCATAAAGTGAAGAAAGAGGAAGAGGAAAAAATTACCTCGATGTATGGATCCTTGTCAACAATTTCAAATTGGAGAGAAAGAAATACTTTATCCATACTTTATCAAAGGCCTTGTAGACACCTAAAAATGACCTAGGCCTGCAAGCTTCATTTTTACCACCTTCGTCCTAGCATAATTAAGTTATCTAATTATGTCCTTGGTCCACATTCGACTATTGATTAAATAATTCATAATTATTTAATTAATTCATGTCATTTGTTCCTCCTTGATTATTAAATAAATAAATATTATTTATTTATCTAATACGTCATTAATTATCTAAGTCTTCCTTTGATTAAATAAATTTCATAATTTATTTAATTTCCCTTTGTCATCTATGTCTTCCTTTAATTAAATAAATTTCATAATTTATTTAATTTCCCTTTGTCATTTTATGTCTTCTTGATTAATTAAATAAATCTTATTTATTTAATTACATCACTAATTAAGTCCCCCTCTTCTAAAAATTAAATAAATTCTTATTTATTTAATTGTCCACTTTCCACTATAATTAAATAATTTTAATTTAATTATTTAATTATTCATTAGTTGTTTCTCTCATTAAAATTAAATAAATTTGATTTATTTAATTTAGCCAATTCTCTTGAATTTTGAATTAAAATCATTATTTAAATTCAAAATAATTCTTTTGTCACATTCCTCCATAATTAAATAATATCTTTATTATTTAAATTATTTACTAGTCACCTGGAGTAAATAAATTTTATTATTTAATTTCTCCAACAACCTCTTTGTCCGTGCCAGCCTTATCTTCCAATTTAATTCTTGACTTTTGACTTCTCATTTAATTTCGACCATTGATTGAATTATGTTATAATTCAATCTCCACCCTTCATTCTTACCTGTTGCCCTAATTTTGACCTAACCCTAATGCACCCAGCAACATTCAATCTTAAGCATTGATCTTAGGGTTCTTGTCATCTTTTCAGCCACACATTCAAAATTGCAGTTTTTGCAATTTTGTTCTCATTTGCCTCTCTCAGCTCTCTTGACTTCTTGCACTCTTAGTCTCTCATGTTTAGATTTCAATTTATGCTACTAGTCTTATAGTCATAGGCATTTTAGTCCATTGTAGAGACATTTTATTTTCTACAAATCCTTCAACACTTGCATAGGGCTTAGTCTTTAGTCATAGTTGCTCACATAAATCTGAGGGCATTTTTATTTATCTGCAAGCTAGGAGGTGTAACAAAGGTTAATCATGGAAGGTGAAGACTTAGGGTAACTTCATCCCTTTTGTCTTCACATTACTTCCTTTGTACTTTGTTACTTCATAGGAATTTTATTGTTATTGTGCTAACCCCACTTAATAATAATTTTAGGATTTTCCCTTGATTACATTGGTGAACCCGACGTTGTTATTTCGGCTTTTCGTACGTTTTTTTTGTTGTTGTTTTCTGTTGTTTTGCAGGTACAGGTACGGATCGCCGCAACTTTTTTAAAAACAGTGTGACGCATCATATGCGTCGCGACGCACACGACAACAGTAGAGCCGCAATCGACCTGTCGCAATGCAACTGATGCACAGAACGACGCATCCGTTATTCCTGAGCCGCATCCGAAACCCCGAAAGCCGCATTCGAAACTCGCGCCGCATCCGTCTGGTATAACATTTTTCTTTCCAGTTTGGGGTTTTTATTTTCGGATTTCGGGTTGTTTAATCGTATGTGTTTCTGCATTCGGTTTTTATTCCTGCATGATTCAATAAGATTAGATCTTCTGTCACTAATCCTTTCTGGTAGTGGCTTTCTGTTTTCGTAGGGTTTTTTTTTGTTGTTTTCTGTTGTTTTGCAGACAACTGGTACGGATCGCCGCAAACGTCGCAACGCATCTGCTGACAGAAACGACGCAACTGTTATGACAAGCCGCAATTGCCGATTACAGAGACGCAACTGACATTCCAAGCCGCATTCGTAGAACAGAACGATGCATCTGATAAACCGAGCCGCATCTGTCTGGTAATACCGCGCCGCATTTTCCTGGTAAACTTTTTCTGTCAGTTTTTAGATTTTAATTGCCGAATTTCGAGTTGTTTCTGTTTTCTGGTTTTCTGTTTTCTGTCTTTTTCTATGTTGGTTATTCCTGCATGTTAACCAGATTAGATATTTTGTGTTACTAATAGTTTCTTGTAGCGTGTGGCGATCCTTTTTCGTGTGTCCAAGACCAACACATACAAGACTACTAACTCAATGTTTGCAGATTCGCATGTCAAAGAAGGAGAAAACAAACAGTGTGCTTGTTTATTCCTAGATTAGCAAACTTTGAATTTGGTGCTTTTAAAACGAATCATGTCTTTCATGCTTGAGTGTGCTTGTGGAGTGGTAGGTGAGTATGCTCTCACTTGGTGAAAACCTTGTGATCAGAAAACCAGACCCATTCCTTTATTGTTATTTTACCCTTCACGATTCGGTATATCGGAGTATCCTCTCCCCTTGCGCATTCGTGTGATCCTGGGTGTAAGAGAAACGGTTACCGACTCTAGAACTTGGGCCTGTTCTGGTGGGAAAAAGTACTCACCCCAGGACGACTCAGACCGGTAGCACCCTGACACCGAGGGACTTCCAGCCGGTATAGAAAAGTGGGTTCTTGGGGAAAGCCCAAGAATCACGAGCGTGGTTCCGACGAAATGGATCCGAAAGGGGACTCTCACCGCATGGATCACGCCCCACGAATGGAATGCCCGAATTAAACACCTCTTGTCTTAGTGTCCAACCGTTCTATTGGCCGTTGCTTGATATAGTGCAGGGTACAGTATCATGCCCAAAGATTACTCACTACTGATCCCCTTGAGTAGAGATAGCAATTCTTGGGATGTCACTACCCAATGAATCCGAATTTGGTGTGCTTGAATGACGTTAATGAGCCGTGGAGGGGAGCCAATGCCACCAAATTCTAAGCTATCCGCTCTCGAGAAGGAAAGGTGTTCATCACCAATCCGGGTATAACTGGTGGGCTATATCAAGTATACAAACCCAAGGCCTAGTGGCCTTTCTAGGATTGTGCTTATCTCATGTGTGTTTGGTTATCCCTTAAAACGCTGTGTTTGTCAAGTGCATTCTGGTTTTGTCACAGTCCAAGCAAAACAGTCATCAAACAGATCAAAAACTTCCATCAACATACCACGAAAATCACTTTGAAACAAAACTGTCATATCTGTCGAATCACAACTGACATTCTGTAACGCAACTGCTCTGATAAACCGCATCTGAAACTTATAACAACGCATCTGTATGCGTCGCGACGCATCTGTTAACCCGAAAGTCGCATTTGTTAAACCGAGTCGCATCTGATAGTCAGAAAGCCGCAAGTGAAAAATTGAACCGCAATTGCTAAACCGAGACGCAATTGCAAAACTGAGATGCATCTGCCTGTCAAAATTTTTAAACTGCACAGTCGAAACCAGAGACCCCCAAACTGTCAACCATCTGTCAAACTCTGTCATTAGAAGGATTCTGCCAAGCAACCCAATTTGAAATTGCTCAAAGTTTTGTCCCTTAGCTTGCATTTGATCACCTTAGGTTTCATACCTCACCCCATTTAGTATCATACATTCAACATTACGTTGTTCCTAGGCTCATATCTT
>VDFB02105785.1:74250000-74262372 GCA_007258455.2 Sequoia sempervirens
GAAGGGAGAAATATTGATTCAAGAGAAGGGGAAGGCTATTGTAGTGGAAGAACAAGGTGAGGAGGATACCCATATGATGGAGGAAAGACACGGTGAAGGAGAAGGAAACATTGCCAACCTCTTCCCAACAAGAGGAACAAAGAGTCCCTTCACCAGTGCAACAAATTACACCACCATCTCTTCCTTTGCGAACTCGTCCTACAACCTATGAAACTAATACACCAACTATACATTCATTACTACCTAGGTAGCCACCTCGAAGAGATAGAAGGTTGAATCAAGTGGGCTAGTGGATTATGACGAATATTCTATGATGAAATCTTGGTGATAGAAGGAGAGATGCAATAAGGTGTGGCTTCTCCACCCAGGGATATGGTGATACCTCAACAATTAAGCCTTATATTGATTAAGGATGACCTCACATGCATGAATGATAAAGATGATCTTAGAGAAGAGGCTTATACAAATTTCATGGATGATGACTCATTTGTCAAGTCCCCAACTTTCATGGATTTTTCTTGAAGATCCAAAAAGGATGAGTATGTTAACAAAATTGTGAAGAAGAGCAGCCTCCACCTTGAATTTTTAAATGCATTCATACAAGCTCAGGTAATAAAAGAGATGAAAGAAAGCTATCAAGAGGTAACTACACAAGAAGGCATAAAACTAGTGAGAAAAAGTGGTATTCATTTATTACCAAAGTAGGACCTAGCTTCTACAATTGCTTTTGACATGGTGAAGAGGTATGATAGGACTCTATACAATTCTAAGGAAGAAGTGACCATTACAGTGCAAGGATCTACATTTAATCAGCAGTGGGATACTTTGGCAATCTAGGCTTTGGCCCCAATTACTAAAAGGGAAAAAGTTGTAGAACCTACAGTAGATTATAGAGGTTTGATCATAAAATAGGTGTTTGGTACCTTAGCTATTGAGGTTGCTACCATGTCTATAATTTTTTCTCAGTTCACAAAAGATACAATTGAATCAGTGACAACTAAGAAAGAGAAATTCAGGAAAATTTATAATGATTTATTGATTCACTATGGCAAGTTCAAATAAAAAATAATGTAGTTACAAAATGAAATGGAATTGTTGAAGGAACAAATGAAAAATTTGTAACCTGGTGAGACAATGCAAGCAAATACAGCTTCTCCTTCTACATCACAAGATCCAACACCATCTACCCCCATCCACCCCATAAGTTCTTCATGGGTAATTGTGCCTTACAACTTGGGAAATGTACCATATCAATGGAGGAACCAAGCACATTAGGTCCACAACAAGGGGAGGAAGTCAACAAAGAACAATTACTTGAAAATTTGAAAGAATATGAAGAAAAGTGTAGTCAGCAGAATATGACAATTTTTGTCAATAATTTGAAAATTGTAACTTCAATACTAGAGCATTTGAATAGAGGATTTGACAAGAGGATAATTAGCATACATGATAATTGTTCCTCCATGCTTGATGCAATAGCTAATTTCAACGTAGAAAAGGAGGTGGAAATTCTCCTCATAGATAAATGGATCCCAAGACTCCAATATCTAAGGCTAATGGTTGTGGGATCCAAACATGATGTAAATAAGCCTAACAAAATCCAACCACATTTAGAACTGTAAATGGAATTCAAGAATTCTAGGGAAAGATTGAGAATTTGGAGGCTAAAATAAGGAAATTGGTTAAGAGCTTTAATGAAATGAATCATAGTCTCCTTCTTGATATACTGAAGGATAATGGTGAGATCAAGCCTCTACAAGATTGGAAGAAGTAGGCTAATGATTTGATTTCAAAGCAAGTGGCTAAAATTTGTGAAGAAGCAGATATGAGAATGCTAAAGAAAAGCATGGACATGCTTGCTCAAGTAGGAATTTCTCTGGAAGAACTTGATAAAGAAGAAAATCAAGTTGCCACCAAGTATTCTCCTTACATGTTAAAGGATGAAAGTATTATCATATTCAATTGGCTCATAGAGGAAGATTTCCAAGCATGGAAGGATAAGTACCTAGATGTCTTGGAGAATTAGGCTACTAGTTTTAGATGGTTACTACAATTTTCATATTTTGGTATGCAACAATGGTGAATAATGGATGAGAGAAAAGAAATACATGGCCTAGAACTAGTATAGATTAGGCCTTTGATAAATTATGGATAAAGTATTTCTTTCTCTCCAATTTTAAATTGTTGAAAAGGATCTAGACATATTTTGTCCTCTTCCTCTTTCTTCAGTTTATGATTTTCTTTTATTTCAATCTTTGTGTAGGTAGAACAAATATTGAAAGCATGTGGATATATTGCTACATCAAATAAAGTGTGCCTTTTGGAAGGCGGGATATAATCTTCATCGACAAATATAAATGGTTTTCATCCCATGTGACATTTCCCTACATCTAAATTTCAAATATAACTGCAATGGGAAATTTATGTTGTAAGTGTCCAATAGGAATAGGACACGTGTAGTTTCTGGCTCAAAGCTTGTTTGCTCCTTCATTTCTATAAGAAGGAATTCAAGGCCAAAAGTATGGGTTGGTTGCTAATTGATCAGAGAGAATTTTTGTAAATGAGAATACATAGAGAATTTTAGAGTTTTGTCTTACGTTTTGAGACTGTCAATATGCATCTACAATTTTTGATAACAATACTAGCAATTGAATAGATAATGGTACAAATTCAAAACCATTTCTCTCCTGGTGAACTAAGTTCATGAATTATGAATAAAATGAACAAGTGTCATTTTTTTGGTCTCATTGTGTTTCAATGATGTACGGCTTTCATCTTTGTTTTAATTCAAATAATTAATTAGATTACTCAGGTGAACCTATAGGTTCATGTAATGCAAGTACAAGGATCTTTATAAGAAGTTATGGTCTAGGATATAATGAATGTGATGTTTTAATGTATTATTATCAAAGCTTAATGATGCTACGTATTAATCTGTGTAAAAATTATGTTTGTTGTGAGATTGACTTTGTTTCCTAGGTTAAGGTACTAATCTATTTTGTATTCATGGTATATGTTTTTGGTCATTCAGCTAGAAAATCAAATTTATAAACAAAATTTCAAAATGAATTGTAATTGTTACTATTTTGTGTTAGGTTCTTCCATTCTCATGCTCTAAATGTTGAGTTTTGTTGAGGAGTAGCCAAATTCTTGATATATTCCATTTATTGAGCTATTATGTGAGAATTCATCTAGTATTTATAATGTACTCGGTCATTAGGTGTAGAGGTATTTAAGTGCATTGTGGGATCACCCTCTCGGATCTCACAAAGCCCGAAGTGTAGGAGGAAAACATTACTAATTTCACATTTTCATTGGCCAATCCCTTTAGGTCACTAAGGATTGGAATTAGCAATTTCATAGGCTTCCTTGAAGATCAACTTGGTTCTTTAAAAACAACAAACATACTATAAACCATATAATTTTTTTCTATGAAAGATAAAATTCTATTTATTTTGAATTGAGATTTGTAACTACAATATCTAGAGGGTTTCATAAATTTTTATCAAGGATATTTTTTTAATTAATTTTTGAAGTCAAACTAATTACAATTTAGACATAGGTGTACTATTAGGAGCATAACTTATTTTATATGTATTGGAATTCATTTTTTTTGTTGGAATAAGGACATCAATACCTAGAGGACATGTATTTTTTTGAATTTTTCTCTATTTTTCTATTTTTTCATATGTGTGAAACAAAGACCTTGATGTTCATAAAAAAATATACATTCATAAGTGTAAGATAGGGGGACCACTGCATGCAAGACCCTAGGTCACAGAGGGTCAAGACTCGAAAGGCTTCCCTAACTTACCTCAACTAATTGTGTTGTTTAGGGTATGAGGACGAGAATGATGAGGATTATGATGTCCTTCAATCACTTTGCAATCCCGAGTTTCAAGGTGGGGCTAGGAAAGTTAGTTTTTAGGTCCAAATCTACACCTTAGGGAGCTCTCTGCTCAAGGTCATTAGTGCAGACTTCAGACGATAGCACAGCATGCTGGCATCTTAGAAACGCATTGTGGTCCGTACGGATAGATCACAATAGAGACAAGTTCAAACTAGTCAAAATGACTAACATCCTAGCTTAACAACTTCTAACATGGAAAAACAATACTATAAAATATAAGAAGCACAAACGAAGATGAAAGAGTAGATATACCAAAGCTAAGGTGATGAAGAAAATCTCGTAGAAGACCCAATTCGCCAGCTAGCTCCTCAAAAATGCACCCACCTACACACAAGAAGAAAGAGAATTTTGGGGGGTAGTTGTATAGGGGTCTACCTCAGTCAGACCCCCGTTTAGGTGTTCTCACCTCCACTTACAACCAAAGGAAGAAAGATACATAAGTGATAAAACACAAACACTACAAAAATAGTACTATGCTACTCAACCAAATGATAGAGGAGAGGAGAGGGTTTTACCGAGACATGAAAATTAACATTATGCATTCGGATCGATTCGTCAAATTAGATGTCACATTAGGACCATTCATCAATTAATCGCAAGCATTTCATCCATTCAAAATAAATATTATCATTCAACCTTCATCTTGCATCATCCTTAATTAAATAAATCAGGACTTCATTTAAATCAAATCCTAAATCATATTCCATCATTTTCTGATTTAAATAAATCAATTATCAAAGTCTTGAAAGTCAAATAATCTAATCAGCATTAAATCAGCATAATCATCATCTAACCCTGATTAAATGTTAATCCCATCCCACTTGCATTATCTAGATATCTCCACTTGCACAATAAATCAATTTTATTGATTTATTAAAACACTCATTTTCCCTCAACATGACAAGTCAAACATGGCATTTATTGCTCTTTTTTCTTGTCCCCCTCTCAAAATTTATTGCAAATTTGAATTCAAAATTCCCCCTCTTGGGCACTCTTCCCCAAATCTTGCACATACATCAACCAATCACCATTTGACAAGTGTCCTTCTTTCATTGGTCCAATCTTAGTCCCACATTGGTCCCTCTTCAACACTCAGCATTTGAAAATCTTTAAATACAAGCTTCATCTTTGAAAATGATCCAGAATTTTAGGCAAGGTTACTCTCTTCATTTGGGATTTGATCTTGTTCATCATCACTCCACCATTTCCATTTGCATTTTATCATTTGAGCTTTGATCAAGGATTGGGAAAGGGTCACTAGCACATGTGACACCAATCCAACTATGGAATAGGTAGCTTGCTTTTGTTTTCATAATGCTTTAGTCTTTTTATCATCCTTTGTGGCATTTTGAAAGCATTTGTAATGGATTTCATAGAGGTATTTTGATAGAGTTTGCAAGGAACTAACCCATGCTTGAAGTTTAGTTGTTTGCAGATTGAAAGTGCCTGCATTACCACCTCCACCAAGAGCACTCAAGGTTGATTGGAGGAGAAATGAGAGGAACTCAAGCCTCTGTTGCAATAGCATGGTCCCAAACTTGCTCTACCGATGCGATGGAGTGTGATATTGTTGCTATCAAATGCTTGGAATGCTTGGAAGTGAGCTTGTGAGAGTGAGAGTATGAGAGCCAAGTCTATTCAAGGTTTCTTCCAACCTCCAAATGAAAGTGCAAAGACTAATTATGAAGGAATGAGAAGTAAAATGGTCATATTCAGGTCAGGTAGTCGAAGGAGGCATTACAACTTCACTGCCAATGGGAAGAGTAACGCCTCTGCTGGCTTAGCTACAAGAATCTGCCAAGGATGTAAGTGTGTTGCATGGACGTCTACACATTGTGTGGGAATCTTCAATAGGAATTCCTCCACTGACACACAAAACAAGTGCCAAGTGGACCTCCATCAGTGGGCTTAAATGAATTAAGCCTCCAGCTTAGGTTTTCTAAAGTGCAACAAAGCAAAAAGGGGAACTACACCTAGGGTGCAAATTTGCTCTTATACAATAAGAAATTAAAAAAAATCTAATAATCAAAGTCAATATATTTAAAATTATACTTTTTGGGAAGCTTATAATAAGTACTACATACTTAAAAAACATAAGTTTTAAATGAATTCATTTGATCCCCCCAAAAGGAAAATCAAAAGTCGTTATTTATCAAAGTTTTGATAGGTGTAGAGGAGACTCCATTATAGGTATGGTTTTAAACTAATAGGGTTGTATCCAAGGGGGTTTGATCTAAGGGGATTTGATCAAACCCTCTTCAATTAAAATCATTTAAATGGAACCTTTCAAGGCTTAAATCAATATATTTTCTAAAAATCTATTTTCAAGAAAAATAAGGATGTCCTAGAAAGTGTAAGTCATTATTGTGGTAGCACCCTATAGCAAGATTGGTTCATCCTAGGCCAAATGGGTACTAGTGCAAGGGTCAAAAATCTAATTTTGTAGTCCTCAAATCTCATATCTAAGCTTCTTATTTCTCCAGATTTGACTATTGGAAATTAAAAAATAAATTTTGAATCTAAGTTTCCATGGGTTGATAACAATGATGACAACTTTGACAACAATGCAAAATTACTCCTTTGATCAACTTCAATCCTTCCTCACCTATAAATCTACACATACAAAAGGAGAAGAAAAATGTTTTTTTATGGGTGAATGGGGGTTTTCCTTAGTCAAACCCCATGTTGTTAATTAAACCTTGACAATCAAATGATGATAAATGGAAGGAATTGATGAATGAACAATGCTTTGTCACAACTCACCAAACCCTTAATGGCTACCCTTAGAGGACTGAATTCTAACACATCTCTCTAAGTCTTGGATCTTGCATGAATTGGATTGATTGATTGTTTGATTTGATGCTTGAATACTTGAAACCTACATCACAATGTTAGCTCCAAAATATGACATGAATATGCATAAACATTGACAAGATGATATGATCTTGATTGTTTTTGTAGATGATTGATAAATCTACTCTTCAATGCTCTTGACAATAATATTTTCTCTTGTGAAAGTTTACCTAATTCTAGATTATGTTTCTTAGATTTGAATTGATAAACAAACTATGTATTCATAGGTGTTTATCTAATTTCCCAAAAATTAGATTCCACAAGTTGACATTTGAAATTTATGTCTGAATCATTAAAATGCCACCAAAACAATATTAAAAATTGGGTCATGGCACTTAAATGGGACCCATTTTCCCTTGGGGAATGGATCCTACGACCTAAATCTAGGACACTAAATTTCCAAGGTGTTTTAATTAATGTTGGCAATTGTTTAATGTGGGTTTCCCTTTCAGAAAACGAGAATAATAAGGCTTTGGAATGCATTTTTTTTTTCAATTAGAGGCTTAATTAAGTCTAATTAATTAAGGGGGTGCAAAAATAGAGTAGAAATGTAAAGGTATACAATTTTCTACACTACAATTTGACATACATCCATTGGCATAATATCACACAACACTCCATCATTGTATGATCCTATATAAAATTTCACCAAACATTTTTCACTTACTAGTATATTATGTTCATCTTTAAACTATGAGATCGTATATGTGTTTGAATCTTTTATCCTTTTGAACTTCATATATTGACCATTTCCTCAAAAACAAATTTTATTCACTATCACTATCAATGATAGCTTTACAACACTTACATCATGATTTACATTTTAATCTAAACAAAATATTCCTTTGTGCTAGTTTCTTGGGTGTTTCTATTTGCAACAAAGTTCTCATTATTAATTATTCACCTTTCTCATTTTCTCTATTGAAAATTTTGATCCAATAGGTTTTTCCTTTGCATACGCTACCCTTGCATTATTATTTTCCCATTTTCTAGCACTCCCTTGGTTGCATTCAAATGACCTATGTCCTTCACCTCCAAATTTGAAATATGTTCCTTTAAGTGGTCTCTTATAAAATACATTATCACACCAATAATATCTCTCATTGTGGTAGATATTGTTTATTCTTTTGTCATTGGAATAGAAAATACTATCATTCCTTCCTAAAAAAATATTACCTCTTTCATAATTGTGTTATGGAATTTCTTCCTTATTATGTCTTGTATGTGACATTCCTTCACCAATTTATTTTCTAATCTTTTTAATCTTCCTCCTCTTCCTATCTTCTTGTGTTCAAATATTTTTTCAAATTTTCCTCAATTTTTAGCATAAACTAATATGCTTTTTCAATTGTTTTCATCCTCACTAGGCTCAAATATTCTTGGATTCTTGTTATTAGTTCATGTGTGTACCATGCAATTGTCTCCTTTCTAGCTTCTCTATGTCTAGTTCTAATGTTCATCTTATCAAATTATTCAATCTACTCCTTCACTGAATTTTCTATTTTCCTTAGGTTTTGCATTCTCTTCAATAGTTCAAGCTCATAATTGACATGTATGAATTGATTCTTCAAAAATTTCACCATCCTATCCCACTTTATGAACCTTTGTTTTTCCCTCCTATTTTTATCCAACAAAAATTCCTTCCACCAAATAGTATAATGTCCTTTCAACTTGAATTTTCAAACTCCATTCTTTTTAGATCTTAAATTTCTTTATACTAAAATATTTTTTTCATATCATTTTTCCAATCAATCAATTCTTCAAGATTCAAAACAACCACATAGTTAGAGATCTCAATTATAGGTCTCTTATCTATCTTGGAATAGATTTTAAAAAATTTATTTGATATGATTCTTCCTACTATGGGGTTTCTTCATCGTAGTATACCCTTTAAGTTCCAAATTCATCATCACTTTCATCTGCATGTCTAGGGTTTGGACCTCTTTTCCTTTCTTCTTATATACCATCCAATTAGATCTTCATTGTCCACATAATGTATATAATTTCTTCTATTCTTCTAACAACATTAACGTTTCCAAACATCCTTCTTTGTGTAAGTTTTCCTTCAATTTGGTCCAACTACCTCAAGTTAATGATCTGGTTACAAGGTTGTAACTGCCTCACAGTTAGCTCTATTAAAATACACTTGCAATATTCCTCAAGTCAACAATTTTTTCACACTTGTATCTACTAGAATTCCCTATAGTGGATCAAAAATCACTCTAATACTAGTTGATCTAGTCACAAATGAAGATCCTAGATAAATCACTATCCAACCATGCAACTTAGAGTTCAAAAAACAAAATAACACATAACTTCTCATTGATTCAATATCACAGTATGCTTACAATGGGATTATTGACCTATCACATAAAAACTAAAAATATAGAATTTCTTACAAGTTTCTGTAGGATTATTAAAATCTTACATACACATATATGACAATAACAACTACTATCACTCTAGTACTCTACAATTGTCATGAATTGATTTTCTAACAACTACCCTCCTAAGATTTATTATTTCTCTATTTTCTTCCCTCTCCAAATGAATTCTAGGTTTTTTTATATATCATCCAAAAGATTAGAAATGGTTTTTTTTTAATCACAAGGTGTTCCAAATCTTGGTGTCTGGTGTAACATGTAGATCAGGAAAAAAAATTAGTGACTTGCATTAGCTATTACAAAGGATCAATGTACTTATATTCAAAATTACCTTTGGTCATAATCTAGCTTGAGGTACGTTGGTCTGAACACCACAATGCATAAAAAAGGATCCAAAAAAATCACTTGATGAACTAAGTGTTGACTATTTTGAACTATCATCTTTTGACAATAATAAACTTTTTCAATCTACTTCAAATATTTTTGGGATCTTGATATGAGGTGCATGAACTACTATTGCACTTTGATTCTTCATCATGATCCAAAATCATGTTACATGGTGCAATGTGGTAGGCTTCTCTAGGATTCTCTTTCATCACATAGGATCACAATGAAATGTACTATCAAATAAGCTACATGTCTCTAATAACACATGACATGCACTAATTAACTAAATGAAAGAGGGAAAAGGTTGTACATGATATAATAACATCTCTATATAGAAAACTTATGTATTCATAGCATGATTTTTATAAGTGAATTAATAATAGATGTATCATATGTTATGAAAAGAATAATTGTTGATGGGTGTTTTTGCACCTTCTCAACAAAGGAAACACACAAGTATGCTACCTCTCTTGAAGGGTAGAAATCTACAAACAAGTTCCATATTACTACCCCAAGGTCTCTCAGGTGTTAGGTCATGACATGCTTAAATATCTCAATTGGTTCAATGTTATCTTGCTAGTAATCATAGGGAAGCCTTGCATGATTTGAGTTGAAGAGGAATTGGTCCTTCAAATGGAGTTTATGAAACTCTGAAATTTGGTTCTATTGTTGCAAGTTCAAAACAACAGTCTAAAACTCCACTTTAACCATCAGATTTGGCTTTACAATGTGCAATGAACTTTGTCTAAATCCTTATTTAAAAAGAAAAGTCAAAAGGGCAGGGAAGGGAAGAAGTTACTAGACCTGAAACTACCAATGAATAGTGATAATGGAGGATACTATAGTGGACAGCCTTCCAAAACCAAGTTCCACTTAACCAAATTAATTCAGTCTCATGAAACTAGTGCAATCTTCTAAGGTCTTCATATTTTCAACCATTCATTCACCATAAAGCATGAATAAAAGATAGAATTTAAGTGCAACATTCAATTTCTATTCAGACTAGCTTTACACTACTATTTATCATCAATAAACAACAAAAAGCATTAACAAGGAAGGGCATCAACACAACATAATTCTTCACCATCAATGAACAAAATTAGCTAATCTACTAAAGCATGCTAAACACATGGAATGACAAAGTAAATATATTCAAATTCACTAACTATGAGGAAAAGAATCATGAAACATGAAATGGAACTCAATAATCCACCAAAATTAATGGATTTCTATTAAAATTTCAGTAGCATATCTTTACAACAACTCCACTCTCTCTTGAAAATGAGAGGAGACCCCCTATTTATAGTGTCCAAAAAGAAAAATAAATGGCCAAGATTCACTACAAATTAGGGTTTCACCTATCCCCAATATTTTATAATATAAAATACACTTTCGTCTTCTAGCGACCAACATTGTAGCACTTTGTCTTTTAGCTGGCTACCTTTGTTGCAACTATATTGTGAGGAATTCATCATCAATAACCGGACTCCCTTCATGCTTCTTCATAGTAGCGTATTCTACAAACTTTCCAATCAATTCCTAGATATTATTCCACTCCATAATATTGCATTGGTTCACTTGAAAGTTCAATTTCCTAGACCGGTTAGTGATCACGTCCCAATATTTGTCACACTTAGGCATATTCTTTATCTCTTGATTAGATTGAGTGAAGGATCACACAAAAAAATCCATAAAGTCAAGTGTGATTATATCTATGGCTCCATTTTCCATCTTCTTATGGAAGCATGACTTTATTTTCTCCAGATCTAACTCAACATTGGGCATGTAAAAATCTTTCATTAGCCTTAGATACTCCTCAGAGGTTATCCTAATTTCCTTGGCCCAATCAATGTCGAGCTCCACTTCATGGAGCACTCGTTCCAAGATTTCTCTTTTATGATTGAGGCCTAACTTCCATGTTTCTATGAGCTAATGATCATCCTTTACCAATGCAAGCTCCTTTTCCCAGGATTTCTAAGGTATCTTGAGGATAGCCTCAAGTTTTGGGTACGTAATTCTATAAAGCTCTAAGAAGTCGGTGTATAATTTCCTTGTTCCCTCAAATTGTTTTTTCCCCTCTAGGAACTTATTTGTTGTCCTGGCAGTGTGTTCAATGCCCATATCTCCATTGTAGACTTTGTCCAGCTCTTATTCATCTCAAGCTTGTTGATGTGGTCCTTGGACAACACCTATGGTGGCATTGATGACGTGGTGGGAAGCTCCTTGATGGAGGACCATTATTGAATGTAAGTTGTTAAATATGCCACTTATGCTTTTAACTCCTCCTTAGTGGAATAGCTTTTGTTCATTTGATGCACAATGGTGGTAATGGACCCCTGGAGATGATCAATATTTTGCTCCCTGGTGGTCGTCCCTAGATCAATAGTGGAGATATTATAGCTAACTCCTCCTCCCACCACTGAAGTAGCTATCTACATGGTCATTGATCCCAAGGAATCCATTGTTATGTGGGATCTAACCTTTAGTTTCTTTTCCTTCTTTTTGCTTATTTGTGCTCAAGCCAAAATGGTGTCCAACCTTGCTTTCGAATTCATGAGGATGGGGGTCTTCTTCTCTAATTGCTTTTCTAGCCACTTAGACATCTACGATTCCTCTTTTGGTGATTCAAGATCACCTTAATCTTTTTGAGCATGTTGGATCTCCATTTCTTGGTGACCTAGAGCCTCTTCTTTTGTCTTTTCTTCCTCTTCTTCATCTGAATCTCAAATGAATATAGCTTCTCCCTTCAGAGATTCAGTGGTGGCTATGTGTTCTTTGGGGATATCTTCCCCTTTAGATATCCTTTAATCTTCTTCTTGCCCATGTTCTTCATGATTC
>VDFB02105785.1:74262472-74365642 GCA_007258455.2 Sequoia sempervirens
TGGAGGAATTCCTATTGAAGATTCCCACACAATGTGTAGACGTCCATGCAACACACTTACATCCTTGGCAGATTCTTGTAGCTAAGCCAGCAGAGGCGTTACTCTTCCCATTGGCAGTGAAGTTGTAATGCCTCCTTCGACTACCTGACCTGAATATGACCATTTTACTTCTCATTCCTTCATAATTAGTCTTTGCACTTTCATTTGGAGGTTGGAAGAAACCTTGAATAGACTTGGCTCTCATACTCTCACTCTCACAAGCTCACTTCCAAGCATTCCAAGCATTTGATAGCAACAATATCACACTCCATCGCATCGGTAGAGCAAGTTTGGGACCATGCTATTGCAACAGAGGCTTGAGTTCCTCTCATTTCTCCTCCAATCAACCTTGAGTGCTCTTGGTGGAGGTGGTAAGCTTCCCTCTCCTCTCCTCTATCATTTGGTTGAGTAGCATAGTACTATTTTTGTAGTGTTTGTGTTTTATCACTTATGTATCTTTCTTCCTTTGGTTGTAAGTGGAGGTGAGAACACCTAAACGGGGGTCTGACTGAGGTAGACCCCTATACAACTACCCCCCAAAATTCTCTTTCTTCTTGTGTGTAGGTGGGTGCATTTTTGAGGAGCTAGCTGGCGAATTGGGTCTTCTACGAGATTTTCTTCATCACCTTAGCTTTGGTATATCTACTCTTTCATCTTCGTTTGTGCTTCTTATATTTTATAGTATTGTTTTTCCATGTTAGAAGTTGTTAAGCTAGGATGTTAGTCATTTTGACTAGTTTGAACTTGTCTCTATTGTGATCTATCCGTACGGACCACAATGCGTTTCTAAGATGCCAGCATGCTGTGCTATCGTCTGAAGTCTGCACTAATGACCTTGAGCAGAGAGCTCCCTAAGGTGTAGATTTGGACCTAAAAACTAACTTTCCTAGCCCCACCTTGAAACTCGGGATTGCAAAGTGATTGAAGGACATCATAATCCTCATCATTCTCGTCCTCATACCCTAAACAACACAATTAGTTGAGGTAAGTTAGGGAAGCCTTTCGAGTCTTGACCCTCTGTGACCTAGGGTCTTGCATGCAGTGGTCCCCCTATCTTACACTTATGAATGTATATTTTTTTATGAACATCAAGGTCTTTGTTTCACACATATGAAAAAATAGAAAAATAGAGAAAAATTCAAAAAAATACATGTCCTCTAGGTATTGATGTCCTTATTCCAACAAAAAAAATGAATTCCAATACATATAAAATAAGTTATGCTCCTAATAGTACACCTATGTCTAAATTGTAATTAGTTTGACTTCAAAAATTAATTAAAAAAATATCCTTGATAAAAATTTATGAAACCCTCTAGATATTGTAGTTACAAATCTCAATTCAAAATAAATAGAATTTTATCTTTCATAGAAAAAAATTATATGGTTTATAGTATGTTTGTTGTTTTTAAAGAACCAAGTTGATCTTCAAGGAAGCCTATGAAATTGCTAATTCCAATCCTTAGTGACCTAAAGGGATTGGCCAATGAAAATGTGAAATTAGTAATGTTTTCCTCCTACACTTCGGGCTTTGTGAGATCCGAGAGGGTGATCCCACAATGCACTTAAATACCTCTACACCTAATGACCGAGTACATTATAAATACTAGATGAATTCTCACATAATAGCTCAATAAATGGAATATATCAAGAATTTGGCTACTCCTCAACAAAACTCAACATTTAGAGCATGAGAATGGAAGAACCTAACACAAAATAGTAACAATTACAATTCATTTTGAAATTTTGTTTATAAATTTGATTTTCTAGCTGAATGACCAAAAACATATACCATGAATACAAAATAGATTAGTACCTTAACCTAGGAAACAAAGTCAATCTCACAACAAACATAATTTTTACACAGATTAATACGTAGCATCATTAAGCTTTGATAATAATACATTAAAACATCACATTCATTATATCCTAGACCATAACTTCTTATAAAGATCCTTGTACTTGCATTACATGAACCTATAGGTTCACCTGAGTAATCTAATTAATTATTTGAATTAAAACAAAGATGAAAGCCGTACATCATTGAAACACAATGAGACCAAAAAAATGACACTTGTTCATTTTATTCATAATTCATGAACTTAGTTCACCAGGAGAGAAATGGTTTTGAATTTGTACCATTATCTATTCAATTGCTAGTATTGTTATCAAAAATTGTAGATGCATATTGACAGTCTCAAAACGTAAGACAAAACTCTAAAATTCTCTATGTATTCTCATTTACAAAAATTCTCTCTGATCAATTAGCAACCAACCCATACTTTTGGCCTTGAATTCCTTCTTATAGAAATGAAGGAGCAAACAAGCTTTGAGCCAGAAACTACACGTGTCCTATTCCTATTGGACACTTACAACATAAATTTCCCATTGCAGTTATATTTGAAATTTAGATGTAGGGAAATGTCACATGGGATGAAAACCATTTATATTTGTCGATGAAGATTATATCCCGCCTTCCAAAAGGCACACTTTATTTGATGTAGCAATATATCCACATGCTTTCAATATTTGTTCTACCTACACAAAGATTGAAATAAAAGAAAATCATAAACTGAAGAAAGAGGAAGAGGACAAAATATGTCTAGATCCTTTTCAACAATTTAAAATTGGAGAGAAAGAAATACTTTATCCATAATTTATCAAAGGCCTAATCTATACTAGTTCTAGGCCATGTATTTCTTTTCTCTCATCCATTATTCACCATTGTTGCATACCAAAATATGAAAATTGTAGTAACCATCTAAAACTAGTAGCCTAATTCTCCAAGACATCTAGGTACTTATCCTTCCATGCTTGGAAATCTTCCTCTATGAGCCAATTGAATATGATAATACTTTCATCCTTTAACATGTAAGGAGAATACTTGGTGGCAACTTGATTTTCTTCTTTATCAAGTTCTTCCAGAGAAATTCCTACTTGAGCAAGCATGTCCATGCTTTTCTTTAGCATTCTCATATCTGCTTCTTCACAAATTTTAGCCACTTGCTTTGAAATCAAATCATTAGCCTACTTCTTCCAATCTTGTAGAGGCTTGATCTCACCATTATCCTTCAGTATATCAAGAAGGAGACTATGATTCATTTCATTAAAGCTCTTAACCAATTTCCTTATTTTAGCCTCCAAATTCTCAATCTTTCCCTAGAATTCTTGAATTCCATTTACAGTTCTAAATGTGGTTGGATTTTGTTAGGCTTATTTACATCATGTTTGGATCCCACAACCATTAGCCTTAGATATTGGAGTCTTGGGATCCATTTATCTATGAGGAGAATTTCCACCTCCTTTTCTACGTTGAAATTAGCTATTGCATCAAGCATGGAGGAACAATTATCATGTATGCTAATTATCCTCTTGTCAAATCCTCTATTCAAATGCTCTAGTATTGAAGTTACAATTTTCAAATTATTGACAAAAATTGTCATATTCTGCTGACTACACTTTTCTTCATATTCTTTCAAATTTTCAAGTAATTGTTCTTTGTTGACTTCCTCCCCTTGTTGTGGACCTAATGTGCTTGGTTCCTCCATTGATATGGTACATTTCCCAAGTTGTAAGGCACAATTACCCATGAAGAACTTATGGGGTGGATGGGGGTAGATGGTGTTGGATCTTGTGATGTAGAAGGAGAAGCTGTATTTGCTTGCATTGTCTCACCAGGTTACAAATTTTTCATTTGTTCCTTCAACAATTCCATTTCATTTTGTAACTACATTATTTTTTATTTGAACTTGCCATAGTGAATCAATAAATCATTATAAATTTTCCTGAATTTCTCTTTCTTAGTTGTCACTGATTCAATTGTATCTTTTGTGAACTGAGAAAAAATTATAGACATGGTAGCAACCTCAATAGCTAAGGTACCAAACACCTATTTTATGATCAAACCTCTATAATCTACTGTAGGTTCTACAACTTTTTCCCTTTTAGTAATTGGGGCCAAAGCCTAGATTGCCAAAGTATCCCACTGCTGATTAAATGTAGATCCTTGCACTGTAATGGTCACTTCTTCCTTAGAATTGTATAGAGTCCTATCATACCTCTTCACCATGTCAAAAGCAATTGTAGAAGCTAGGTCCTACTTTGGTAATAAATGAATACCACTTTTTCTCACTAGTTTTATGCCTTCTTGTGTAGTTACCTCTTGATAGCTTTCTTTCATCTCTTTTATTACCTGAGCTTGTATGAATGCATTTAAAAATTCAAGGTGGAGGCTGCTCTTCTTCACAATTTTGTTAACATACTCATCCTTTTTGGATCTTCAAGAAAAATCCATGAAAGTTGGGGACTTGACAAATGAGTCATCATCCATGAAATTTGTATAAGCCTCTTCTCTAAGATCATCTTTATCATTCATGCATGTGAGGTCATCCTTAATCAATATAAGGCTTAATTGTTGAGGTATCACCATATCCCTGGGTGGAGAAGCCACACCTTATTGCATCTCTCCTTCTATCACCAAGATTTCATCATAGAATATTCGTCATAATCCACTAGCCCACTTGATTCAACCTTCTATCTCTTCGAGGTGGCTACCTAGGTAGTAATGAATGTATAGTTGGTGTATTAGTTTCATAGGTTGTAGGACGAGTTCGCAAAGGAAGAGATGGTGGTGTAATTTGTTGCACTGGTGAAGGGACTCTTTGTTCCTCTTGTTGGGAAGAGGTTGGCAATGTTTCCTTCTCCTTCACCGTGTCTTTCCTCCATCATATGGGTATCCTCCTCACCTTGTTCTTCCACTACAATAGCCTTCCCCTTCTCTTGAATCAATATTTCTCCCTTCAATTTCCCAACCACTATCTCAAAATTTTAAAAAACATATTCAATTCTTTGCATTTCATTTGGGATCTCTACAAGAGCCAAGAATTGAGGGTATTTAGATTGTATATCCATCTCTAATTTATTGAATGCAACCCATTTCATTTTTCTATCATTTTGAATCTGAAAGTAAAAAATGTTTCTTATTAAACATATTATGGGAAGTAGAAGTTATGAATGAACTTTGAACTTCTGATCCTTACTTTCATCCAAGCGACATATCCGTCAAGATTATTGTTTCTTTCTCCTACCCTATTCATTTCCAAAGGTTTGAGTATATAATTAGTTTTATCCCATCCTCCTTTCTTCATAAAAAAATCAGAAAAGAACTTGTATATGTGGGGAAGAAGGTTCCCTTTCCTTGATCCTAAATGAGTGTACATTTCCTAGTTGCCCCATTACCTCTAGAAAACAAATTATTTCTAGCACATCACTTGGAAACATATGAGGTGAGACAACTATGCCATACACCCTCAAGATTGTGTAACTTGGGTAAGGGATCACATCCCCCCAATTATCATCAATATTCAAATATAGCCTCCTATCCTTGGGCCTCAAAAAGTCACATAGAGCAGTAGGAATTATCGACATATGCATAATCATTACTCTCCTTAGCTCGGAGGAAAAACATTTTCAAACTCCACATAATCAAATTTCCTATCATTCTTGTCAAGGATTTTGGTCCAACATTGAATAGGTAAATCCATATCACTCTCCCTTTTCTTAAATGTCATATCTTTACCAAAATATGTAGGCCCCTTAAAAAAATCATATGCATGAATAGAGAGTACCGGTAAAACTTAACCCCATAGTGACCATTTTTTAGTTTAACCAAGCCCTCATGAATCATCTCTACTAGGTACCCTCCATAATCATAGAGTGTGCAACATGTAGTGTGATGGATGAGGGAAGCCATATACATTTCTACCATTGGCATGCCAATGGTGGGGTCGTAACCTATGATTTGGCTTAAGGAGTAGAATTTCCTTTGAAAATAAGAAAAAAAATAGTTGATGGGATATGGATCCTTATTAGATGGTCCTAGAACAATCCTTTAAATGTTAACAAATGCCAAATAGTGTTGCAACACTTAAATCTTGAAGGTATGTCTGATCCTCTCATACTTATCCCTGAGTGCCTTCTCATCTATCTTACCATATCCTAACTCCACTCAATCAATTTGAAGACTTCAACAATTTTTTCATTGGTGACCTTCACCATTAGAATTCCATAAAATGTTCTTACAGTTCTTGTGACTGGGTCATAATTTGTAGCCACTGCCTTTAATAGGTCCACATCCATGTAGATATTTGGTACTATAAGTTTCCCTATATCCAAATTACAGGGGTTTCCCATAGGAATTCCATAGTGTCTATTGCCAAACTATGCCCATCTAGTATATGGTAGTGTGGTATCTTTAATAGTGCATTGACTATTAATAAGCCCTTCCACAATTTGTGTTCCTCAAAATAATAATTGACTGTTAGGTTTCTTAGAGGTAGAGGGTTTTAATTGGTCAATTATGTCTTGGACCAAAGGTCTAATAGGAGGTTTGGATCCAGAGGGTTGTTCTTTAGATGCATATGTTTTAACTTTTGGTGCCATAATTCTAGGGTTTGCGCAAGCTAGAGTTCCCTTTCAACAAAATATAGGTTCACAACTAGGGAGTGGATTTGACATGTAGAAAAACAAGATTGGACAAGCTATTCGTTCGAACCGAACATCAAACCTTAAAAGAAATGCATACTGACTTGAAACCCTACTAATAAAAGGAAGAGCAAGTGAAATTTGGCAAGTTTCAAGCAAGATAATGATTTCACTTACTAGTTTTACAAATACTTGAAAATCCCTAATCCTTGTCATTGAATGAACCTGAGAATTATAGCAAGAAATCCTTGAATGCATTGGATGCTTTTAACAATTTGCAATTATTGTTTAAAGCAAGCTTTTATGGCTTTATGGTGGATTAATTTGGTATTTTTGTGTCCTATCTACTATTACTATTCATTTGTGTGAACCAAAACAACTCGTTTTCTCTTAAAATCAACTTTGAATGTTAGTTGTTAATTTTGTAGTGAGATGGCTTAAAAAACAGTCCAGATTCAGTCACAAAAGTTTAAAAAATTTGACCATGAACAACTTAACATGATCAACCAATTAGAATAGGCCATGTGGAAAAGCCTCCAATTCATCCATAGGCTCCACCATCTTCATGTGCACTAAGAAAATCCACGTGACGGCCTCCCTACTCCTTCGTTGGGTTTAACCCGGGTTTAACTTATGGCAATGGGGAGCCATGGAGTAGTCTAGATTAAAGGCACTTCAAACTCACATGTACTTTACCTTAAGAAAATTTTTCTTACCTGCATAACCATTGATCTTGATGAATGACTTAGATTAAAAGATCTAGCTCACATTTAAGACATGTGTTTGAAAAATCCTTTTAGTAGTGTGGGCTTTAATACCTTCATCCTTATGCCAAAATATTTTATAAATATTTCAGGCCTTCAAATAGTTCTTCTGATGGTGCAAATATTGCTAGGTGGCACTTCTCTGCTTCATTGTTGAGGGACATGAGATGTAGGTGTTAGGCCCTGCGTGAGCTGATGAGGAGTGGTAAAGATTGACCCACATCACCTTATCTCAACTGTCCATTTCTCAAATCTTAACCTATGGTTCCTCCAAAGGATGATAGGACTTACTGATAGAGAGGACATGCAACACTCGCCTACCAGCCTTTATGAATATTTTAATGGAAATTAAAACTTGATGGGGTCGTAAGGAGTAGCTATTATGTAATCTCCCTGATCTAACGACCTACATAAAATGATTATATTTGCACATGCATAATTTTTAGCACTTAAAATGGGTTCGACTAGGTTAATGAGAGGCACAGACATAAAATTCATGCCAAGACATGAGACCAATGCTAACATATTAAACCCTAGACTTAGAACTTTGGAAAATATTTAAAATACTTGTGACCCATACAATATAAAACATCATTTTAAATGGATTTGATGGGTAACAACTGAGAGCACTAGGTTCAAAGGGCCAGTGGGTAAATAGACTTAATGACTCAAGTCATGACTAATATGACCGGGAATGGGTGATTGTAGGTCAACATCGAATTAAAAAATTTGCAAAGGGAATTCATAAGTTTAGGGTTTAATAAGGGTTTAAGGTATACACATAAACCTCAAAATAGAAGAATGAATGAAACTCTAAGCCCTAAGACAAGTCCAAATTAGGACAACAACCCAATTTTAGAAAATTTATTAGTGGAACACAAAGAAAATTAGGGGTTCCACTAGTGGATCCTGTTGGGGAGAACTGTTCCTCTAGAACATAGCAAGATCACAAAATCTCAGGTTGAAGCACACCAACACAGAGAACCAAAACTAGGAAACTACCTAGGTAAGGTAGTCAAACTAGACCAGACCAGACCAAAGCAAACCAAACCTATGTACATGATTTTACAACATTTATAATGTACATGGAAAAGAACATATTTTAGGAGAAATATGGCCTCAAGAACTATCCATGTACTAAAATTTCAAGAAGTTCACTAGTCAGATCTTGCAAAAAATAAATCTTCCCCATGGGTGTTGCTAATCAGATAAGGGCCTAGCCACAACGCATCAAACTTTCCATGTTTTTTTTATCCTCAAATCTTGCATTTCACATCAACACCATGTCTCCTACTTGGAACTGCCTTGGAGATGCTTTTTTTTCATATAGGTTTTTGACCTGTAATTGCAACTTGACATTCTTCTTTTGAGCATCCCTTCTTGCCTCATCCACTTGCATCAATTCATCAATTCTCTATTGCATTTCATCACACATATCTTCATCATATTCTTGGATAAGCTTTTACATCTTCATGAGGTTATTTTGAGGCAATCTAGCTGCAATACCATAGACTAAATCAAATGGAGAATAACTAGTGGCCTTCCTTACTGTCACTCTATCAACCCATAGAGCCAACTTCAACATGGAGTCCCAAGCTGTTTTATTTTTCTCAATAATATTTTTTTATGATCATCATCAGGATTTTGTTGCTTGACTCTTCTTGATAATTTCCTTGTGGGTGGTATGGTGAAGAAGAAGATGCTTGAATTCCATGCTTAGAACAAAATTTAGTGAATTCCTCAGATCTAAAGCACATTGTAATATCTAAGAAAATTTTCTCAAGCACTTCAGACTTGGTTAGTATGTTATCCATCAAAAAATTAGTGACTACTTTGCTTGTTGCTCTTTTTGTTGGAATGGCTTCCATCCATTTTGTAAAGTAGTTTGTAGCCACAATTATCTAAGAATGACTTCCACTAGACCTATCAAATATCTCTCTAATGAAATCAATGCCACATTGATGAAATGGTCTCTAGACTACAACTGGTAATGGTAGATTACCTGAGAACTTCAACTTCCCAAAAATATTTATCATGCATCACATGTTCTTACCAATTTGTGAGCATCTTTGAAAATTTTAGGCCACCAAAATACAACTCTTAAGACCTTATGAGTAGTGGTCTTAGCCATGTAGTGTCCACCACATACTCCACTATGCATCTCATTCAATAGTTCAAAAATTTTGGTCTTATCAACATATTTCAACATAACACCTTCTAGATTCCTCCACCATAGTTCACCATTTATAATCACATACTTGATGGCCTGTAACTTGAGAGTCCTCTTTTCATTGTTAGTTAATCTTTCAAGGCATTGCATATTCTACAAGTAATAGACAACATTCTTATACCAATAACAGTCTTGCATATCATAAATATGTGATCTATCAAAGGCATCCTCAAGATTTATTTGATTGGCATCTAGATTTGTTTTAGCCATCAACTTGGATAACCCTGACCTCTCACCATTTTGGTGATCTAGATGTCAATATTAAACTCTTGTATTCTATTTATCCATCTACATCTTCTACCCATGACCTCTTGTTGGGTGAAGATATCCTTAACAACTGCATTAGGAACATATGCCACAATTGTAGATCCCACAAGATATGTTCTAAAATTCTTCACAACTTTAACTAGTGCATATGCTTATTTTTCAATCAAGTCATATTTTAATTCTGAAACTTGAAGAGACTTGCTAAAAAATGTGATAGGTTATTCAAAAGAATCTTGATTATTTTGCAACAACACTACAACAATAGTGTGAAATGATGCAAATGAAATTTTTTAAAATGGCTTGGAAAAATTAGGAGTCCTTAGAACTGGGGCCTCCTTAATTGCCTACTTGATTGCTTGAAAAGCCTTACTTGGCTCTTCAGTCCACTCCACCTTCTCACCCTTTTTCAACATCTTGGATATAGGGTGAGTGATCTCTGTAAAAATTTTAACAAATCTTCATAGGAAGTTAATCTGACCAAAGAATGATTGAATGCCTTTCAAATTCTTTGGTTGTGGAATTTTTTCAATGACACCTATGCTCTTAGGGTCAATCCTCACCCCTTCCTTGGATATAATGTGTCCCAATAATTTTCCTTCAGTAACCCTAAAGGCACACTTCTTTGGGTTGAGTGAGATACCATATTCAAGGGCCCTGATGAAGATCTTCTCCAAGTGCATGCAATGATCTTCTTACTTCTTGGAGTAAGCAGTTAAGTCATCCTGGTAGATTGCCAATTTTTTTTTAGTAAAATCAAAGAAAGCTACATCCATTTCCCTCTAAAAAATAGAACCTAATTTATTCAATCCAAATGGAATTTTTACATAGACATAGGTGCCCCGTGGAGTGGTACATGTAGTCTTAAATTGCTCAGACTCCTTCACTTTAACTTGGTTGTAGCCAGGAAACAAGCCATCATGGACAATAACACATAACCAGTCACCTTCTACAACATGGCTTCCATATTAGGTAGTGGATAGTTATCTTTTAATGAGTATACATTTAGATTCTTGAAGTCAACGCATAATCTAATATCCCCATTCTTCTTTCTAATTGGCACTAGATTAGACACCCAAGATGAGTGTCTAATTGGATTAATTATGCTAGCATCCCTTAGCTTTACTAGTTCCTCTTGCATTTTAGGAGCTAAGGTTGGATTGATAGGTCTTTTATTTTTCCTGAAAGGTTTTGCATCAACCTGTAGAAGAATTTCATGATGAAAAAATTCCTCCTTGTATGCTTTCAAATCATCATATGACCAGGAAAAGACATTTTTGTAAAGTAACCAACATTGCCTTGATCTTGGGCTTCATTTTCTTGCTCACACAAGCATTTTTAGGAGCATTTTCAGTTCCTAGGTTTACTTCTTCCAAGTCCTTTGGATGGGTGGCAGTTGTCTTGGCATTTCTTTTGTATTGGTTGTCAAAAACTCTCTCTAAGGCCACAAGGCCCTTTGGAATCTTATTTTTCTTCAACTGTATGACCTCACTACCAAAGACTATGTCCTTTCCATCAACATTTTCAACAAAGGCTCCAAAATCAATCTTCTAACTGTCATATTCATCTATGCATTTCAAAAATCTCAAGATGTTTTCATCTTCATTTAATAATTACCAATTATGTTTATTATCAGGGTCTAAAGGCATTTTTTGTACCTCAACCTTGTTATTCTTGTAGCACACACACCTTGTTCAGAATGGGGACCCTCTCTCTTTGCTTTGTCGAGTCACTTTTGTTGTTGCCTCATTTTTTGTGCCCCCTATTTTTGAGCCTTCAATGGTCAATGAGTCTTAGAGGAACCATCTTGATTTTACCATGTTCTTTTTCCCTCAAAATTTCAAGGCCTTAGGACTTTGCAGGATTTCCCTGGCTGTTTTCCTTCAATATTTAAAATTGGTGTCCTCTAGGCAATGTGGGTCCACCTTTGTGGGCTGCTCCATGTGGAATTCCCTAGCTCCCTAGCCATTTTGAATGGACTTAATGAGATTTCCTTCCACTCTATGGGATCTACATCATCTTTGGTTGTTTTCACCATCGAACACTCGAACGACCAACTCTTGACTGTTGTCCGCTTAGCAGACTCCCTTTCTCTTGCCAGCATTTTTGAAATGCCCATTCACCCAATTTACTCATTATACCGACATTAATTAGGGGAATTGAATTCGTAAAAATATATAAATAGCTCATTTTGAGCTATCATTTTCATTTGTCAGAAGTCCACAAGCTAGTCAGAGCTCCCTGCCAACGTCGTCGTCATGCCCATTGAGCTCTACTGCTAGTTTGAAGCCTTTGCTAGCTGTTGATTCATCCATCTTCATCAAGTTTCATAGGCTAGTTTTCTACTGCAAGGCGTATGTTGATTTTTCTTTGATTTCTATAAAAAAATTATTAAATCTTTGAATGAAAGCTTAAAAATTAGCTAGAGAAAACCTCGGCAGACAAAACCCATGTCTTTGAATCTTGAGAAAACCTTTGAAATCCTTCATGGATGAATTATGGAATTAGAGGTCCCTATGACCACTCTTAAACTAGTGTGTTCATGCCCTACAAGTTTGCAACATTCCTACCACCACCGTTTCTTTTCCCCAAACTACCAAACTTTATTAAATAGTAGACACTTTCGTCAGACCTGCCCTCATGGGCAGCCCCCTCAACTTGGTCATCTTGAACTTAGCTGAATTTCACAAGCCCAAAATTGAATGATCCTTTAATCCACTTAGGTCCGTGGGTGCGAGCCTCCACTTACGAAATTCCTTTGAACTTTTTCATTCTGAATGACCATCTGATCACGTCCTCCCATTAGGCGGGTCCCGCCCTAGTCATCGCCATCCAAGTTTAGCCTCACCAAAATGCTTAAATCCCGATTTGTTGTAGAGTCCTCATAGGCCATTGTCCATAGATTTCTACCTTGGCTTCTCCATTTTAAATGGCCTCTATGACTCACTCTTCCACCTATTAGGCCCCACTTTCACGATCGCCTCCCCAAGTTTAAAGCAGAGTAACACATCTTATGTGGACCTCTACTAGCATTTTGCTACCACATGAACAACCCTTGAAAATGGTGGAACTATAGGGTCCTTCCAACGAATGAGTCCCGGTCTTTCCATCACTGTCTAATCTCCCCATGCTAGAATGAAATTTTTTTGGCTCTTCAGTAACCCCTCCTTGTCAACTTCTGGTTGCAAGACACCATGACTTACCCTCCCAACAAAATGGATATAGACATCTATCTCTTTTCCTACCAAGCCTTGATTCAACCATTGTCATCCTCTTCCTAGTACCGAAAATTTATGAAGCGATGGACTTCGAGTGGGTCTCCTATTGTAGGCCTTCGGTCGCAAGTCTCTACTTCAAATTTTTCATTCCAAATGGCCTGCTTGTGACATCTCTCTGCCCCGTTGAGCTTGCACCCTTTTTCGCTATCCAAGCCTAAAATGAAATATCTTAAGTAGAAATCCTTTCCAGGCTTCCCCATGTGGGTAGCCATTGGTGGATGGCTGTCCTATCCTCACCATGCCAAAATAGACACTGAACCTCACCGGTCCACTATGCAGGGCCCGACCCCGTCGTTTCCTTATGATTATCTAATAACAAACAAGAGATGCCAAGGCCCTTCATGAACATGATAGTGTGGAGTTCCCTTGCTTGACTTCTATCCCACCTCTATCATTTTGAGCAACCAATCTCTAACACCTTCCCACACCTTCTGGATGTACTTCAAATAGTTGGAACTCTTGTGACTACATGATGTCATCCACCAAGGCCTCAGACCATGCATGGCAGGATGTGGCTTCCAGAACTCCTCTTTGCCAAGGTTGTTTTGGTGGCCACACTTCAAATGACCAAGCTACCTCCTACTTTCGTGACCTTGGGACCCGCATGCTTAAAAGATGAACTTAACACCTCTAAAACTTCAAATTAATTTTGACCGACATGTTGAAATTTCTTGACCTATTCAATGGACCCCACATCATGACCAAATATTGGCATGAGTGGGATCATGTGGGTCACTGTGCCCTAACTGCCATCCCTTTTGCATCTACTTTCAAAATGGTTGCCAACCCAAGTATCCACCCCTAGGCCCACATTGTTATAACTCCCTCCAGTGAAAGGTTGATGCTAACCTGAAAGAGATATTATGATCCTTAAATGATGAATCACCTAATATAACATCATTTTATTGGCTTTTGGCTAACATTCCTCATGTTTTTATGCTTGAATGTGCTTACTGCTCTCTTTCCTACAAGATATAAGGAACCAGTTGTAGTACCCTCCGAAGTGGCCATAGTGAAAGAAATGGGAAAGAAGTCAGCTAAGGTACCCCGAGGGAAAGAAGATAAAGACCAAATGAAGTAAAAGTTCCAAGGGGAACCCTTCAACTCTAGGGTCACTACAGATTGGAAGGAGATCTCAGATACTAATCTAGGACATATTGATGTCAGTGAGTTCAAACAAAGGGTCTGAATCAACCCCATAATAGAAAATTCCAGAAGGGTTAGAAGTCATGGGTTGGCTAAGGCTATTGGGTTCCCATTTTCCCTTATAGCTCCTGAGCTCATAATGGCCTATAGGGAGGCATATCAAGAGGACACAAGGAGAATAGTCGATGGAGATGGAAATATATTGGCTAATCTATCTACTAAATCAATAGGGAAAAATTTCATATCCCTACCTTCGGTGAAATAGAGGAACATCTAAAGAATATGCTAAGCAGATGTGGAATGTTGATCCCCTCAAGTGAAAGAAGCTTATCGATCAATATTGGCTAAAGGAGAAGAGGGGCAGTGCAAATAAAGTTCCCCAAGAACTCTTTTCAAGTGATTTCTACAAGGATTACCATGACTTGGTAACCCTATTGAGTAGAGTTATGGGCCTTCCAACTACAACCTTGTTTTAGGAGTGGATGTTATACTTCATGGAAGAAATCCTCTGAGGGGAAGCCAAATTCTACTAGGTGGGAATGATTAGTAATTGCTTCCACGAGCAATTTGTGGTAGTAAAGAGGACCTCACAGTACTACATGACATCATACTTGGTCTATCTACTAAATGACCAGATGCAACACAAAGAATTATTTGTGGCTCCAAGTAAGACCCCAGGAAAGGAACTAAAGGGATATGATAAGTATCCCCAACTCTAGTACATGAACTTTAAAAGGTACTATTATAGAGTGAATGATTCCTTCATCAGGCATATCATCAAGCTACTTGGAGGTGATTTTGAAAGAAGAGTCACCCATAGTGAAAATGCTTACATCCACCAGTTCAGCTTCTTATTTATTCAATTTCCAAAATTTACATACATTTGAGCTAAGGGTTTCTTAGAGAAACCATATAAGCTGCCCCAGTACCCAAATGACTAACTGATACTACTTGAACTCTCTTGGTAGCTACAGCGAGCACATGCCCTCCTAAGTGACAAGCATGGAGTTGGGATTCCTTATCCCCTCACATTTGGCCAGGGTATGTATGCACTTCCTGTATCCTAGTGTGTGGAGTATTCTGACAAGGAATTGAATTAGTACAACTTGGAATTCCATACTACCAAGCCATGGATAGATCCGTATGGAAAGTTAAAGAAGATGGTTGGGATAGAGTAGGCCCATTTACATAATGTTGAGGACTTTTGGGCTAAGTGCAAAGATGAAAAGGAAGTACATATGAGGCACTCCATGTGTATGACAACCTATTTTTAAAAATAAATTAACCTATTTCTAATGTCGGATTAGATTGTTGAGGATGAGGGCACAGTGGTTGATCCTTGGTACTATGTAGTTTACAATCTACTACTACCTCTGATTGATTAGAATGAGGAAGAGGTCAATGACCTTGACATTCTAATGAAACCCATTGAGGCGAGGACCAAAGAATGGATTGACAAGTAGGTTGCCCAATTGAAGTTGCAAGGAGTTACCCTAACATATGGCGAGCTTGAAGATGAGCCGAGAACTGAGACCGATAGTAGGATAGCTGCTACCCCATCTGGGGAGACTTCAAAATATCCTCTAGTTACTGGGTCAAGAAAGAGGAAGGAAATGGCTAAATGCCAGCTTAAGCATAAGGTGTTCTCAAGGAAGGCCTCGAAAGGTGAATCTTCCAAGAAACCAAAGAAATTGAGTAGTTTTACAGAGATGCCCACCATCCAGGAGGAGTTGCTCCATGAAGGAGAGGAACAAGAGGTCGAGTAGCCAAAGTCCCCACCTATTGCCTCTACTCTTGTGGTCACTGTTGTTGTTGTTGCCACCACTATTCCTCCTTGAACTACCTCTTAGGAAATGGTTGCCTCTTCTTCACCTAAAGTGGACATTTTAGTCCACCTTGCTTTTGTTGTGCAATTTTTCATGCACACACCTCGCTGTAAGCAGGGACCCTTTTTCACTTTGGTTTTGGGTGTTTTGGGCCTTTCTTTTGAGATTTTGTCTTACTTGGGCACATGCTTAAATTTTATTTTGAATGCCTAAGTGTTTTCCCCAGCTTATTCTTTGAAAATATTGAGTTCTAGGTAGATTTCAAGATTTTTCTTGGATCTAGGATTTTCCACCCTGGTCAGATTTTCCTAGATCTTGCTTGATTTCTGGCTGAGCCCTTGTTGTTTGGAGATTTTGGGTCTTCGTAGATTTCCACGTGAGACAAATTTTCCTGGATTCCACCTTGTCATCGAATTCCCGAAATTCCTTCTCTGGCTATCCTATTGACTGCATTAATGGCTCTGTGCATGTTCAGAGAAGGGTATTTAACTTGATTTTGAGGTCTTCTTTGCCATCCTGCTTCTTATTTTCCATTGTGCTTTGAAGTGCTTTCATGCGATATTTGGTTAGGATTTTGGGGACATTTGGCTTTGAATTGATTAATTTGGTAGTGATTTCTTGTGCATTATTGCCCGTGTTCATTGTAGACACCATTGAGCTTTGCATTGGTTGCTTCTGGGACCAATTCCCGCTTTATAATGGTATGTGTCTGATTGCTCTGCTTTGAATTGAATTATGAATAGGGCTTGTGGGATTTGCATTCCTATGTAAGTGTTTATTTTGTGCTAGGGTTGTTCGGTATTACATCCTTTTTCATCTCCCAGGCTAGTTTTGAGTTCATGTATCCGTCTGCCTTTTAATGAATCTTGCCTGAGAGTGGTTAGTAAACCCTAGTGATGACACAACCGTGAAACAACTAAATTTTGAGCTTGCCTATGTGCTAATGGCGGAGGAATCAAGTTCAGATCTAGGGCAGTGCCATTTCAAGTGATTTCATCTTAGGATTGACCTAGAATGCAAGGAAAATTCATGTGAGGTCCGTCCTCGACTTGCCCTAAGTTAAACTTTTCAAAATCCTTAGTTGGTTTAGTGTCTAGATGAAATCGGGACTCTTCATCCCTTCCGAATTCCCTTTGTTGTGACAATTCAAAATCGTTGAGATATCATATCAACCACCTTGAAGTTTTCCGAAGTAGTCTTCCTAGGTTCATGTTGGATCACCATAACTCTATCATTTTTACGCCGATGAAATCCTCTATGCATATTAGTCGACGAGACCTTCACTTTCACTGAGACCTCACCATGCGAGGAGATGTCTCATCGACATACTTGCTCATACTCACTTTCGGCAAGAGAAGTCCTAGTCGCCAAGAGGTCATAGCGGGCCCCTAAAGCCTTGCTGATCTTTCGTCTATTGCTGTGACTTTCGCCGAGCTTTATTCCTTTTAGTTGGGGGGACGTCCATCTTTCGCTGAGACCTTACTGCGAGATTCCAACTCTTGTCGATATCTTTATGTGATTTATTGTGACTATTGGCATTTTCCAGGACATTGTAGCGAAGCCTTCTTTTCTTAGTGCACCTAGGTCTTTTTGCTAAGACCTTTGGCCGAATTCAAACCAAGCCCTAGTCGGTAGGACATCGCAACTTCACCAGGACTTCATATCGATAAACTATTGTCTGACTAGAGTGATTGTTTAAACCCACCAGTTGGTGAGACATGAAACATTCACCAAAACGTTACCCCAACTATCCTTTGATCATATTGATGGTATTTTCTATATCGCCATTCGCTAAGATGTTACACCGAAGTCACCATGCGTTGGCGAGACATTTTCTGATAGCATCTTTCGGCATAACTTCGCAGCTTCACCGAGACTTCTCTGCGAGATCCCAACTCTTGCCGAAACCTTCATTCTAGAATTCCCATTGGTTTAGAACTTTTCCTTAACTATAGATGTCCGTCAGGTCCGGATTTCTCCAAAATTCACCATCTCCCAGATTTCCCGAAGATCCTTGTTGGCCCATTCTTTGCTAAAATCTGTCCCTCATGAATTTCCCTGAAATTTGGTGGAACTTAAAGGAACATGAAGTAATTGGATTCATTTATAATCTGTGATGCATTTAACGATTATTTCATGTCATACTTGGATCTCTCATGTGATTTATTTCTGGAAAATGATCAACTTTAAAGATTAAGTAGGTGTTTCTTGGTTACTCTGCTAGAATCCAAGCAGACTGGAATTTCCTGAAATTCCTCTTTGGCTAAGATTCCACGGATGGTCTTGAAACCCAAAATTTGTTGTAGTCATTTTATAAGAATTTTGACAACACTTTGACCATGTAGGACACGTTCTAATGGTGTTTTGAAGGATTAACCTTGCTTTCTTGTGGTTTTTATTGTGTTTTCATGTTGAATGCAGGTTGAATCAAGTAAGGCAACAATTGGTTCTTCATTGTCTGATGCAAAGAGGATCAAGCTAGAAATTAAGAGCAAGGTCCTCGAGAGTAAGATCACTTCTATCTGGTTAGAATTCATTGATATGAATGTTGGCCTCTAGGACTATGAGGAATTTAAAGAAATATTGGCGGCTAAAGATCTTCCTTTGGTGGCTAGGAGAATGAAAGAGTTAGGTTTTTTCACATGTAGCCAGTTTTCCCTCTTTAGCATAATGCTATGAGCTGGTCCTCGAATGCGCCAGGCAATATGATAAGGATACGCAGAGGATTATTGGGCCTCAAGGGAGGGTCGTCGCCAATCTCAACCCAGTCTCCATTGCCCAAACCTTTGACATGCTAGACAAGTCTTATGTGGTGGGATTCACCATTGAAGCAGCTTAGGAATTCTATGAGGACCAAACTGTGAAAGCACAGTAGCTGATCAACTCTTGGTTGGAGAAGCCCAAGTCCCACTATTCCAAGTTTCCTAAGCAGTTGTACAGAGAAAAATTCAAGGAGTACTATGATGCCATCACCCTTCTTAGCAGGGTGGTTGGATTGAAGAGTGCTGGTACATTTGAAAATTGGATGTGCCATGCAATTGTAAGGATGGAACAAGAGAAAATTGACTACCATTGGGCAGGGGTCATTAGCCAAGTAATTCATAAACAACTGTCCAATGTGTTGCAGAAAAAGACCTTCACAATGACCTCCTATTTGGTCTATGCACTGGCTAGATTCCATCCCTACAGAGGATTGGATACAAAGGGAATCTTTGGACATGATGTTATCTATGAGGTTTACCCTTAGTTGTATTGTGGAAGCTCAGACTATAGGAGGGCCAATGATGCATTTACCATGCATATTACTAGAATGCTTCAGGAAGCAGAGCACGTTAGAATTTCAAATCAAGCCAAAGAGCTCATCAAGAAATATGGAGCTTGGTTCATTCAATTCTCAACTTTCTCCTATATATAGATTGATGGCTGCCAGAAGGCCCCATATAGACTTCCAAGGTATTGCACCAACCACATCATATTGTTGGAAGTCACTAGGTAGATTTGCGACTTTGATGCCATTGTCAAAAGGGACAAGCACAAGATAGGATTTGGTGGGGATTTTCCCCTAAGGATTGGCACTGGAGAGGTATGTCCTTCCATTGGTTCCACCCAAGCTTCAGAGGAAGAATTGAGTAATCTCTGCTTGTCTGTCCACTCCAAGAGATCCAGATTTGACATCATAGGAGAGGCTCAAAAGAGGGCCAGTAGAGAATATTGCCACAAGGTCAACTTAGAGGACTACTGGGCTAACTATAGTGATGAATATGAGGTTAGAAAGAAGAAATTCTCTTGGCTTCTAGTAGATGCAGTCTGATGGTACAACGTAAGGGTAGTTCCTGATCAATTGGAGAATGATGGGAACTTAATCCAGGATCATGCCTATGAAGCGGTAAATGATAAACCAATTGGTGATGTTGATTGGTTGGAAGAGGAAGAAGCCCAGGAACCAGAAAAATAGAGGAAGCCTAAGGCCAAGAGGAGAACAAGGACTAAGAAGTCTAAGCAGAAAGAGACCAAAAAGCAGGATCCTGAGGTTGATGATCCTGTACCCAAGAGGAGGAAAAGAATTGTCAAATTATCAGAGAAGGCCAGCTCCAAGGTTGGTGAGGAAGTTTCCCCACCAGTAATAAATGTTGAAAGTTCAAGGGAGAAGGCCAAAGTGTATGCAAGGAAGTCTAGGACTCCTTCTCCCAGGGACAGTGTGCCTAAGGTTGACCTACCTTCGGTGGCTTCCCATGAGGAGTAGCAAGATGACATCCCTCCCGCTCATGAAACCCGAAGTGAACCAGGTGAGAAGGAGAATGTTGAGGATCACCTAGATACTGAAGGTGAGGAATTCCATGAAGGTGAACTCCATGGTACAAAGGTGGAAATTGAAAGGATAATGCAATCTCCCTTAGTTACGTATGTAGGGTCACCAGTTAAGAATGAGGTAGTTGAATCTCCTTCAAGGGAGGAAGAGGCAGAAAAGTTTCCCTCACCTACGCATGAAGAGGGGCATGTTGAAGATGAAGAGGGGAATAAAGATGAAGCTCCTAAGAAATAGAATTTGGAAGAGGAAGCACCTAAGGGTCAAAAAGCAGAGGAAAAGCAGGCCAAAATGCAATTGGAGTCCACTATCCCTAGTTGGTTGGAGAAAGAAGTAAAGAGAAAATAGGTGGTAGTGGAGGATAGTCCACCGAACTGGGATGCATTACTAGCCAGGATTGGAAAAGATAAAAGTAAGAAGAAGGCTAGGGTGATCTCACGGGTTGAGAGAGATGAGGCACATAACAAGGTTGTCCATGTTGCTACCCCTATTCCAGACAAAAATAGAGACAATGTGGCTAGAAATGATTATAATATACAAACTTTTAATCTCGGGCCTACATCAGTTGAGTAGGATATTGAGGACTATGAGGTCTCTAGTGCAGTTATGGTGGATAGATTAAGAAGGGAAGTGAAGACCAAGCAGCAACTAAAGAAAGAAAATGAAAATCTCAAGAAGTGCTTGGAGGAATTGATGAAACCACTACAGGCCATTAATCCTTCTTCCTTTGCTACCAATCCTTTGCCTCAGGAGACCATAACTGAGCTAGAAAAGATGAAGGCTTCCACCCTTGCCACAATGAATTGGTTGAAAGGGGTGCAAGAAAAGGGTGAAAAAGCTATTAAGGAGATTTTATCAACTGGGAAGGATGCTATCATGGCGACTGAATGGTTGAAATAGGTGTTGGCACAAGATAAGGAGGATACAGACCTCCTTCTACAGAAAACTAGGACTCTGATGGAGTACACATGGGATGGGTTGGTAAGTGATGGGATTATTCCTTCTTCTAGAGTTGTCGAGCCTTGGGAGTGGTTCGAGGCACTGCAAATTAGGTAGAAAGTGTTGGAAAAAGATTTACAAACGAAGGAAGTAGATTGATGACACCCTAATTGGGGTTTGCAATGGTTCCATTGCCTTCTTTGAAATCATGATGGGAAGAGGAAGGATCACACCCAAGTACTTGAGCCTGGAGTAGTTGAGAGAGTGGTGGCATGATGTGTATGCACCACTTGATGAGGGTTTTTTTTTCGGGCACCAACTGGATGATGCGGCCACCTACCTCGCAGTTATTGATAAGCATATGACATATAAGGTAGATTGGGATAGGTCGGTCAAACACTCAAGGGATGAGATTGCATCCATTGAGGGGAAACTTAGGGTTCTGCCAGTACCACCTATAGCTGACTTAGATGTAGCATTCTTGAAGCTACAGGAAGAGTCAGATCGGCACGGGGATAATAGGGAAGAGAGCTAATGATGGGCTGCGGCGCGATTTTTGCTTCCCTATTATCTTCCCATGCATCATCCAAGCTACACTGCGGATCTCAGGCCAACTTGGACAGGATGTACATTTAATGCCTGTTTGAACCATTTCGAAGACTCTCTTGGTCAGGTTGTTGTGCCAAGTTATTGCTGCGAAACTCTTGCCTGGCCGACGGATTCTTACGGATTTCTATATATTGGGAATTTTGCCTCTTTGTAAAGGGTTGTTGTTAGAACAATTAGAAATAGTTAGAAGGTTAGAATTTAAGTAGAGCTATTTAGAAGTAGAGTAAGTTAGCAGGTAGTTTCCCTCAAGAAAATATTGTAACAGAAAACTAGAATTGTTGCTACAGTGAACAATTTGAATACAAGAAATGACATTGTGATTTGGTGCCATACTTGTTTCTTTTGTTTTGCATGGTTCATGTTATTCCATCTTTAAAATTGATTTGAGAAGGTTAATGTTTAGATTAGATTTGGGTTCAATACTATTTGTGATTCAATAGTTGAATGTTGTAGCAATCCTTCAGTCCATACTTTTCGCAACCAACTAATTGTTAGTTGCTTTGCAAAGTTAGCCTGGACTTGACATCCCATATGCTTAAGTTCGATTGTGAGGATTCATTCATTTTAACTGCAATAGGGTTATCTAAATGAATGTTTACAATTTGAAAATCTTAACACCCTAGAAAATTGCATTGTTTTCTGTGAGATTGTAGATTTATCTTGGTCAAGTAGAAATCAATTTTGAAGGATTGGTCCATTTTGAGTATTGGTTACTTTCATCGTTAATCCTAGGAGTTGTATTAGATTTAGAAATCTCTCTGAAACCTTTCTCTTTTTTCTATTTCTTTAATTATTGGATTAAATCTAGGATTGAGACATCATCAGATTGTTAGATCTGATAAAATTGATTCAACATTTTGCTTGTAGTAAGGTCCCATTGTGATTACTAACATTTTCACATTTCGTTACTGAGTTGTTTATGCACTATCAAGACTTGGCATTAGAGACCTTGGGGTTATCTCTTGAGGCTTGCCGATAGAGATTTACCTTTCAAGAGAGATAGGATATCATATTTTGTTTGACTGTTATGTGCTAAAAACACTATCAACAACTTCCACCCTACCTTCTGCATAGGTAATGGTAATAGATTCTTCCTTTGCCACCATTTCCCCACTCTCTTTCTGATGCAGGAGCATCCATGGTCAAAGGGATATCCTCATCAATTTTAATTTTAATTTTCCTATTGTTTGATAATTATTTAGTTGGAGAAATAAATTAAAATATTAGGCCAAAAATTATAATAAATAATTGGTCTTTTATTTTAATATTGCTAAATTTTGAAGTGGAGATTGTCTAGGTGGCAGTGTTGAACTTGAGCTTTAACAAAAAAAGGCAATCTTGGAATGGATTTCTTTTGGGAGTTACAAATTTTTAAAAATTAATTAAATCCTCATAAATTGTAATAATGGAGATCTTGCATGCCCAAGTTGAGTTGGCAGTTACTTTTCTAATTGGGTCCCTATTTTATAGGAGTTGGAATCTTGCATGTTGTTGCATGTCTAAAGTCGTATCTATGAGACCCAGTTTTAGTAAAATGGGCATAACTTTCTCATATGGTAATAAAATTAAGAATTTCAAAATGATTTGGAAATCTGAAAAGAAGGGGCACCAAACCCAGAAATTGTTGGAGGAGTTTTAGAAAAAAGATAGATCATTGATAGGCAGAAAGTGACGGGTTTTCTTGGTGGTTTTGTGGAGGTTGTTTTGAGAAACTAATGGCGGTTTCTTCTCACACAACTTCTATGTATTGATGCTGCTCATTTGGAGAAGGGGGATTTGGAGAGTTGGTGATTGCATATCCAGATGTTGCTGGAATAATATTGAAAGTTTAAGTTGCAGATTTTTTTTGTATGTGTGAAGCCCATGTTGTATGTGAGCATATGAGCTCTATGATTGTGTAATTCAAATTCAGATTTGAAATCAATATATATGTTGCATATTTCTCTTCCATATTTGTTGTTAATGTTTATTTGCAGTCTTCTTGTATAGTGGTTAATGTGTGTGGCTTTAGATTTGAAAGGGAGAGTTTCCCTCCCTACTTCAGTGGTATCAGAGCAGAAGTTCCTGAGTCTATAACAGAGCGCCGAATGTGAGGCAGTTGCAGCAGGACCTGTGAGTGTGGGTTGAAGCTAACAGATCTTGAGAGTGAAGATCATGTAAACAGATTGCTGAATGTGAGGCAGTTTACATGTAAAGAACCTGAGGGTTTTAAAAAATAAAATAAAATTGTGTTGTAGAGGATTTGAGAAGCCTAGAAAATGGAAAGGAGAAAGGGAATTATCATTAGATGGATTTTAAGGATTCCCAGACTAGAGGTAATAAAAAGGAGATTCAGAGAAAGAGAAATGATAAGGTTGCAACAACAAATAAATGAATTGAGGGATGAGATTGAAAGGAGGAAACAAGAGGAGAGAAGTTTTGAAGATAAGTTTTATCTTTCTAATGATGTTTTGACTACAAGAAAGAAAGAAGAAGTAATAGAATGTCATGCATGCGACATTGAGGAGGAAGAAGAGTATGAGCATGAAGAGATTGATGAACCTAAAGAGGGATGCTTATTGGAAGACATGGAGAATGAGACTACAATGATTGTAGTAGTAGAAGAGAGTTCTTTAAAGAACACCTATGAAGTTGAGAAGGATGATTTACTCATTCAAATTGAAAGAGAATGGGATCAAATTATTGCAAGGGAAGAAAAAGTTGCAACAATGGAAGATATCGAGGTAAAATTTAATTTTGATAAATGTTGTTATGAAGATGAATGTGTGGATAATGAAGTTGCAACAGAAGAGTGTCCTTTGAAGGACATAAAAGAAAGTGAAGAGGATGATTTATTGATGCAGATGACAACAGTTGAAAAAGAATGGGATGATTTGATCTCAGGTGAGACAATAATTGGTGTTTTATTTTAATATTGCTAAATTTTGGAGTGGAGATTGTCTAGGTGGCAGTGTTGAACTTGAGCTTTAACAAAAAAAGGCAATCTTGGAATGGATTTCTTTTGGGAGTTACAAATTTTTAAAAATCAATTAAATCCTCATAAATTGTAATAATGGAGATCTTGCATGCCCAAGTTGAGTTGGCAGTTACTTTTCTAATTGGGTCCCTATTTTCTAGGAGTTGGAATCTTGCATGTTGTTGCATGTCTAAAGTCGTATCTATGAGACCCAGTTTTAGTAAAATGGGAATAACTTTCTCATATGGTAACAAAATTAAGAATTTCAAAATGATTTGGAAAGATGAAAAGAAGGGGCACCAAACCCAGAAATTGTTGGAGGAGTTTCAGAAAAAAGACAGATCATTGATAGGTAGAAAGTGACGGGTTTTCTTGGTGGTTTTGTGGAGGTTGTTTTGAGAAACTAATGGTGGTTTCTTCTCACACAACTTTTATGTATTGATGCTGCTCATTTGGAGAAGGGGGATTTGGAGAGTTGGTGATTGCATATCCAGATGTTGCTGGAATGATATTGAAAGTTTAAGTTGCAGATTTTTTTTGTATGTGTGAAGCCCATGTTGTATGTGAGCATATGAGCTCTATGATTGTGTAATTCAAATTCAGATTTGAAATCAATATATATGTTGCATATTTCTCTTCCATATTTGTTGTTAATGTTTATTTGCAGCCTTCTTGTATAGTGGTTAATGTGTGTGGCTTTAGATTTGAAAGGGAGAGTTTCCCTCCCTGCTTCACTTCCTCATCCATGTCTTTGTCATCATCTCTCCCACTTACCAATACAAAGATGCCAATACCCATTCTCTTGCTCCTAGGGGCTTTCACTCGACACATGCAAAACATGCCAACAAAGCTATCTAGGGTGTTAATGAACCTAAAAGTCCAAGCTACCTTGGCACAAGTTGTTGCTAACCTTCCTATCCCTCATCCTCCAACTGAACCACCCATGATGGAGGCGATAATGAAAATATTAGAAGAGTTGGAGAGGAAAGAGAGGGAAGCTGCCAAAGAAATGGAAGAGGAAGTGGATGATTATCTTGATCATCCCAAATGTTAGTACCTAGTAATTCATAAAGTGGTGTGTGAAGAAGAGGAGGAAGATACACAATCATCTGAAGAAGACATTTAGGAGTCGAGCATAAAGTATATTGTGGAAACTTTTGACCCAGAGCTCGAGGAAGAGTTGGCTCAACAACTCAAGTGTGTTGGAGAAGAAGTAGAGAAGCAACCCCTTGAAAAAGAAAAGGATTAGATGATGAAATGAAGATGAGCAATGAACCTCCAACTAGGAAGAAAAGTGAGAGGCCCAATCCTGATGAAGAAGTACCTCATCTACATGAAGAAGAAGAAAAGGAAATAAAATATAAAGAAGAAGACGAGCCTAAGGAAGAGGCTAAAACCAAAAGGAGCCCAGAAGTAGAACATCATGAAGAGAATAAGCATGAGAAAGAGGAAGAAAAGAAGTACCCTAAGGAAGAGGACAACTTGAAGGAACACACAAGTACTGAATCCCTGGGAAAAGAAACAATATTCATCTAGGATTATGATAATGAAGATGAAGAAAAGAGCATGCGACCCCGACTAGAAAGAAAACAAAGATCCAACCTATTCAAGAGGAAGAGGGTGATCATGAATCACTAAAAGGGGAATCTTATATGCCTAAATGGATCGAGAAGCAATTAGAGAAGAAAAAATCAACCCCGATGGATCTAAAGGAAAGGATGGAAGCCATTCTGGCTAGGGCACAAATAAGTACAAATAAAGAAAATAAGCTGAGGGTCAGGTCCCACCTAATGATGGATGCATCTAGATCCAGGACAATGTAGATAGCCACCTCGATGATGGGAGAAGGATTCAACTACAATATTTCTACCATTGATTTAGGAATAGCTACCAAAGAGTAGAAGATTAGCCATCTTCAGTGGTCTGTCACCACTATTGTGCACCAAAGGCATAAGGATAAGACCTCTAAGGAGGAATTAAAAGCATAGGTAGTGGATTTGATAGTGTGTGAACCCAAACCTTAGTACCTGTAAAACAAAGAGAATAAACACCTCAAGTTAGATATTGCAAGACAAAACAAGGATTCCCCATGAAATCCATTTACAACCTCAAACTAGGAATGAAAATAACAAAGAACACAATGAAAATGATGAAACAAAGATTAAATCCTAATTAGATGTGCAAACTCATGATCCCATGGGGGAATTGGTGTCAATTTGATGTGAAAATTGACCCTTTCCCAATTCCTAAGATGCAATCTTCGAATGTTGAAGAGATTGATCCACTTTGTTGGTGAAGAATGAAGACTCCAAGCCCAAAAATCTGCAAATACCTAGCTATGACTCAAGGATAATGGATGAGATTCAAGAGATATTTGAGCATGGTAACTTTGCTTGGATTTTGGATGATGAAATGAGGATATGAGCTCTTTATTTATAGAATGTCAAGATGGATGAATATCCAAATTTGAGCAATGTGGGACTAACATTCATCCAATGATATGATGCCACTTGTCAAGCTATGAATGGATGATGGATGTGCACGATTTGGGGTTTGTGCCAATAAATGTCAATATTTGAATTTCAAATTTGTTGAAATGACATACAAGAGGGAAGGGAAAATGCAATAAATGCCACTTGGCTCAAGGCAAAGGACATGTAAGAGGAAGTTATTGCCTTGTTGGATGTACATGTTGACTTGGAATTTTTGAATTCAAATTGAAAGAATATTCCAAAAGATGCCTTGTGAGGAAAATAGGGATTTAATAAATGAATTAAATCTATTTTCATGTGCAACTTGCATTATCTAGAGGATGGGACATGATATTAGATTAAATTAATCAAGGGTTAATTAATTTAATAGGATATTTGATGATGTGACTTATTTGACTTAGATTTATGGATTTATTTAAATCAAATAAGAGAGGAATATGACAAGAGATTTATTAAATAAGGATTATGATTTATTTAATTAAAAGAGATGGTGTTAGATTAAATCAAATAAGGTTTTAATTTATTTAATTTAATGGATATACTTTAGAGTTTTAATCAAATAAATTGATTATTTAATTAAATAGGGATAATTAGATTAGATGGATTGATTTAATAAATAGAGAGAGTGACTTAATTAGATAAAATGATTTATTTTATTAAGGGATGAAAGTTGATGAATTTAATCAGATAGGGGAGTTTGATTAAATGATTAGACCGAGGAATGATTCTGGAAGAAATGGTGTTAGTAGGTCAGGATCAGATGCACAATGTCAATCAGTATATTTTACGTGTCTACACATAGCTTACATTCAACAATGGTCATTGGCTGAGGAGCTTCCCACCACATCATCAGTGCAACCGTAACTATTATCCAAGGACCACATTGATAAGTTGGAGAGAAGAAAGAATTGGACAAAGGCCACAAAGGATTGGTTCTAGCAGGTCCTCTATAATGGAAACATTGGAATAGGTTGCATTGTCAGGAAAACCAACAATTTCTTAGAGGTGCAAAAGCTACTCGAGGGAATAAAGAAATTTTGCATCGACTTCCCAGAGATATAGGATCACATATCCCAAACTTGAGGCTATCCTCAAGATACCTGAGAGATCCTAGGAGGAGTCTCCTTTGGTAGAAGGTGATCACTGGCTAGTGGAGACATGGACCCTAGGCTTAGACCATAAAAAGGAAGTATTGGAATGAGTGCTCCATGAGGTGGAGCTTGATATTGATTGGGTCAAAGAAATTAGGATGGCTTGTGAAGAATACTTGAGGCTAATGCCAAATTTTGATATGCCCACTGTTGAGTTAGACCCAGAGAAAATAAAGGCATACTTCCATAAGAAGATGGAGAATGGGACCACATATGCACTAATACTAGACTGTATGGTTTTGTTGTGCGAGCCTTCACTCAATCCGAGTAGGTGATAAGGAATACACAAAAATGTGACAAGGATTGGGATTAGATTATAGGAAAATATAGGAAATTGAACTTCCAAGTGCTACAGTTGGATATAATGGAATGGAACAAGCTCCAGGCATTGATTGGCAAGTTTGTGGAATATGCTACTGCAAAGAAGAAACAGGGAAATCTTATTATTGATGATGAATTCCTCACAAAGTAGTTGCATCAAGGCAATTAGTTAAAGGACAAAAGAGCTATAGTGTTGTCACAATAGGACAAAATAAGCTAAAAGACAATGTAATTTTAAATTGTAAATATTTGAGGGTAGGTGAAACCCTAGTTTGTAGTGAATCTTGGCCATTCATTTTTCTTTTGGACACTATAAATAGGGGGTCTCCTCTCATTTTTAAGAGAGTTGAGTTGTTGTAAAGACATGCTACTAGAATGTTAATAAAAATTCATTGTTTTGGTGGATTCTTGAGTTTCAACTTCATGTTGCATGATTCTTATTCTCATAGTTAGTGAATTTGGATAGATTTACTTTGTTGTTCTATGTTTTTTAGTTTTTTTTAGTAGATTCATTAATATTATTCATTGGTGGTGAAGAATTATGCTATGTTGATGCCCTTCCTTGTTCATGATTTTTGTTGTTTATTGATGATAAACTATAGTGTAAAGCTAGTCTGAACATCATATGAATGTTTCACTTAAATTATATCTCTTGTTCATGCTTTATGGTGAATGAAAGGTTGAAAATCTAAAAACCTTAGAAGATTGCACTTGTTTCATGAGACTGTGAACTAATTTGGTTAAGTGGAAATTAGCTTTGGGAAGGTTGTCCACTGTAGGGTCCTCCATTATCACTATTCATTGGTAGTTTTCGGTCTAGGAAATTCCTCATTTACTTGCCCTTTTGAATTTTCTTTTAAATAGTGACTTTCAACAAGGTTCATTGCACATTGTAAAGCCAAATATGAAACTGAAATAGGAGTTCTAGACTGTTGTTTGAACTTACAGCAACAATGCAACAAATTTCCCACCTTAAGAACTCCATTCAAAGAATCAATTCCCTCCAGTTTAACCTACGTAAGGATACCCTATTATTACCAACAAGATCACTTTGAACCAACCGATTTATTCCATGCATGTCATGAACTGACACCCAAGAGACCTTGGGGTAATTTTTAGCAACTCGTTGTTGGAGATTTCCTTTCAAGAGAGGTAATGCACCTATGCATTTCCTATGTTGAGAAGGTGCAAAAAAACCCATCAACAAACCTTAGAGACATTAGAAAAAGTTATGTCATTAGGCCTAAGTATAATGTTTGTTAACAAATCTTCCACTCTATTTTGGCCTCTTTCCATCTAATCAATTTTGAATGTGTCAAATTTCTCAATGGAATCCCAAACAATATTTTGGTATTGCTTCAATCTCTTATTATTTGATACATATTTAGATATATCTTGGGATATTACCAACTTTTAATCACCAATTAATTTTAGCTTCTTTATCTTATGTTTTTCTACTAATCTCAACCCTAGTAGCAAGGCCTCATACTTCATCACATTATTTGTGCAAACAAAGTGAAAGGAAATTTAAATGTGTTGCCATTGGATGAGACTAATGAGATTCCTACACCTGATCCTTCTTTGGAACATGCACCATTGAAATACATTGTACAAAGATCTTCATTACTAGATATTTTTGTTATCTCCTTTTCAATAGGTGTAATTTTCTTTTCACTTTCTCTTGGAAAATCCTCTACCTTAAAGTCACTGATATCAGTATCAACCAAGTGAACCATCTTTAGGAACATTCTTAACCATGTTTGGGACCTTTGGTTCTTTAACCATCTTGAAATATTTTTCATCAATTGGGAATGTAGAAAAAGACATATCAGATTGCATACTAGCCCCCATGGAGGCACTCCATTTTCTAGACAACAACATTCCATAATTTGGTGGAATGTCCACCACTACCACACCCATTCTAAATTATTTCTCTAGGAGTGTAGCTAGTCTATATGGGAGTTCATTTATTACACCAATCATAGGTACTTCCCTAGAATCCATTGCATAGCATTTTCCCTAGGTACTATTAGTTTTCAATCCCATTGCCTCCATAATATTATCTAGCATAATATTATTTGATGCTCCTAAGTCAATCATATAATTCTTCAACAACTTTCCATCTATAATTAGAGTTACAAAAAATGGATCTATATTTCCATGACAAGTACTTTCTAAATTTCCTAGATAAATGTCAGGGATTTTAGCGATTTCTCCCTCAACCTCCTTTTCTTTCTTTTCTTTCCCACTCACTTGGGGTGGAGTAGACACCACTAGAACATTAAAAGTTGTAATAGTTCCATTGATAAGGGCTACTACCTTTTGTTTATGCTCATCAATTCTCATCATTTCAAGAAAAGGAACATAAACTTTGAATTGACTAACTAATTGAAACATATCAATAGGGGTATATTTAGGTAGATCAATTGGAATCATACCTTGTTCAATATTTCTATCTTGTTGCCCACCTTTTGTTTCAACTTTAGGTTTGACATCATTCTTCTCAAGCTTAGAATTTTTCTTTGTTTCTTTCAACTTCACATTAGGATACTTGACTTCTCCATCACCTTTTGGTTTCTTATCCTTCAAATTTCCCAAATATTGTATCCCTTACCATCCTTTGGTTTAGGCCCATCAAATTCACCATCCTATTTTGGTTCTTTTCCTTTAACATTCTATTCTTTGATGAAGAGGCTAGTAGCCTTACCTTGGTCACCACCCAATTTTCTATTTCTTAGATGATAGGAACATCTTGCTTGTGTAGCCAAGGCTACTGTCAACCTTTCAATTTCTTAATCTAAAAGTATCCTTAAAGATACATCATATTTAATTGTTTCTAATGCACATACCTCATGGCCATTTTCATTCTCTTCATCAGAAAGAACTTGCTAATGATATACATTTTCTCTTTGCCTTTGTCCATCCACATCAAGTTCATGAGACTCCACATCAGATGAGAATTCATTATAAAAAAAATTATACATGCTCATGATCATATTTACTTCAACATCATCATCATGGGATGGATTATAATCTTCTGGTCCCTCTTCCTCAACTTCTAACAATTGATAAACTACACATTGGTGAAGAGAATGTGGCAAATGACAAACCATGCAACAAGTATTTTCATCGATAAAATTTGTAGAATGCTTTTGCAAAGGGTCAGGTGTAACCTGATCTTGTTTACCTTTCTGATTATTTGGGACTAGCTTTCCATTTTTCCAATTGGTTTTGTAAAGGTAATCTTGAAGCCTTGGGGGCTTGTCATTCTTTTGGAACTAGGGGCTTGTCATTCTTTTGGAACTAGTGCTTGTTACTTCCAATCCCCTTTTCATTCTTTTCCATAGTATATTTGATATCCTTGAGGGTATTCATCACATTTTCCAATCTCTCATCATAAGTAGGATTTGAGCTAGAGGCCTTTTCTTGCTTATCCTTTGAGATTTTTCAAGATTTTTATATCATCTATTCTTCCTACCTTGCCCAAAGCTCTTCTATTACTTTCAATGTGCAAGGTGATTTTGAATGCATCCCTCAAAGTTTGAGGGTCTTTATCTCTCAGGGTGTAAGCCAACTTAGCATCAAATGCATTACAATAAGTTACAAGGCATACTGAATCATTCAACCTCAAATTTTGTGGTAATCTATTCATAGTATTTTAAAATCTGACATTAAAATCAAACACCATCTTATCCTGTCATTTGGTGATGTAATTAAATTCATGGAGCATAAAACTGGGGTTAATCTTATCTCCATATTGTTGTCTAAAGAATCTCTTTAATTCTTCCCATGAGCCAATGCTATCATTTGAAAAACCTTTGTAACAATATCTATAATCCTTTGTTAGAGATTGCATGAACAATTTCATGACCACATCCTCATGTTCTACCTCATAATCATCCAACACATTTAGAAAAACCCTTAAATGGTCCTCCTCATATATTGCATTATTTCCTATAAACTTGCTCAACACAACCCTGATATCATTATCAATCAGATTTGGGCATCTAGGAATCCCATCAAAGCACAAATTCCTATACCTTTCCAATTGCATGGGCTGCCTATGAAATCGATTATCTCTATCCTCATTACCCTTATTTTCTTCTCCACCTCCTCTCTTATGATCCATATTTCTATTGATAAACTGATTATAGTTACAATCATTACTATTGTGTTCAGAGATTTGGAATTATGGGTGGATTTATTTATGTGAGGAGAAGTCTTCCCATCAATTGTGTGTATAGGCTTTATTGTGGACTAGATGCAACAACACCATCCACTTAGCATGATTTTTTTAAGAACTCAATCATCCTCTTCATATCAACATTAGTCACCATGATTTTCATCTTTTCTAACTCTTTTTGTAGATCCTCATTCTCTTTTCTTAATTGATCTACTTTAGATTTGGATTTAGGGGTGATAGGAGGCTTTTTAGATGTTGATTTTTCATTAATGGCCAAGGTTTTCACAAGTTTTTTTCCTTTATCAACTGATGGGTTGGAAGTAATTGTAGTAGGGCGTGGAGTGACATTACTAGTGACTATGAATATGATCCATGTATTGGTATTGGTATCTTTTGTAGGGTTAGATTTGGTTTTCTTATCAAGGACTTTAGATACAACATGACTAGTGATAATTAGTTCAGGTTTAGCTTGGTTCAAGAGTCTCATCTGATCCAATTGTCTTATTAATGTTTCTCTTTCAATCATGAAATTTATGATCTTTTGTTCTCTTTCCTTTTCCTTGTTTCTCCTTATCTCAGCCTAGATTTGAACCTCTTCTAAGAGCATTAACATCTCCAAAAACCTGTTTAGGATCTAGGAGAGTGATTTTTGAATTAGAAGACTCTTCCAGATCTATTAGGTTTTTTTCCTCTTCATTTGATCCAATTAACAGATTAGGTGGTAAAGGTGAATATCCATTGGAAGTGGGAGGGGGAATGCCACCAAAAGTAGCAACAATGGTAGTAGCAACACTATGGCAATGGCACCTACTTCTACTTCTACTTTTCCTAGGTCTAGACCTATGGATACTATTAATAGTCTTATTTTCACAATATTCTTCATCCTCATAGGCTAACCCTAACAAATTCTACTACCTTTGATGACTACAAGAATTTCTTAAATGAATTTTATTTTTAGGGACAAGGTGTGGAGTAGACTTACTTATATTTGCATCATTTTGAACCAATGAAGGTGGAATCCATTGATTGGAGTTTGCATTTTTTTGTACTAATTAACCCTTCTACTTGGGATTCTTTTGAAGCTCGTCTTCCAGTTTTTTCTTTGTGTACTTCTTCATGTGAGCTCTAGTTTTCCTCATCTTTCTTCTACAATTATTCTTCTTCCACACCTTAATTTCTTCAAATAATGCACACTGGTGCAAAGAATTCAGAGTTGCCACCCAAAATGATTGGTAATTGTAAATAATGATAAGAATAGTGCATATTTTAAAATAATTACAAGGATTTCTAGACATAGTGAACTCCTTAGCCAACCCTCAACACTCTCGGTGGAAGATTTGCATGGACACACAAAGACTTGATAGGATTTATGCATGTGACTTTCAAAGCGAAAAATGGTGGGAGAATTCAGTAAGCTTTAGTAAAATTTGACAAATGTCTACAAAAATTTACACCTTATTATCAAAGTATGTGACTCTAATTGCAATGTTTGGAAAAAGCATATCAAAACATGAATATTTTCACAAATAGTCCCCAATAGAGGTACCGATCTGTTGGTTGTTTTTAAGAAGCAAGTTCATCTTCAAGGAAGCCTATGGAATTGTCAATTCCAATCCTTAGCGACTTGAAGGGATTGGACAATGAATGAGTGAAAGTAGCAATGCTTTCCTTTTGCACTTTGGGCTCTACAAGACCCAGGAGGGTGATCCCACAATACACTTAAACACTTGCACCTAATGACTAAGTACATTGTTAATAATAGATGAATTCTTACATAATATCTCAATAAATGGAATATATCAAGAAGGTGGATATTCCTCTACAACACTCAACATTTAGAGCATGATAATGGAAGAAATTACCACAAAATAGTAACAATTGCAGTTCATTTTGAAATTTTATTTATAAATTTGGTTTGTTGGCTGAATGATCAAAAAGATATATCATGAATATAGAACAAATCATTTCCTTAACCTATGAAACAAATTCAATCTCAACACAAACATAATTTTGACACAGATTGATATGCAGTATCATTTAACTTTGATAATAATGCATTACAACATAACATTCATTATATCCTAGACCATAATTTCTTATAAATATCCTTGTACTCACATTACATGAACCTATAGCTTCACCTGAGCAATCTAATTAATTATTTGAATTAAAACAAAGATGAAATCCATACATCAATGAAACACAATGAGACCAATAAAATTTCCCTTGATCATTTTGTTCATAATTCATGAACTTAGTACAATAGGAGAGAAATGGATTTGAATCTACACCATTTTGTATTCAATTTCTAGTACTGTTATCAAAAATTACATATGAATCTTGATAGACTCAAAACCTAAGAGAAAACTCTAAAATTCTCTATGTATTCTCATTTACAAAAATTATCTCTGATAAATTAGCAACCAACCCATACTTCTGGCCTTGAATTACTTCTTATACAAATGAAGAAGGAAAAATGATGCAGGCTAGAAAGTACACATGTCTTATTCCTATTGGACCCTTACAACATACATTTCCCTTTGTAGTTATATTTGCAATTCCGATTGAGGGAGATTTCATATGAAAGAAAAACCATTTATATTTTCAATGTAGATTCTATCACACCTTCCAAAAAGCACACTTGATTTGATGTAGCAATATATCATTGTACTTTCAAAAAAAATTCTAGGTACGCCAAGCGTGAAATTAAAGAGAATCATAAAGTGAAGAAAGAGGAAGAGGACAAAATTACCTCCACATCTATATCCTTGTCAAAAATTTAAAATTGAAGAGAAAAAATATTTAATCTATACTTTATCAAAGGCCTAATCTGTACCAGTTCCATGCAATCTATTGCTTTTCTCTCAACCATTATTCACCACTATTCCAAAAAAAATATCAAAATTGTAGTAACCATGTAAAAGTAGTAGCCTAATCCTCCAAGACATCTGGGTACTTATCCTTCCATGCTTGGAACTCTTCCTCCAGGGGATAATCGAATGTGATAATACTGTCATCCTCTAACCTATAAGGAGCATACTTCATGACAACTTGATTTGGTTCTTTATAAAATTATTCCAAAGAAATTCTTGCTTGAGCAAGCAAATCCATGTTTTTCTTTAGCATTCTCATATCTACTTCTTCAAAAAAATTGGCTTCTTGCTTTGAAATCACATCATTAGCCTACTCTTTCCAATCCTGTAGAGACTTGATTTCACCAATATCCTTCAATATATCAGGAAGGAGACCATAATTCATTTCATTAAAGCTCTTCACCAACTCCCTTATTTTAACCTCCAAAGGCTTAATCTTTCCTTGGAATTCTTGAATTCCATTCACAGTTCTAAGTGTGGGTTGGATTTTGTTAGACTTATTTACATGTTTGGTTTCCACAACCATTAGCCTTAGATATTGGTTCCTTGGGATCCATTTCTCCATGAGGGGAATTTCCACCTCCTTGTCTATGTCAAAAGTATTTATTGCATCAACCATGGAGGAATAATTAGCATGGATGCTAACTAACCTCTTGTCAACTCCTCTATTCAAATTCTCCAATACTACAGCTACAATTTTCAAATTTCTGAAAATAAAATTCCTATTAGGTTGATTGCAATTTTCTATATTCCTTCAAATTTTCAAGTATTTCTTCTTTGATGACTTCCTCCTCCTATTGTGGAAATAATGTGCTTGGTTCCTCCACTGAGATGGGAACATTTCTCATATTTTAAGGAATAATTTCCCATCAAGAACTTGTGGGGTCGATGGGGAAAATTGTGTTGGCTCTTGTGATGCAGAAGGAGAATTAGTATCTATTTGCATTGGCTCACCAGGTTACAAATTTTTCATTTGTTCCTTCAATAATGCCATTTCATTCTGCAAATCCATTATTTGTTGTTGGCCCTTTCCATATTGAATCAATAAATCATTATACATTCTCTTGAGTTTCTCTCTCTCAACTATCACTGATTCAACTGTTGCTTTTGTGAAATTATCAACATTCACAGACATGGTAGCAACCTCAATAGTTGAGGTATTAGATGCCTCTTTTATGATCAAATCTCCTCTGTAATCTATAGCAAGTTTTGTAACTTCTAGGCTTTTAGTATTTGGGGCCAAAGCCCATATTGTAAAAGCATCCCACTACTCACTAAATTCAGATCCTTATAGTGCAATGGTTGCTTCTTCCTTAGAATTGTATAGAGGCCTATAATACCTCTTCACCATGTCAAAAGCAATTGCAGAAGCTAGGTCCCAATCTAGTAATAAAAGAATACCAGTTTTTCACACTAGCTCACTACCTTCTTGTGTAGTTATCTCTTGAAAGAATTCTTTCATCTCTTTCATTAATTGAGCTTAGATTATTGCATTAAGAAATTTAGGGTGGAGGCCCCTTTTCTTCATAATTTTGTTAATATACTCATCCTTTTTGGCTCTCCAAATAAACTCCATGAAAGTCAGGGACTTAAAAAATACGTCATCATCCATGAACTTTGTACAGGCCTCTTCTTTAAGATCATCTTTATTATTAATTCCTATGAGGTCATCCTTACTCAATTGAAGGCCCAATTACTGAGGTAGCACCATCCCCCTGGGTGGAGAAGGCATAGCTTGTTGCATCTTTTCTTCTGTCACCAGGATTTCATCATCAAAATCTTCCTCATAATCCACTAGGCCACTTGACTCAACCTTATATTTCTTCTGAGGTGGATCCTTGGGTGGTGATGAATGTTGTGTGGCATATTTAATAGTGTATTATTTTTCAATAAGCCCTTCCACAATTTGTGTGCCTTAGAATAATAATTGAACCTTAGGTTTTTTAGAGGTAGAGGGTTTTAATTGGTCAGTCAGGTCTTGGACTAGAGGTCTAATAGGAGGTTTAGACCTAGAGGGTTGTTCTTTAGATGTAGATATTTTAACTTTTGGTGGCATAATTCTAGGGTTTGTGTAAGCTAGGGATTCCTTTCAACAAACTATCGGTTTACAACTAGGGCATGGGTTTGACACATAGAAAAATAATACTGGACAAGATAGTCATTCGAATTAAATGTCAAACCTTAAAAGAAATGCATACAAACTTGAAACGTTGCTAATAAAAGGAAGAGCAAGTGAAATTAGGAAAGTTTCAAGCAATTGAGAAGCAAGGTAATGATTTCACTTACTAGTTTTATGGATGCTTGGAAAACCCTAATCCTTGTTGTCAAACAAGCTTGAGAATTATAGTAAGAACTCCTTGAACACGTTGGGTGATCTTAACAATCTACAATTTTTTCTTTAAAGTTAGATTTTATGGCTTTATGGTGGATTAATTTGTTATTTTTGCATCCTATCCACCATTACTATTCACTCACGTGAACTAGAATGGCCCATTTTCCCTCAAACTCAACTTTGAACGTTAGTCATTGATTGTTCAGTGAGATGGCCTAACAAACAGTCCAGATTCAGTCACAAAAGTTTAAAAATCTAACCATGACCAACTTAGCTCTATAGACCAATCAGAATAGTCCATGTGAAAAGCCTCCAATTCATTTGTGGGCTCCACCATCTTCATGTGCATTGAGAAAATCCATTTGTCAGCCTCACTACTCCCCCATTGGGTTTAACCTGTGTGCAACTTATGTCAATGAGAAGGTGGGGAGTGGTCCAAATTAAATTTGGCACTTCAAACCCACGTGCACTTTTCCTTAAGACCATTTTTCCTATGTGCATAACCCTTGATCTTGATGAATGAATTAAATTAAAAAATCTAGCTCACATTTAAGGCATGCGCCTTAAAAATCCTTTTAGTAGCATGGTCTTTAATACCTTCATCCTTATGCCAAAATATTTCATGCCTTCACATAGTTCTTCTAATGGTGCAGATCTTCCCAGGTGGCACTTCCCCACTTCCCCATTGATGGATGGAAGATGTAGGTGGGCCCCTTGCAGGCTAGCGGGGAGCAGTCAAGATTACGTCACCTCATCTCAACCATCCATTGATCAAAGCTTAGCTTACGCTACCTCCGGAGGATGATGGGACCCACTGATAGAGAGGACACATGGCACTCGCTCACTAGTCTGTGTGAATATTTTAATTGAAAATAAAACCCAATGGGGGTGCGGGGAGCATTCGGGATGTGATCTCCACAATCCAATGGCTTACATAAAATAATTATATCTGCAAGTGCATAATTGTCAACACTTAAAATGGGGATAACTAGGTTAATGAGAGGCATGGACATAAAATTCATGCCAAGACATTAGACTAATGCTAAAATATTAAACCCTAGACTTAGAAATTAAAAAAATATTTAAAAGACTTGCAACCCATACAATATAAAACAAAATTTTAAAAGGATTTGATGGGTAAAAAATGGGAGCACTAGGATCAAAGATCCAGTGGTGAAACAAACTTAATGAATCAAGCCATGAGTAATGTGACTAGGAATGGGTGACTGCAGGTCAACAACACATTAGAATAGTTGCAAAGGAGATTCATACTTAGGGTTTAATAAGGGTTTAAGGCATACACATAAACCTCAAAATAGAAGAACGAATGAAACCCTAAGCTCTAAGACAAGTCTAAACTAGGAAAATGACCCAATTTTACAAAATTTATCAATGGAACACAAAGAAAATTAGGAGTTGCACCATAGTACACATCACTCTTTAAAAATGGTGTTTATTGTTAAAAACTAGTTATTGAAGGAGATGGAAAAAGAAATGTAATTTGATTCAAAAAAAAATTTAAAATATATATTTAGAATGTGTAGACAAAATGGCACAAATCACTATTTTGCATCATCTTCAAATTCCTCATGGTTTAGCAGCTATATGTGTTTCAAAGTGAAGATTTAGTTCAAAATGTTCATTTTAATGTCAAGTTTGGCCAAAAAGTGTAACCCACTATTGGGGGATCACCCTACATAGCTGAAAATTTTCTTTTAAGGATAGGTGCACACCATTATTCCCTTCTCAAATGTCCTTGCATATTGGCATTTCTATTTTTTCTATCATAATAGTTTGTATTTCAAGTGTTAGGTCATATGATTTAGTTTGTTAATGCATTTTAATTTATCTCCCAATAGTGTTAATCGGTCATTTTTTTCATAAGAAAACAACATATTTCCCTAGTAGGGTTGTCTCACCTCAAGGTTGAAAGTTAATCATATCCTTGGGAGATCTCTTTTTCTAATGAAATTAGGGAAAGTGTGAGTGTGTTTAAGCCTTTAGATCATTCCATCGTTGAAACCCTCCACAAAGACCATGGAAATATGAAAAAAATAGATTCATGATGGGAGAAAGAATACTTACGCTATGACCTAAAATGGAAAAATGCATCCTTCTAACTTTAGAAGAAAAGAGAAAAAGTGAATTGTGTGACAATTATAGAATTTGTTTGCTTGATTGGATAATTTTTTTGGATGGTCTAAGACAAGAGAACATGTGTTTTTCCTTGATTCCAAAAAGGTATGACACTAATAATTCCACTATAAATGAGGAAGAACCATATTATAAGGAAGTCACTAAATTTTTGATGGAGTATCAATATTTAAAATGTTAGAGAATTTACTAGAAGGATTGCCACTAGTCTAGAGTATCAGTCATGTTGGAGTTGATAGTAAACCCCACAACTCCCAAAAATCATTTGCAACCAAAATTCCTATCACAAACAAGAGATCAAATCAACTAATTTTCTATGCAACCAAGAGATAATGATTGAATCCACACAAAAATTTGATATTGAGATTAACCTATAATTATATTTTCAATTGAATGGGATTAGTTCAAAGTGTACAATAATAAATTCTTATAAAAGAAAAAGTGCAAACCTTAGATGACGATTTGATTATATTGTGGCAAGTGTCATTATCTCATGCAATGAGACAACTTGACCTATAAATAGTCCAATCTAATAATAAAAACCACTCCTAATTTTATCTTAAGTAATTAAATTAATAAGGGATCTAATAGTTAATTAATGACTAATTAATCATTAGGCGATTATCCTAATTAATCCAACACACCCCCTTAAGATACATTAAGGGAGTAACTAAGAAATTCTTAAAGGATGCAATGATGGATGCATGGATGGGTCCAAGCTATAAGGCCTAATGAAGTACCCATGTACAAAAGAAAAAATCTCTCATAACCAAAGAAAAGGATAAAAATACATTGGAAAAAATCCTCTCTAAAAGAGAGAAAATGAAATAATTGCACTAGTGAAAGGAGAGAAGGACACAATGTGACCCCTAATGACTACTTAAGTCACACATGTATAATATATGTCCCCCCACTAGGACATAAAAAATAAGGATACGAATCCCCCCATAAAGAAAGAGATCGTGTGCTAATGATTAATGCTTGAAGTAAAAACATAAACCATTGCATACAAACAACATTTCTTCCCTTATGAGAAATAAATCCACTTCTGATTTTAGAATCAATTCCCAAAAGATAGAAGAATCAAAAATCCAAATCCAAATGATGTGTGCCTTTGAAAATTTCTCAAGTGTCCAAATGTTAGAATGAGATGATGTCAATATTGAAACCTATGAAGTCTAATGTAGAACAAGATCCAAATGGGTGAATAGTGATGATATGTTTGTCATTAAAGAGGAGATGAATTTCCTCAAAGTAATACTCAAAATTTTCAATATGAGACTCTACAAACATGAATTATATGTTTGCAAGATATGAATCGTATTATAATTTTTTTATCTTGATCTTAAGAGTGGGAAAATTAAGACAAGTCTTTGAACCATTAGAACATTAAAGATGTGATATAATAAAGATCCTATAGAGTATCACCATAAAAGGGTATGAAATATACATCTACAAGAGGAATGAGATAATTTGTAGAAGGATCCTCTAGGAAGGGTTTGGTGAGTTTTGACAACGCATTGTTCATTCATCAATTCCTTCCATTTATCATCATTTGATTGTCAAGGTTTAATTACCAACATGGGGTTTGACTAAGGAAAACCCCCATTCACCCATAAAAAAAAAAATTCTTCTCCTTTTGTATATGTAGATTTACAAGTGAAGAAGGATTGAAGTTGATCAAAGGAGCAATTTTACATTGTTGTCAAGCCATGGAAACTTAGATTCATAATTTATTTTTGAATTTCCAATAGTCAAACCTGGAGAAATTAGAAGCTTAGATACAAGATCTAAGGACTGAAAAAATAGATTTTGGACCCTAGCACTAGTACCCATTTAGCCTAGGGCGAACCAATCCTACTATAGGGTGCCATCACAATAATGGGTTACACTTTTTTGGACATCTTGATGTTTTCCTAAAAACATATTTTTAGAATTTAATATAATTATTTAAGCCTTGAAAGATTCCATTTAAAATATTTTAATTTCAAAGAGGGTTTGATCAAACCCCCTTAGATCAAACCCCTTTGGATAGAACCCCTCTAGTATTAAATCCCACCCTTAATGGAGTCTCCTTCACACCTATCAAAATGATGGAAAAAAAACACTTTTTCTTTACCTTTTGAGGGATTAAATAAAGTCATTTAAAAATTGTATTTTGCAAGATTGTGTTGTTGGGAATAGGATGCCATTTAATTACAATCCTAAACATATTTCATGTATCTCGTAGGATTAGAAAGAGATTAAATTCAAATGAAATGAACATGTAAACTAACATTTGTGATTATTCCTAAATGATAGGAACATATGGGGATGCCCAAGAAGAGCTCCTACAAAATAGGATCAGATGGGGCATTAACATGGAAGGTGGAACCCACTTTGCTTTAGTTAACTAATTGGAGGATTGATAACACTTCAGTAATGCATGTAAATATACTACAAATTAGGGATTGATAATTACATGAGTGGAGAGTGGCACTATCAGTTTAGTATCAGTTCAATTTAGTTTAGTTTAGTTTAGTTCAGTTATGGTTCAGTTATCTTTAGTTGCATGTAGTTATTTTGAGTTGAATGCTAGTTGACTTGAGTTGACTTGAGTTGCATGAAAAATAATAGGTGGATACTTTTAGTTAGGTGGGGATGATCAATCATGCATAATGTTTGCATGAATTGGTGGAGATATATGTTTCAGTTAAGTAAGATTGACTTGGGAACATCTTGGGTACCCAAGTTGGAATCTTTCAATTAACACCTTTTGCATGAGAAGTTATTTACAAGACTCAGTTAAGTGGGCCCATTATTGGGTGCCAAATTTGAGGTGAAGTTTGCAATATATTTTCTCAACCAAAGTTCAATTAAGTGTTTAGTTTGGGGCGCCTAAATTGAGGAAGACTTTTGTTTGACTTCAGATCACATTGTGGAACTCTACTTTCCCAATCTAGGTGTAGATTTTTGTGAGGAGCTTTATTCTCTTGGATTGTACAACCCTTATGAGTTTACATTCCCATTATTGTCTAGTAATTGCAACAACTGTATGAGAGTTCGATGAGAGTTTATCATAGGTTGTGAAGAAGGATTGTTGAAGGCAAGGAGGAATATCAATCAAGGATTGATACAATATTATTTTAATCTTTTTCTAAGGTTAAATAATACAAGAACTATTGATTGTAGTGGAGTTTTTTCACAAAAGGGTTTCTCCACATATATGTTGTGTCACTTCTATCCTCTTGTCTCATTCTTCTACAATCTTCTGTCTCTTTCTATAATTAGTAAAATTGATCTAAACCAAATTAATCATACACAAAGAATTGTGACAAAGAACACTTAATTAAATCTACAATCTCATAGTTTTACAAGTTTTAGCTATAATATTACCTTCATTTTCAACATTTGGTATTAGAGCTAATGGTTGGTTAGAGTTTGGGATGCCTTTCTCTTAAAATTTTGAAGGTTTTTTGGTTGTAGTGGGATATTTTACTATTGTGTTATTGAAGATTTGTAAAATAGGTGTGTTACAATGAGTTCTACTTCTTGTCTAGATATTTAAAGATTCAATGGATCTAGTTATGAGATTTGGAAACTAAAAATGTAACATCTCCTTGAAGAGAGAGATCAGTGGTTAGTTGTTTGCAATGATACAAATCCATCTACAATAATGTCAAATGAGGATTGGGATAAGCTTGATAGGAAGGAAAGAGGGACCATAAGGTTATGTCTTGCTGATGTTGTTCTCTTGAATGTTTCAAATGAAACTACCACATATAAATTGTGGAAGAGGATAGGTGATATCTATCAGACCAAAAGTCTTACTAATAAGTTGTATCTGAAAAGACATTTGTATTCTTTAAAGATGAGAGATGGTGATTTTGTTGTACATCATTTAAATGATTTTAATTTGATTCTAAGGCAGTTAGCATATGTAGATGTAAAGCTAGAAGATGAAGATAAATTCATTTTGTTACTTTGTTCTTTCCTAGAGTCTTGGGAAAATCTAATTGTTGTTATCAGTGGTAGTGGTGTAGATCCTAAGATGGAAAATATAATTCCTACTCTCCTATCATAGGAGATGAGGAGGAAGTATAAAAATGGATCCCAAGATGCCTTGTTTGTAAGAGGTAGGCCTAGGAAATGGAACCTAAGGGAGACAAGAAATGAATGGGTAAGTCCAAAGGATGATCTAAAACCCCTAGTAAGAGTAAGGTAAAGTGTTTGAACCGTGGAAAACTAGGAAATGTAAAGAAGGATTGTAAGAACAAGAAAAAGACTTATGATACTTCTACAGAGAAATCCTCGGATGATAGTAATGATGCATTGGTTATTTCATCTAATATTGTTAGTGATAACTCTTGGCTTGTTGATTAAAGTTGTTCCTATCATATGACTCCTAACAAGGAGTGGTTCACTAAGTATACTGCATATGATGGAGGGAATGTCTTCTTTGAAGATAATAGCACAATAAAGTTTGTGGCAAAAGGAGAGGTATAGTTGTGTTTCAGTGATGGTAGGGTTAGGAGCCTTAATGATGTTTTACATATTCCAAGGCTTGCTAGAAATCTACTTTTTGTGTCTAAGTTCAATGATTCTAGAATGCATGTGACATTTGATAAAGATGGTTGTAGATTGGTGAAAGGGAAATTGTGGTTGCTAAAGGATCTCAGATTGGGACTTTATTTTTAGCTTAATACCTCCAATTTGAATAAATCAGCCAATGTAACTAAAGCTGAAAATACATGTATGTTGTGGCACAATAGATTGGGCTACATTGGTGAAAAAGGTCTAACAACCATTCTTAATAAGAAATTGGTTGACAGTATTACTTATTATATTATTAGAGAAAATGATTTTTGTGAGCATTGTGTGTTTGGAAAGAAACCTAGATCTTCATTTCCTAATGGAACAAATAAAGCTAAAAGATGATTAAAGATTATTCATTCAGATGTTATGGGTCCTACGGATATTCAATCTATTGGAAAATCTAGATATCATGTCACATTTATTGATGATGTCTCAAGATACACTTGGATCTATTTTATGCATAACAAATTTGATGTGTTCAATAAGTTTAAAGAATTTAAGGCTTTGGTTGAGAAACAATCAGATCATAAGATTAAAGTGTTGAGATTAGATAATGGTGGTGCATATTGTTCTAAGGAATTTGATGATTATTGTAAACATGCAAGAATTGTGAGATAGAAAACTACTCCATATACACCTCAACAAAATGGAGTAGCAGAAAGGATGAATCGAACCTTAATGGAAAGAGCTAGGAGTATGTTAAGTAGTGCTAAGCTAGATCAATTCCTTTGGGATGAGGCTGTAAGTAGTTCTTGTTATTTAATCAATAGATCTTCTACTTCATCTATTGAAGATAAAACCCCTTAAGAAATTTTTTTAGGTAGGAAACCTAGTGTTGCACATTTAAGGATCTTTGGTTGTGAGGATTTTTTTTCACGTTCCTAAAGAAAATTGATCTAAGTTGAATCCAAAAGAATAGAAATGCATATTCATAGGTTATGGTGAAAATGTTAAAGGTTACAAGCTTTGGATTATTCTAACCCAAAATATTACTTTATCTAGAGATGTGATTTTTAGGGAATTTAGATCTTATTCAGGAGAAGAACAACCAAAGGAGAAGGATACTTCTCGAATAGTGCATGTTGAGATAAATACTAAGAAGCATGAAGATGCACATGTTGAAGAAAAATTGAATGGATTGGATGAGGAGAGTTCACAGAGTTCTGAGATAGATTCTCATGATGAGCATATTGAGGAACAAGAAGAACCTTCTTTGAGAAGATCCACAAGATAATGGAATACTATTGATAGGTATAGCCCACCTGATTTCCATTATATATTTTCTTTGATGGGTACTAATGATGAACCTAGATCTTATAGAGAAGCTTTGTCTTTAGATGAGAACAAGCTTTGGTCACAAGCTATGCATGAGGAAATGGTTTCCTTGGATACTTGTGACACATGGGATCTTGAGAGTTTTCCCAAATGAAGAGAAACCATTAGTTGTAAATGGATCTTTGAAAAGAAAATTAGAGAAAATGGTAATTGTGAATAAATATTCAACGAGCTCCCTTCAAGTGTATTTTACTCTAACTATCAACCCATGCATCATAGGAAATCCACTTTTCCTTTTATCAAGGTCTACTTCCCCCTCCACATGTTTGCTTTGTCCACTCCTAGGGTTTCCCTTCCTTTGCATCTTAGGAATCCCTGCTATACTTTCACATGTCATAGCTACGGGCCATTTTCAATTTTTCCTTTTTGCTTCCTCATCGGGCTCCACTTGAGTGCCACGAAGCTCTCATTCCCAAAGAAATTTGGTGGGCCCCACAATTATTGTCTATGATGCAATCTTGCTATGTGTCTACTCTTTGTAAATCTTTTAGTGAGAGGATGAAATAAAGATCGTGGGAAGTGAAATGCTGCCACGTGTCTCTTTTGCACCCATTCAATGATCATTTCCTCCACTTTTGGATAGAGATCTTCCCACTCAACATGTGTAGCCTTGGTGCAAGTCTACATCGGCAAGAGATAAAGGTTCACATGGGCAGCGAAATGCTTCCACGTGCCTATTCAGTGGATCTTGTATTGAGGTGATGAATTAGGTGAACCAAATGTTGTGATTGGCCACTACATGTCATAATCATTTGCACGGGATGGTGACACTTGTCTGTTGTAACCTTGTCAGGACCACCGCCATCACTTGCAGGAGATGCACCGAAGCCTAGAATGACCACATTCTTGGTTTCAAATATTTTCTATTGCAATGGCTTGGGGAATATTCTTATTTCTGCATCATTGCCAAGGATCATGAAATATTTTTTGTTAATGCTCTCCGAAGCAGTGGGAGTTTTTTACTATCTATACTTCTCTCTATTGTGAGAAAAGGGTCCAGAATTTTGAAGGAACACTGGTATTAGGAAAAGATGCCAGGCATTTATTACTATTTTATTTTATTGGAAAATACTTTCAGACTGTGACAATTGTTCGACCTTTCTGTTCTTTCATAGCACTATTTGACTGAATTGTAACTTGTGTTGATATTGTCTGAACATTCCATTTGAGAACTTCTATATTTATTGAATGCAAGTTTGCTAATCCAAATCATGTCTAATGACTCTTCTTGTTAGTAGAAATGCATGCAATGTTATTTTATGTCAATGAATGGATTTCCTATGCTTTAATTTTTAGTTTCTTCTTTTCTAGAACACTACAAATACCAATCAGGCCCTTAGATCTATGATTTATCATGCCTATCATTAAGTCTTGGTGCATCACCTTAGGTTATACTTTATTTTATTATATTTTTTTCATTTTCCCTTTCTAAAACCCCATTATAGAAGAAGTTAGCTTCTCTAAAAACCCAGAGGTCACTCAGTTTAGCCCAAAAGGTCCCCCATAAACTGAGTTTCCTATAAGACATTGTTACCTTGTCAAATTTTGGCATCAACAGTTTGTTTTCTTTTTGGAACACCTGGTGGGACTGAGCTTAAATAAATTTGTGATTTAGAAGGGTGTATGAACCATCGGGTTGTAACTAGATCCCAAACCGCAAGCAACCCCAGTTTACTAGTAACTCAACTAGAAATAGTGCAGGCCACAAATCAGTTGATAACTGTTCCACTCCTGCCACCCATTCCTCTAACCATGTTTCCAACTACCAATAAAAATTACATGGCATGGGATGTTGAAAATCCCCTGGCAGCCCCAGTAGCACCTATTGTCTGGGGTGCTATCTTGGTTTCAACTATGAAAGTTATACCCAAGTTTATCGGAGATGGATCAAGAACACCCACATAACATCTAGAAGATGTGGTAGACATGTGTTTGGTGCATGGGATCACAACAAAAAATGTAGCTCTAAGAATTCTCGCCACATCTTTTAAAGGCAAGGTGTTGGATTGGTACCGAACATTGCCACCTAGCACTATTTACACCTAGGATGAGATTGGAGATCCATTTTATGAGAGGTTCTCAAATGACAGAGATCGCTCTTCACTACATTATCAACTATCTATCATAAAATGAGCTCCCCAAGAGGCTATGATAGACTTCAATGCCCGATTCCACATAAATTGGTAGAGGATCCTTGTTACTATATGCCCAACTCTTGAGTTGGCGTTCATATTTTATCTAAAGTCCATCAATCCTGAGATTTCTATGATGATCAAGTCTTTGGGAGGAGCTACTCTACCAGATGCTTACGGTGTCACCATAAAAATTGAGAATCATTTGATAGATTCCACAAAGTTGCCTCCTCAACCTATCATGCCAATATTTCCTAATATATTGATACCCGCACAAGAAGTCACGTCAACTAGCACACTTGCAACTCTCTAGTCAATGTACACATATGTGGTAGCACCATAAAATGTCACCTCTACATCCAGTTCTTCGAAAGATTAAATGAGTGATCTTAAAGAAATGTTGTGGACTATGGAAAATGACATAACCACTCTTAAATGAAACCAATCAATGCCTCAGAAGCCTGCCTATCAGAACTATCAAGGAAGACGACCCTCATATTAGCAGAATCAGTACCAAGGTGGTTCCTGTACTAATCCACTAGATCTGATAGTCAACCAAATGGTGTTGGTGCCTAATCCACTGACGAGAACTTCACCAAGCTCGAGTATGGAATTAACTGCAGGGTAGAATAAACTCATTGATGATATCAATCCATGGTGCTTCCCTTGCAGTGATGTGCATATTCCTCATAACTATCCGCAAGGAAACTTATAAAAAAAGGTGGTGGAGTAATGCAACCAAAGCACAATGCTAGACCACGGAGGTTATGTATATGCCTCACCACAAATGGAGAGTTTGGTTGTTACCGCACAAATGCAAGGGATGCTTCTAGAACAAGAATCTAACATCGCTCATGATCACACACTCTTCTCATGCATGGAGGAAGAAGAAATGGTGTTTACTAATGATACATCCATATCCAAAACACCACAGGTGCAATATGAATATAACACTCGATCAAAAAGGAGATTTACCAATGAGTCATTTGTTTCATATCTAGCTAACCCACAACTTAAAGGTGCTTCCGATCAGATAGATGACACTTCCACCGTGTCGTTACCATCTCAACCACAGAAGGAAATCATCATAACAAGAGAAAAGGAGCATAAAACTCCAGGTTTTCCACCTTTTAATGTGCTAGAATAATTGAATAAATCATCCACTAATGTGTCTCTAAGGGACATTCTAGCTTTTCCAGACCAACAAATGCTATTACATAAGGCACTTCAAGTAGAGGTTAGCGCAGCGCCAACATAGTAGTTAGTCAATCTAGAGGATATTAATCAACTATCTCAGGCTAAAGTCCTTGTGAACAACACAAAATAATCCCCTGTTGAAGTTAGAGATAAGTTGAAGCCCCAACCCTTCTTCTTAGCTCTCATTATAGGGAAGAAGTTATTGCACAATTTTATGATTGATTCTAGCTCTAGCTTCGCGGTTATGCCTAAACAAATAGCCGAAGCTTTAAGACTCAACTATGAACCTATGAAAAGGGGAGTAATGTAGCTTAATGGGAACAAAGTTGAAACCATAGGTGTCATCAAGGAACTTTCTTTAACTCTATTTTCTTGCCCTAGTATCACAGTGCCGCAAGACACTGTGATCATAGACATTCCTCCCATGTTCAACCTCTATCTATCCTGAGAATTTACCTGAAATGTGGGTGGATACCTATCCCTAGATTGGTCACATCTAATTATCAGAACCAAACACGATGCAAAAATGAAGATAGAATTGGAGGATTTACATTCTAAACATGTAGCAGATAAAGCCCTGATCAATTTTGAAGTTGTGCATACCTCTGCCACCAAGCAAGAAATGTATTGCATTGTATTACTAGAGGAAGAAAAGGTGACTGGAGATTGAGATGATCAAGAAGATACTCTATTGAGTGAACACATGGAGAGTGACCTTTTTAGCAATTATCATGTTATAGGATTGGTCACCTATGTAATTTATGATGAAGACCAAGTGCTCCTGAAGGTTGCTAAAGATTTCAAAGGTGGCCAAGCAACTGAGCTATGGATGTTGTACTTTGATGGAGCAAGATGTAAAGTAGGCACTAGAGTGGGGATATGTTTAATATCCCCACAAAATGAAAAAATACTAAGGTCTTTTTGCTTCTAGTTCACTTCTTCGAACAATGAAGCCGAATAAGAAGGATTAGTTCAAGGTTTGAGTCTTGCGGAGTGAATGGGAATTAAGAAATTAATGGTGTTCAGAGATTCAAAACTAGTAGTCAACCAATTCTAGGGGATTTCTGTGGCAAGGAATGTCCACATGAGATCCTACTGGCATTGAGTCTAGGACTTGGTTGAGAATTTTGAAGCCTTCAACATCCAAACTCTTCCCCAAGGACAAAATGATGATGTAGACCACATGGCTATGATTGGTGCTCAGTTTGATCCTGCCTCTGACCTTATACATAACAAAAAATATGTACAAGTAATAGTCCGACTAGCAATTCCTGACAATGATCAAAGTTGGTAGGTTTTTACAATTGATGAACATTGTTAAGAAATAACTTGCACAATAGAAGAATATGATATGAAATATACTGCAAATACTTGATAATAATTGAAAATAACAAGCCACTTCGAGGGGGAAAACCTCCAAATATCTCTAATGAGAACACACTTCACAACTTGATGATGAAATAAGACTCACAACCTCCTATATATACCTATTTATGCCAAGGATATCACCTAGGCCAACTTAGACACACCTATATAAGACTTAGGCCAACCTAAACAACTAAATAACAATATACTAATGATAATATGACTTAATAGAGAGTTAAGATAGCCACAAGCTGACTATTCATAACCCGATGCACAATAATATTAAGGGCATAGCATGCCCCCCTTCAAAGAAGCATTGTCCTTAATGATAATCAAGTTTGGAAACTTTTGAATGAACTCCTCATCTTCTCATGTGGCATCTTCAACTGGTAACTTCTTCCATTGGATGAGATACTCAGTGATAGTTCTATTCCTCAGCTTCTTTGTGCATTTTTTACGAATGCACTCTGGTTCCAAGATGATTCTTCCTTCTTCATCCAGCTCGGGAAGTGTTGTTTGAGTGGGAATATTATGCCCAATTGCCTTCTTCAAACAGGAAACATGAAAAATTGGATGTATCTTTGTTGTTGGTGGCAACTCAAGCTTGTAGGCAACACTACCGATCTTCTGCATGATTTGGTATGGACCATAATACTTTGGAGACAACTTATTATTCTTTCTTTGCTGCTTTAGTGAGATTTTCTTATAAGGCTACAATCACAAGAAGACCCAATCCCCAACTTCAAAACTTCTTTCACTACGATGTTGGTCTGCCTGTTGGTTCATTTGATTTTGTGCCATGGCTAAATTCTCCTTGAGTCCTGAAAGTACTTGTTTTTGATGAAGCAAGTGGTCTTCTACTACCTAAACTCTTGGGGACACCTTAATTGATGATGTGATGGAAGGAGGATGATATCCATAAAGTGCCAAAAATGGAGACATTTTTGATGAGCTATGAAAAGAAGTGTTATACCACCATTCCGCAAGTGGTAGCCAATCTACCCACTTGAGATGTTTCTCTGAAGTGAAAAAGTAGATATCCTTCCAAACACTTATTAACAACCTTTGTTTGCCCATCTGATTGAGGGTGGTATGAAGAGCTAAGAGCCAATTGAGTACCCAAACATGAGAATAAATCTTTCCAAAAGTGACTAGTGAAGATAGGATCATGATCACTAACAATAACTTTAGGTGTACCATGTAGCTTTTGGATATTCTCCAAAAAATCTTTAGCCACTGCACTTGCTGTAAAAGGATGTGCTAATGCAATGAAATGTGCATATTTAGTGAGCATCAGATGACATTATGACCTAGATTTGGGATGATGAAGTCCATGGAGAGACTTGGTGTCTTAATTGTCTCCCCTTTATGCCTTTGACACACCAAACATTCAGCCACAAATTTTTGAACATCACCCTTTAGCCCCTCCCAAAAGAAATCTTGCTTGACTCGATGATATGTCTTCAAAAATCCTGAATGACCACCCACTGGAGACTCATGCAACTCTGTGAGAATCTTGATTTTAAGGTTGGAATTCTTGCAGAGATACAAACGCTCTTTATACCAAAGAGTATCTCCCTTCCAACAAAACTTATCTGAACTACTAGGATCACTTTTTAATTGCTTCGATGAGATTACTTGTCGCAACATCATTTTGCCACTCTGCTTTGGCTTCCTCCACCCAATTTGCTTGTAATATTGAAAGGGCACACAATAAGGCTTCATCTTTCTCATCCTTCCTTGTCGGTGCATCTGCGACAATATTTTCTTTCCCTTTCTTATATACAATCTCAAAGTCATATCCTAACATCTTAGTGACCCATTTTCGTTGCTCTTCAGAAGATAGTCGTTGTTCCAAAAAATATTTTAGGCTATCATGATCTGTCTTAACCTTGAAATGTCTACCCAATAGATAAGGCTGCCATTGTTTCACTACATGGAGTATTGCTAGCATTTCCTTCTCATAAATAGGTTTTAGTTGATTCTTACCTTTTAATTGACGACTCTTGAAAAGCAATTGGTTGACCTTCTTGCATGAGCACTGCTCCTATCCCATTTCCAGAAGCATCACATTCCACAATGAATTCCTTGGTGAAGTCAAGAGTGGCAAGTACTGGAGTTGTACACATAGCCTCCTTCAATCTCTCAAATGTTGTATTGGCAGACTCGTTCCAATGAAAAGAATCCTTCTTCAATAGAGTGGTGAGAGATGCTGCTATACTACCATAATTCTTCACAAATCTTCTATAGTACCCTGTCAATCCCAAGAATCCTCTCAATTTCTTAATGGTTTTTGGAATAGGCCATTCCATGATAGCCTTAATTTTGTTAGGGTCCACCTTTACTCCTTCATGTGAAACTATGTGTCCCAAATACTCCACCTCTGTAAAACCAAAAGCACACTTGGATGGCTTAGCATAGAGTTTATGATCTTCAAGTATTTGTAATGCTTGGTCCACATGTTGCAAATTTTCTTCCCAAGTCTTGCTATAAATTAATATATCATCAAAGAATACTAACACAAACTTTCTCAAGAACTTCTTAAAAATGGAATTCATCAAACTTTGGAATGTAGATGGTGCATTGGTAAGACCAAATGGCATCACCAAAAATTCATAATGACCCTCATGAGTCCGAAATACTGTCTTACAAATATCTTCCTCCTTAATCCGAATTTGGTGATAACCAGATCTAAGATCTAACTTGGTAAAAAACATAGCTCCATTTAATTCATCTAGTAAATCATCAATGACTGGAATTGGAAACTTATGTTGCACTCTATAATCTAGACACATGCGCCAAGTATCATCCTTCTTACGTACCATCACCACAGGCGAGGAGTAAGCACTTTGGCTATGCCTGATGATTCCTGCCTCTAGCATCTCTTCAACAATCTTTTCTATCTCACTCTTTTGTATGTGTGGATACCTGTAAGGCCTGATGTTCGGTGGTTGGCTCCATGGGACTAACTATATGGAATGATCATGATCCCTCTTAGGAGGAATTCCTTTAGGCATATCTCTAAGAACAACTGAGTGACGATCAATTATAGCTTGCAAATCTGGATAAGTAGGAGTATTAGATTGAGAGACTTCTAATGAACATAGTTGGGCCACAAATCCATCCACTCCTTTCTTAAGGAAATTTTGCATTTGATGAGAGCTTACCATTTGTGGAGATTTTTCCTTCAACCCCCTAAGCTCTACTAGCCTTCCTTCTGATTGAAATCTCATGAATAGTTCTTGGAAGTTCATCTCAATTGTTCCTAATGTAGTAAGACATTGTACTCCCAAAACAATATCTACTACACCCATGGATATCACATACTTTGGGGTATCAAGTTGATAATCTCCCATGGATAATTTAATGCTATGACACTTCCCTGAACAACTAATTGTACCACCATCTGCAATCAAAACTTGAAACTCTAGAGCTGGATATATGAAACAATTTAGATGAGTAGCTAACTTTTTGTTGATGAAATTATGAGTACTACCTGAGTCGATCAACACTGTTACCTTCTGCTTCTTTAGGAACCCCACCACCTTGAGAGTTTGTGGAGGTGCTAAAACCTAAGAGTGCATGACAAGAAATGATTGGTTGAGAATCATGTGATTCCTTATTTGACTCCCTTTCATCTTCTAGTATGGGTTCCTCCTCTTCTTCCTCATTGGGACCTTCAATATAAAACAATTTCTTTTCACTACATTTATGTCCTCACTGTATTTGCTATCACAATTGAAACACAAGCCTTTTGCTATTTTCTCCTCAATTTTTTGTGGAGTCAACTTAGTAGGTTGTGTTGAATATCCTTTCTCTCTTGTCACATTAGCCCCTTGCTTCTTAGGAATCAAATACTTCTCCTCTACCTTGCGTGCTAAGATAAAAGACTCATTTATGGAACTAGGGCTAAACATGCGTACCTCATGTTGAATGTGATCCTTGAGACCACCCAAGAATAAGTCATTCAAGTTTTCCTCCGTAATTGTATCCACCCTTAAGGATAGATTTTGGAATTGCTGAATATAATCCTTAACTGATCCTGTTTGTTGAAGTTTAGTAGTTGGCTAAAGAAGTTGTCTGTGATGCTATTGTTATATTGTGCTTGGAGTTCCTCTATAAAAATTGACCATGAGACGATGAGCCCCTTTTTTCTTTGATGAGTGTAAAGCCAGTTATACCAAATGAATTGAGCTGGTTCTAGATATAAGGAAGCCATCGTGACCTTTTGTCCATTTGCGATTTGGTGTACTTCAAAAAAAATCTCCATTTGGTTTATCCATGTTAGAGGATCCTTACCATCAAAATTGCGCATATCCACCTTTGGAAATAAATTCCTAGATCCCATAGGAGTACTAAAGCTTGTGTCAGTAGTAGCTGACCTAGAATTTTCACCTTGGCCGCATGAGAACTCCTTTCTTGATTCAGTCATGTAGGTGTTGAACATGTTTCGTATGTCCAATATATCTCCTCTTAGGTCACACATATCCATCTTAATTGAGGAAATTTCTTCCTTGACCTTATTTATTTCCTCATTATGAGTAATATCCTCGATTGTTTCACCATCCTTATCAGGAGTCTTCCCTGGAGTGACATTCTTTTTACCCCTTGTTGAAGGCCCTGACATGATGGAAACCACTAATGTTGAAATAAATTACACAAATGAAACTTAAATTATTTCAAATTTTTAATGTAATATCCTTTATTATTTCTTCAAAAATCCAATAAAAATTAGACTCCAATTCAACAAGATGTGCGAGATATGTAGATTCCAAGAAAATAGTGTAAAAACCCTAATTCTGTAATAATTCACTTAATTCTGCTCCAATTCTTCTGAAATATGGACTGTAACTTCTTCAATATGTTCTTCAAAAACCCTTTTAAAATTAGAAAAAAAATTGCTAAAATCTGAAAGATATGCTCTATCCAAAATTGCCTTTAAAATTGAGAAAAACCTTGCCTCTATGGTGCCAAGATCACGCTCTGATACCACTTGTTAAGAAATAACTTGTACAATAGAAGAATATGATATGAAATATGCTAAAAATACTTGATAATAACTGAAAATAACAAGCCACTTCATGGGGGAAAACCTCCAAATATCTCTAATGAGAACACACGTCACAACTTGATGATGAAATAAGACACATAACCTCCTATATATACCTATTTATGCCAAGGATATCACCTAGGCCGACTTAGACACACCTATATAGGACTTAGGCTGACCTAAACAACTAAATAACAATATACTAATGATAATATGACTTAATAGAGAGTTAAGATAGCCATAAGCCGACTATTCATAACCCGATGCACAATAATATTAAGGGCATAGCAAACATATTGCCTCATTCATCCAATAGTCGGGGGAATTCCTTGATCAACTTCAACCAAAGATCACTGAGGCTTATGAAAGACATATCATGCAGCTCAAATCCAACAAGCTTCTGAAAGGACTGGTTAGTCTCAATTTTATTTTTGATTGTGATGATACAAGAAATGATAGACGAAAGTGATTACGGAGACCTTCGGGTCTCAGATGGAAAAAACCTTCAAGTCGAGAAAGATGTCCTACACCATGATAAAGAAAGGCTCATCAATTTACATGAGAAATATGGATTAGTGGCCTAGTCTTATGATGATTTGAAGGGATACGATCCTGACATCATCCAACACACGATCGAGCTGATAGAAGGTGAAAAACAAGTTTGACAAAAGTAGAGGACAGTAAACCTAAAATTGAACTGCTAATGGTGCAAGAGCTAACCAAGCTAATTGAGTCACAAATTGTCTTCTCAATCAAGCATAGTACTTGGGTATCCAATCTGGTCTTGGTCCTATAGAAGAATGGAGATATCCACTTGTGTGTGGATTTCTGAGACCTAAACAGAGCATCCCTAAAGGATCATTATCTGCTACCTTCTATGGAGTCAATCCTACAAACGGTAGTAGGATTGAAAATTTTTTCTCTACTCGACGACTTCTCCAGTTACAATTATATTTGAGTTAATAAAGAGGATCAACACAAGACTATGCTCGCTACAAAATGGGGAACATTTGCATATGCTAAAATGCCTTTTGGTTTATCCAATGCAGGGGCAACATTCCAACGGGCGACGGACATCACTTTCAGTGACCTAGTTAATAAGTTTATTCTAATCTATTTAGATGATCTTATTATGTTTTCTAAATCTAAGGATGATCATTTCAACCACTTAGAAATTGTTTTTCAAAAGTGTCAGGAGTTTGGAGTTTCCCTAAATCCAAAAAAATGTGTATTTAGAGTGCCACAAGGAAAGTTTTTAGGACACGTGAAGGAGTTTCAATCAACCCCAATTAGGTGAAAGCTATCAAGGAACTTCCCCTTTTGGTGAATAAGAAAGGAGTTCAGTCCTTCCTAGGCAAGGTAAATATTGTTAGCAAGTTTATTTCTAACTTTGTAGGAATAATTAAGCTGACCACCCTAATGCTTAAAGGATCAAGCATTCAAGTGGACAACCGAAGCTCGTGAAGGCATTGAAAAATTCAAGGATGCTATTTCCATAGCTCTGGCACTAGTTAATCTAGATTTATCTAAGGATTTTATAATGTATGCATTTAGTAACAAGTCTAGTATTGCTATTTTCTTAATTCAAAAGGATAATGAAGGAAAAGGAGAACATCCAGTGGAATTATACTCCCAAAACCTAAAGGAATATGAGATGAATTATAATTTTGTTGAAAGACAAGCCTTTGCAATAGTGAAGGGACTTAAAAAGTTCTACCATCTAATTTCCTACAACAAAGTGTTTGTTTATGTCGTGCATTCTAGTGTGTGCGAATTTATCATGGAGGGATAAATCACAAAAGAAAGAGCTAATTGGATCACCAAGATCCTTGAATATGACATTGAGGTCAAAACCACTAAAACTATCTAAGGAAGAGGACTGTGTGAATACATTGCATAGGGCGAAGAGATACCCACCGAAGAAGAGCAACTAAAGCTTGTTTTGATAAATGAGCCAAAATCTAAGGGTTACTAGCTAATAGATAGAATGAGGTTTATGCAAACATGAAAGTATCCACCTATTCTTTCCTCCCAAAAGAGGAGATACCATTGGCTACAAAATTGTAGATATGCGCTAGTCGAAGGGGGACTTTTCAAAAGGAATTTCAATGGTCTCCTCCTTTGATGTGTTAATGTAGAGCAAGTGAAGAGAATCCTTGACATGTTCCACAATAGCAATGCAGGAAGACACTTCTCCACTAAGACCACCACCATCAAAATCATGTGCGCAAGTTACTATTGACCCACACTTTTCAATGACTCCCACTCTTTGGTAAAATCTTGCAAAACATGCCAGTTATTTATAGATAGAAGGAAGAATTTTGTAATTCCTCTCAAACCTATAGTGGTGGATGAACCATTTGTACAATGGGGCCTAGAATTCATCTTGATGATTAATCCCACTTCTAGCACTGGGCACAAGTGGATTCTGACCGCCACATATTACTTCATAAGTTGGATAGAGGTCATTCTTCTTAAAAATGCAACTGAGGTAGAGATAGTGGGTTGGTGACAAGGTTCAGTCCTCCAAAGACTATCATTTCTGATAATACTAGAGCTTTCCTAGGTGCAAAGGTATGTCACTTTGCATTAAAAAATGGCATATTCCTTAAGAAATCATCAAATTATTACCCGTAGGGAAACAACCTAGTGGAGTCAACAAACAAGAACCTAGTCCAACTCCTTAAAAGAATTCATTTGGAACACCAGAGAGAATGGCGTAAAAACCTCCAAGTGGTGCTTTGGAAAAGCCACATAACTCCTAAGCAAGTCCTTAAGACTTTGCCTTATGAGTTGGTATACGAGAAAGAGGCACTGTTTCCTATATCTATGGAGATTCCAATGCTTCAACTGTTGAAATCCCTCGAGATAGAACAAAATGGCACCATGGAGTTTCGGCTTTCCCAAATGTTAAAAGTACAAGAAAAAATGGAGAATACCCTAATAGACATGAGAAACCACCAACAAGTGGTCAAGCGATGGTTTGAAAAGAAGGCTTCTAACCAAGGCCTAAAGTGTGGAGGCTTAGTACTAAAATATGATAAAAGGGCTGCTAAGCCAGGTCAGCATGGAAAATTTGATAGCCTATGGGAGGGCCCCTTTAAAATCATTTGGTGCAAAGAGGATAACGCTGTCGAGTTAGAAAGTATGGAACAGGAACCATTGGGAATTCTGATCAATGGGATTCATCTTAATTTGTTCCATTAAGTGCCGAATTTTATTTTTGTACATATGTGAGTATGCTTTTATTTTATTTCCCTTTGTGTTGATCAGTTTTTTTTAAAATTGGTTCTTGTTTCGGTGGAAACAACTCGTCATTATAGAGAGTAGAGAAATGGAATTGCTTTACAGATAAAAAAATACACCCATTTGTAAAGGAAATGAACATATATGCTAATAAAAGAGCCCATACAGTAGATATGCAGAATGGAAGAGAGAGTCATGGATTTTTATAAAGTATATGTCGATTTATATATATTCTTTCATTTTTTACAGTGCAAAAATGGCTGAGAGAGCCATAATTCAAAAATTCTATGATTATACAAGCTATTCGTTCATATATGCTCTATCTATAGCCTTTTTCAAGCTTATATAAAAAAACTGTAAGTAGGCGGTGTATTCAACAACAGAAAACAAAGAAATAGGGAGGCATTTTATCCAAGAGCACAGAAGGCAGTAGTTGACGCATCTATGGCAATGTCTACCAGTTCTTCTACGACAACTCCTACCGCATCTTCATCAATAGGTTCTCCAGCAGTAGAAGTAGAATCATTTGGAACAACCGCTATTGGCGGAGGGAACACCAAGTTCCTGAAGTCAGTGTACCAATCAATGTCATAGAATGGTATTACATTGTAGTTGCAAAACAAAAAGTGTAAGGCCTGGGTAACCCTTTGTCGATGCTCGTCACATGTCTGAAGGTGGAATACACTGAGAAAAAACAACCATATGATGACCGCTTCTTCCTTAATGTAGTGTCGAAGGTCACTAGCTATTGGCAGGCCTACCCCATATGCAACATGAGTGACAATTTCACCTAGGCCATTCAGGTACTTTTTTGGAAAAAATTCTTTGACCAACTTCAGAATTAGAGGCCTGGGGATACCAATGTCTAACATTGACACAACAAAATGTGAGCAGATATCAGTGCTCACATGGTATTTTTCCTCATACTCTATAAATCCCTACCCATAACCCATTTTATGGCTACCAAAACCAAGGAGTGTTTATTTTTTGTCATTCTCTTCAATCGCCTAGTTGAAATCTCTCTCAGAAAAGCTATTTGTGACTTGTAAGAAGTTAACCTAATGGGAGTATCCATGGTACTGACATAATGCTTCTACCTTGTAACTAACACAAAAAATTTCCTACCACCTAGCCTACGAGAAAACTCGCTTACTGAAGCTAAAGATTGTGCCAATGACCTATTGTTAAATCTGCTCAAATGCTAAGTGTGATTTCCTCACTACTTAGTGGCCTATTTATAGAAAAAATGAGAAAAGGCATGCTAATCCATTTTGATAAAACGTGATGATAACCAAGTGACAACTTGAAAGGTGTTCCTGCATTTTCTTGCATTTTCTAACCAGTTGCATTTGTAGAAGTACGACTCACTACGTGCTAAGTTAATAAGAGCTAATTAATTAGCTTTAAAATGGTGGTGCTCATCGGTAGTAAGCTACATAGTCATAGGCTATTATGTCATCTCACAAGTGTTTCCCAGAGCCCAAGGTAGGATCCATATCTTTTCAAGCCATGACCATTTGCTTTGGCTTAATCATTTCATCCAGGATATTAATTGAGAGAAAATACTAACACAAGGTTAGAAGGAAAATTGTCATCTCAAGTTTCAAGGAAATCACAACATATCACACAGTTTCCAAATGTAATAATGAATTATTTCTGCCTCAAAATGGCAAGCAATTCATTTTGCATAGTTGAGGAATTAATGGTACATGTCGAATTAAATGCAAAAAGCTCAGTTTCCTCTACCACCTTGAGAAAAGATAGCTAAATATTGCATGAAAAAGTTTAATGTTTAAAGTATTTTCAAATACACCAAGGATTAAAGTGCGGAGAAGTTTTTAGCATATCTAGAGCCGAATAAAATTTACAGAGTTCAAAACCTATAGAAGTTTACATCTAAAGGAAAATGTTGGGGAGTTCATCATAGTAAATGCAGGAGGAGATTGGCCAAGATTCATTATCTATGAATATTTACTATATGCTACATCTAGTATACCGAGAAAGTCGAAGAGGGAAAATACAATAGAGCTAAATAGGCCCAAAGATTGCAAAAACCAGAAAAGGGTTGAGGAGAAATGGGATAATATTTATGACCCACAACTTGCAAAAAACCCTAAATCCTTAAGAAAAGCATCCTTTGCAAGGGTGACATCACCTAAGGTAGACACATTGACAACAAGGAAGCTTTGGTATAGTGATCTTCCACAATACATGGTCCCACTGGTACATTACTACCTGGAGATAGTTGGTGCCGCCATTCAACATTATAACCCTAACACCCGCTACATCAAGGGCCAAAACTTAAGAGTTTAGATCAGCCAACAAGCCATTTGGCATATGCTATGTATCCCAAAACCAAGTAAAAGAAGGGAGAAAATTGAGTCCTTCCCTGGTAAAGGAGAAAAAACGTGGAAGGCAATGAAAAAGAGCTTAGATTTCCTGATAGAGGAGATTGGTAAGAAGGGAATCCCAAGCACTAGGTTGTCAAGTCTCCTGTTGTCGTACGGTTCATTTTGTGAGGACATGCAAGATGCCATGCCAATGCTAGCTTTTGTGTGTGGCCAAGACTCTAACAAGATGGTGGAAACCTTTCAATTGGGGCCAACTTTCCAATTCCACAAACAACACAATACCTTCTGGTATGATTTTTCCAAGTTCTTGGTGGAGGAAATGATACAAAAAATGAAAAATTACCCAATTGAGGGAAACTTTAGATTTCTCTCCTTTCCAGTTCACATGTTCCTACATCAAAACCCTAATTTCTTTGACAGGTATTTTGAATTATCAATTTTTGATGAAAACAAGAATAGGAAGCTAGTATCCACATGGACACCCTTTCTTTCCATGCCACATGATTATTATGCATTTTTGGATTATTTTATAACTCCAGTCTTGTAAGATTTACAAGGAGGAGGTGACAAAGTCCATCTCGACAAGGATCATACCGAATATATGTAGATTTTCACTCACGCTTGTGACTGGTTCTTAGGAGAAAATTTCATAATTCTTCGAATGCAAGGCTTCACTGGTCAACTCTTCCTTCTCCCAGCCTATGTCACAAATAGGGTGATCGTGCTTGAAATGTATAGGCAGGTGTGTATCATTGATTATACCTTCTGCAGTAGCCCAAGTGTCAAGAGAAAAGGATTTTCTTTACTTGTCCGAAGAATTTCAAAATGATCACTCTGGTAAAGAAGCAATCAGATCAGTTATTGTAGGATAAACTAGCTCATTTAGGGTTGGTTTTTGTATGTGAAAAATGGGATTACAACCCTTTCAATGACCTGCTAGAGCTGCACATGAAGGTTACTCATGTTCCTCAACCTTATTGGGAAAAGCGACGTAGCCCGCGGGTAGAAAAAGATGAAAATTTTATTGAACTAGCACATATTCCCACACAAGATAACAAAGAGACATGGCACAAGTTCTACTTTTTTGTGGTAGTAGCCAAAGGCAATTTTCAAATGGAACGTGCCATGTACAACAAGTTGTGGAAGGATGAGGAATGGACTGATGAGAAGATAGAAGCTTTCTGGAAGTATCGCTAAGAAATAGGGCAATTAGATACCCCTTATGAGAGATTGAAGGAGGACAAGGAATTTGAAAAATGGTGGGATGAAGACCATCCCAACCTAGAATGTAGTGTCAATAAGAGTGATGACCTAGAGGATGAGTCTGAAGAATAGGAAGAGGAAGTGGCGACTTTTGCGTCCTCCACGTCGAAGGAGAAAAGCTCTAGACAACCCGCCTATGTAGCCAAAGATTTGTAGTTTAATGTATCAAGGACTTCTCATACACTCACTTGGGCCACTAAGGTAGCTAGGGTACTACAACAATAGTCAGCAATAACTGCCAAAGTTGGGGAAGCCCCACTCATAAAATGGTAGTGTACGAAGAGCATTATTAGAGAGGGTTTGCAAGAACCCACCAGAAGATAGGTGCTTATAACTAGCCAGGAGCATGAAGCTGAGGGAGAGTCACTAACGATTCTAGAGCCACTATTGACTAGTCAATAGGTAAAATTCACTCCTTCTCTTACTTCTCAATCCTTGGTATCTATCCTTGTCTCAGCGGCAATCCATACCATGAGTACTGGCCCTCTGTTTCCCACTTTTAATCCAACACATGTGGGAGGTTTTCCCAATTCTCACAGACCACTCCACTCAGCTTTACTCCCCTATGAACCCTTACACCAACTACTGCTGCTCAAGCTCTCCTTGCCTCACTTTTCGAAGGTATTCCCTCTTCGAGCACCCCTACTTCCGCTATTGTTGCAGATCCTCTTCTATCACAACAACTTGAATTCACAATGAAAACTCCTTCACCATTCCAACCCATGAGTCCTTTTGTCGATTCACTAATTGAGTTGTGGAAAGTGGCAAGCCCTTTTTCTTTTTCTCAAACCAAGCTTTGGAATGTGTCTCACTTCACCCCGCAAACTGTCACTCTCTAGAAAAATAAAATGCTTGGGCCTATCAGAATTACCTATCCATATGCCCTACCTTCTAGTACTCATTTCACAGGAAGACTAGTTTCATCACCAGTTGAATTCATGGTGTAGATTGATTGTAGAAAGGAAGCACATCCAAGTAGAATACAAAAGCACAAGGAAAAGGATGACAATACTTTTGCTAAGCCAAAAATGTAAACTCTTTATGATGAGACCTAGAAAGAGCTGAAGTTTGCAACCATGTACCCGAGAGTAACCAAGCCACAAGGGGAGATGTGCCCAAAATACTATGAAATATATGTGGTAGGGCCTGACATGAAGGTGGCCCAACCGTAGGATAAGGTTGAGATTATGGAGGAAACACAATGGGTGGTCACCTCTAACTTCCTTAAAACTGGTCACTAGCTAAAGAAAAAGGATGAGCAGCTTAAAGCATTAAAGAAAAGGGCTAGCTTTTTGGAGAAAAAAGAGAAATACCTAGAGGCAGATGTTGTACGTATTTCAAAAAGGGTTCTGGAAATAGAGAATGAGAAGAATAGACTTTAGTGTGAGCTTGTGAAGGTTCATACTATCAACCCTGCTATGGTAAACGAGTTGCATACTAAGAATCAAGAGGCGGAGCAGAATTTATAGCTAAAGAATGAAGAGTTGGAGTGGCTTCGCCTTGAGTATAGTCAAGGAATAACACAGAAGAATGAGGTTTTGGAGCACCAAGAAGCTTGATATGAGCATAAGTTACAAGAAAAGAGGCTAAATTTGAGGGCCTAAAAGCTCAATTAGAACAAGAGCTTCAAGAGACAAAGTCCTCTCTGGACACGCATTTAGCAAATCACTCTTGAGCTGAGGAAAATTGGAATAAAGAAATGAGCAGCTCTATAGAGCAACTGGCGTCTGAGAAAAGGAAAAGGGTAGAGTTGGTTGAGGCCATTAACTCAAAATACATAGAGATTACTTCTCTTAAAAACTCTATACTGTCCTCTCTTTTACAACCGGATATTATTCCCATGGTTAGGCAATTGTACATTTCTCACTAGGAAAAGATTAAAAAAAATTCCTAGCACTACATCCCACCCTCTGATTCATTTCCAAAGCATCAAAGCTGAGCCAGGAGGCTCATGATATGATTGAGCAGTTCCCATAGTTTATCTTGGAAAAGGTTCTAGAAGCAAAAGATCTACTCACTGACCTATACTCGGTCTCTAATGAAGACCTTGCCATGGTAGGGATTGAGGATCGGGATGCAGCTACCTAGACGGCAAACAAGTTTATCCATTGCCACTCTACCTTCCAATGCACTAAAGTAGCCACGACTACTCTGAATATGACAATGGAAAATGTGCAAGAGAGTTTCTCCAAGTTGAATAGGATGGTTTTTTCATCCCCATTCCTTAAGAATGGCTCTACTGCTACAACTGAGCAGATTGTAGAAAGAATAGAAGAGAAGGAGAATGATCTAGATACTTTCAGGAATTTTATTTATCATCCCACCACAATTGACATCGAGGGAGTTATTCATCCACTTGCACAACTATTGTTTCATTATGAAGCAAGGGTTGGTTTACCTAATACACTGCCTCATAAAGAAACGATTGATCTAAGCAAAGCATAGGAGAATTTGAACAACATATTAAGGCCATCTAAGGATGAATGGTCGCCTCTGTAGGTGGCTCTTTCCAATCTCTGATTTTGTTACCTAATGAAATGGTGCTCTAGTCTGTAAACCAGAGAAATTTTGGGTTCTCCATTCCTCAAGCGAAACACCCCTAGTAGTCACCAAAAGATGTGAATAAATATTCAACGAGCTCCCTTCGGGTGTATTTTACTCTAAGTAATCATAGGAAATCCACTTGGCCTTTTATCAAGGCCTGCTTCCCCCTCCATGTGTCTACTTTGTTCACCTCGAGGGTTTCCCTTCCTTTGCATCTCGGGAATTGCTGCTATACTTCCATGTGTCATAGTTGTAGGCCATTTTTTATCATTCCTTTTAGCTTCCTCATCGGGCTCTGTTCGAGTTCCATGAAGCTCTCATTCCCAATGAAATTTGGTGGGCCCCACAATTCTTTTCTACGATGCACTATTGCTATGTGTCTACTCTTCACAAATCTTTCAGCGAGAGGATGAAATAACGACTGCGGGCAACAAAATGTTGTCACACATCTCTTTTGTGCCCAGCCGATGATCATTTCCTTCACTTTTAGATAGAGCTTTGCCCACTCAACATGTGTAGCCTTGGAACAAGTCTTCAACAATGAGAGATAAAGGTTCACATGGGCAGTGAAACATTACCACGTTCTTATTTGGTAGATCTCATATTCGGGTGATGAATTAGGCAAACCAAATGCTATGATTGGCCACTACATGTCATAATCATTTGCATGGGATGGTGACACTTGTCTGTTGTAACCTTTCCGAGACCACCACCATCAATTGCAGGAGATGCACCTGAGCCTGGAATGAACCGATGCTTGGTTTCAAATCTTTTTTGTTGCAATGGCTTGGGGAATATTCTTATTTTTGCATCATTTCCAGGAATCACAAAATCTTTTATGTTACTACTCTCCGAAGCGGTGGGAGTTCTCTACTATATATACTTCTCTTTGTTGTGAGAAAAGGGTCCAGAATTTTGAAGGAACATTGGTTTTAGGAAAATACATTGGGCCTTTATTACTATTTTATTTTATTGCAAAAGACTTTCAGACTATGCCAATTGTTTGTCCTTTTTGTTCTTTCATGCTATTTGATTAAACTATAAACTGTGCTACTATTGTTTGGACATTCCATTTGAGAACTTCTATATACATTGAATGAAATTTTGTTGATATAGATCATGTCTAATGACTCTTCTTGTTAGTAGGAATGTATGCAATGTTATTTTATGTCAATGAATGGATTGTCTATGCTTTAATTTTTAGTTTTTGCTTTTTTGGAACACTATAAATACCAATCAGGCCCTTAGATCTATGATTTATCATGCCTATCATTAAGTCTTGCCGCATCACCTTAGGTTAGACTTTATTTTATTATATCTATTTCCTTTTCCCTTTCCAAAACCCCATTATAGAAGAAGCCAACTTCTCTAAAAGCCCATGTGGGGATGCCCAAGAAGAGCTCCCAAAAAATAGCACATGAGGCTCCCACATGGAAGGTGGAACCCACTTTGCTTCAGTTAACTGATTGGAGGTTTGATAACACTTTAGTAATGCATGTAAATATCCTACAAATTAAGGATTGGTATTTACATGAGTGGAGAGTGGCAATATTAGTTCAATATCAGTTTAGTTCAGTTTAGTTTAGTTCAATTCATTTTAGTTTAGTTTAGATTAGTTATGGTTTAGTCATCTTTAGTTGCATGTAGTTATTTTGAGTTGAATGCTAGTTGACTTGAGTTGACTTGAGTTGCATGACTAATGAATTCAATTGCATGACATAAAATAGGTGGATACTTTTAGTTAAGTTGGGTTGATCAATCATGCATAATTTTTGCATGAATTGGTGGAGAGATATGTTTTCATTAACTAAGATGGACTTGGGACCACTTTGGGCACCCAATTTTTCATCTTTCAGTTAACACCTTTTGCACAAGAAGATATCTACAAGGCTCAGTCAAGTGGGCCCATTCTTGGGTGCCAACTTTGAGGTTAAGTTTGTAAGATATTTTCTTGACCAAAGTTTCGTTAAGTGTTTAGTTTGGGGCACCTAAATTGAGGAAGACTTTGGTTTGACTTTAGATTACATTGTGGAACTCTACTTGCTTGATCTAGGTGTATATTTTTGTGAGGAGCTTTATGATCTTGTATTGTACAACCCTTATGATTTTGCATGCTCATTATTATCTATTAATTGTAGAAAGTGTATCAGTGTTTCATGAGAGTTTTGTGCCCTAGTGGGACCAATTCACCACCTTGGGCGACTTAGTACCACTTGGCACAAAATCAAAATTATTTCAAAATTCTTGCAAGATATTATTTTCTGGGCTTTGAGGTTGGCCTGTGATGTGGTATTTTTGGGAATTTTTGTAAAATCATGTATAAATAAATGGTTTTCCTCTCATTTCCACTGCAAATACATTCATACATTCATTCACTCTCTAATTCATTGACTTAACCATTCTAAAGCATTCTAGGCATTATCAAGGATACATTCATTAGAATTTAGAGCATCTACTTGCATATCTTTAGATTTCTAGATAAGGTTTGGTGAGTTGTAGCATTGCATGTTGTTCATTCATCATTCTCTTTCCATTTCATTTCATATTCAAGGACCTTTAATTACCAAATCGGGGTTTGACCAAGGAAAACCCCTATTCACTAACCCTTAACCCTTTTCCCCCTCTTTACATGTGTGTTTTATAGGTCTTGTATGTAGATTTTTCAAAGATAAAGGTGCTAAAAGGTGTCAAAAAATCCTTAAAAGAAGCTTGGAGATCACCTACAAACTGAATTCTGTAGATTTAGATATGGACACCTATTAGGAACTAAAGTGCAGACCAAGAGCTATCGATTGCATCTTCAAAATTATTGAAAGTTGAAGGTGGAATAATTCACCATTAGTGGAAAATTAGTCCCACTACCAGGCCTAAAAATCATTTTCTATAATTCTAGATACCCTTTTGGTTGAAACTTGTTTCAGCAGAATCTCCCCGAAACAAGACTAAGTCACCTAGCTTGGTGTAAGTGTCCCAGTTGGCTTCAACAACATATTTTGTAGGATTTCAAAGCTAAGCTCTACATCACATTCTAGTTTCTATGTGCACCTGTCCATTCTTATTCATTTATGTTATTGTTTACTTTCAATCTTAGGTCATTTTGTATACAACATTGTGTTTTCAAACAACTTGCATTTCATTAATTTTTCATTGATAATTCATCTCTTTTATCATTTATTTGCATTTAGGGCATTACATTTACGTATATTTCAATCATATTAGCATTATATTTTATTTAACCCCCAAGTTTTTGTGGGATATCTTTCTCCTTTTACATGCAAAACCTTAGAAGTGCAAGAGAGTCCCTATCCTACAAAAAATTGCGGTTCATTTTGGTGAACCCACATTTAGAACATCCTATTTCTAATTTAGAGTGCATTTACATCCTAGGAATAGCTTGCATTGGCATTCCATTGAATTTTTCATTGTTTAATTTGCATCTCGGGGTTTTCAAAATTGCATTAGTGAAAAGCTCATCTAGCTTGCATTTTTGCATTCCATTTCATTAAAAAAATCACAAAATTCTACATTTTCATACTGTATCTGCATCTAAAAACCTAAAAAGCATAAAAGTCCATTTAATTCAAAAAAAATTCAAAAAAATCACTACTTGGACTAATTTTCCACCCTGGCAACTTAGTTCATTTGCACATTATGCACTATAATTTCTATCATGTCCAGATAATTTTCTGCATTTATGTTTTCTTTTATTGCAATTATCTTACTATTTCAAAATTTGCTATTTTATTTAATATCTTACACTTAGTTTCCTTTAATCATTTGCATCATGGTTATGTGTTTTAATAAGCTTTGGATGTCATTAAAATACTTAGTTGACATGTCAAGTTGTGCCTTTGGAACTGATCCTAATGGCATTGAACTTCCTCATGCTCCTTCAACTCCTCATGAATGTCCTCATGATGTTGAAATCATTGGAGAAGATGATGACAACTTGAATAAGTTCCTAAATGAATTCTTTGACAACCTCGAAGCTAATGCATCCTTTTATCCATCCATGAAATAACATGACCTTCCTACAGTACCACCTCCTGATATGTTTGGTTACTTACATCCTAAAACAAATGAAGAAACTAAGTTCCCTCCGCCAGGTGAACCTATTTCTTCTGCACAAGTAACGCCGCAACTAGTTTATGATAACAAAGTCACCAACACTCCAATCAACCTTGAAGAAACAAATGGAAAAGGGTTTACTATTTTGAGAAAACAAGGATGTGACAAAACTACTGAACATGACATTCATCAACTCTTAGAGAAACATCCAAAAGAAGAAAACACAGTTGGATTAGGTTATCAAGATCCCTCTCGTAACAACAAGCCTCCTAGAGAATATTGGAGGCTTCGTGATGATGGTATGGTGATATTTGATTCCTCTCTCGACCTAAATGTCCTCCTTCCTCGAGAACAACCCTTACCTAATAAAAATGACAAGGATGAAAGGATCACTTTGGGTCCTCATCCTCCTCCTTCCATTAGAGAAAAGGGTGAATCTAGCGATCAAAATATACATTACAAGTTACAAAAACTCAAATTTTCTCTCTTTCCAACACCTGAATGTGAAAGGAAGTTGCAAATACTTTTCAACAAAGGACTCATACTATTACCACCTATGAATAGGTTGGTGATAAATACTAAAGACACTAATGTTCTACATTGCGTGTATTATCATGTTCTTGGACATAAAAGAGATGAGTGTTGTCAATTGAAATAAATATTAAGCAAGTATCATTTCGATGGCGATAATTTCTATCCAATAATTCCATAAACCCACTCTCCAACTCCTTGTCATGTAATAGTTGTAGACAATTCTCTTCTCACTATTACATGACCTTTCCCATCACCTACCTTGGCTCATTCTTGCCTTGCACTTAGTGGGGGAAAGAATTTTCTAGCCTTGTCCTTGTAATGCATTTGTCATTGTCCCTTCACTGCATTATTCACCTCTCGCTTATACCAACTGAGATTGGGAGGTGGATGACTTGCTCAATGGTTGACTCACATTTTCCTTACTAGTCTTTTACATGTTCTTTTTCCTTTTCTTTTTTGTATTTTCATGTGCGTAACTTGTTCCCCCATGATTTTTTTTATGTTCTCCTTCTCTTTGTGACATTTCTCTATTTGTACCTTCATTCTTCTCCATGTCGTACATCACTTTCACCCTTTTATTTTATCTTTTTCTTGTGTTTTCCTTTTGGGGATTACGCAAGGCATTGAGACATTCCATGTCTCTCCCATGTTGACCCAAAAGGCTTTCTTTCTCTTTGCCTTTTTATTTGATCTTTCTCCTTTTCTTTTGTTTTCCTTTTGGGGACGACACAAGGCATTGAGACACTCCATGTCTCTTTCATGTTGACCCAAAAGGTCCTTTTCTTTTTCTTTGCCTTTTATTTTTGTATTTTTCTTGTGTTTTCCTTTTGGGGATGATGCAAGGCATTGAGACATTCCATGTCTCTCTCATGTTGACCCAAAATGCTTTCTTTTTCTTTTCCTTTTCCTTTTCATTTTATCTTTTTCTTTTTCTCTCGTTTTCCTTTTGGGGATGACGCAAGGTGTCGAGACACCCTATGTCTCTTCCATGTTGACCTAAACGGATCTTTCTTTTTCTTTGTTTTCTTTCTCTTTCTATCATTATTCCAATTCTATGTATTTGGGGAATGATGAAAGTTTCGAGCTCTCTAACAAACAATGCAACAAAGAACATACTAACCCCAAATCCATAGATCTAGGTTTATGCCTTTAGTGTTCTCATTTTGGGGGAAACCCATTTCTTTTATTTTTATTTTTCCTTTCCTTCACACGACATAGCCTTATTTGGAAACATATGACTTGGCATAGGGCTTTCCAAGTTGGCTCTCATGTCGTATTTTTCTTGTTTGCATTTTTCATTTGTTACTTTAAAGAAATTATTTACAGTACAGTGTGTAGCAATTCCTTTAAAGTGGGGGCATACATTGGCATTATCATTTTGCATTTTTTTCCTTTTTCATGGTTCTTAGTGCAACATTCTTACTTCATACAATGTTTGTTGGTTTTTCGATGACATTGGGTGTGATTTCCTTTAGGAACGTGATCTCTCTTAGCATTGGTCACGTCCACAAAAGGATATACAAGTCATGGAAAATCCTAACCTGGGAATTGGACATTCCAATAGGCAACTAACATCTTCTAATGGTCGTTCATTTACATTGTCAAACCAGGGAATGTATACTTGAAATGGAGTGGCACTGTATGTGCACTAAGAACTGGTTTCAGTCATAATTTACCAAAAATAAATTCTTGGAAGGAATTCTACTCATGCTATAGGAATGTAATGTGAAGCCTTCTAAACTTAATCAAAGCAGAAATCATGACAACTATGACTAAGAAACAAACTATGAATTGGCCTTATGCTGGGGGAACAAACATAGGGATGGATTCCTGATGCTACAAGAACAATATAAGAAATAAATCTAACTTATAATCAATATGAAATAAACAACTAACTAGATAACTACAGATACTTACTAAGTGGGCCCCCTTAGCAAGCATCAACTAGTTTATGCACGTATTGAACTCAAAACTTCATTAGTTTTATTCATACACTGAAGTCATATACATTGATTATTCTGCCTGTAAGAAAACTAACACAAAAACACTATCTCTTATTATAATACTAACTCTTACATACTCTGCTTGCTCACTCATGCAGGAGGAACACTTATTTATATCAAAAAAGCAACTAACTACTTAACTCTAACAAAGAAAGATGTGGACATAAATGTATCATGAAACTGAGGAACAGATTTCTCATAAATGAAAGCATATCCGTTCAACACGATTCAGAGAGAATTTAGCATTCCACTCTTCCCAGATTAATGATCATTTAGATTTCCTCCCAACAACCCAGTCAGAGAGTCTTCGTTGGAACAACTTCCTCGATACCATGCTGGAAATGGACTTTACTGCAAGGCTGAGATCTGTTGCACTTGACTCATTCATGTTTCCTTCAACAACCTGTGATACACAGGGCAACAAAGGCGAAAGAAAGCACACATGGAAAACAACACGATACACATTCATTAATTGCATATTAAATCTATTTCATTATTCAAACACCACATGCATTATATCAGTCATTCAGGAGGTCAAACAGGGTAATTAATAAGACACATAGAGATGTTAAGCTGCAGGAATATAGAAATGTATTACTACAAGATACTACCCAATTTTAGATAAAAATTCTTTAATCAAAGAGTTAAAACAACCATTAGTAATAAGAGTAAGGGTATTAAAAAATACATCATAATACTCAAATTATGACCATATTTCGAGCTCATCATCTTTGCCCCCTACTTATCCTAATGATGGTCCTTCAGCATTAAGCTTCCTCGTTGTCTCTCTGAAATCAGTAGGAGTAGCATGGCCCTGTAATGAAGTTCCAAATTTGTAGTAGAAACCCCTAAAATTTTGCCATCTCTCATATATGAGGGTTTTTGTATTGTCATTGACATTTGTAGCTCGATAAGGATAAAGTGGCTACATCAGAACTGGAGGTTGAAATGTTAATGGCAAGCATAACTCAAACCTCTTATGAAGACCAAGTTGCATGTACTTTGTTGTCCTTCTAAGGGCTGCTTTAAAGTTTAGAGGGCTATGAGGCTCAAATTTCTTCATACCAACAGTCAATTTCTCCCATCTTGTCTCAATTCTGGAAGATGAAAGATTCCCAAAAAAATATGGTTGGCCTTTGAATTCTTCATACACTTGCTTCTTGATATCAAATATTTTTATTCTTTATGTTTGATTGTTGAACCCATACGCAACAGTAAGCCAAATTTTTAGCATTGTGTAGGTATCTAAGCTTTCAGGTCGCAGTGGGAGAGGTTCATTCCTTTCAGCCTCTTCATAGGCCTCCAATTGTCTTCCATAATTAGTTTCATTGGTCGCCCAAGACATGAGTGACCTCAAATGAATATCACCAATGTAAAGAAGCGGATTCCACTCTATTTCAGAGGGAATTTTAAACCATGCAAATAAAATTCACATAAAAATTTTTTTAGCCAACTAGGGGCTACTTGGTATGCATCATAAAATCCTTGGCTGTATGAATAACAGGATCTAAATTCCTTGAAATTCTCATTAATTGAAACCAAAGAAATTCCTCTTTTAAGCACATAGCATATACCCTAGGTGGTGGTATACATTCCACAATTTTACTAGTTATTTTCATCATTTCATCCATTTTCTCTTTCATTTCCTACATTTCCTATTTCTATCTTTCAATTTCTCTTTTCAATTTCTTCTTCTCCTCTTCCCAAAGACTTTGCTGAATTTCAGTCTTGGCTAAATGCAAAAAACTCAAGGATTAAAATGTGACCGACCTCCATGTGGTCCTAAGGTATTCCAAAAATTCAATCAACATTGTCTTTTTATAAACAATCATTGGCTGGCAAGTTGCAAGGGGTAATGGGGTTTCATTGGACACTTCCAATTGTTTAGGCTATTCTTCCTCTATTGTAGGAAGGATTCCTATTGCCGTGCTAGAAGAGATTTTGCTTCTTCTGAAATTTTCCTAGCTACTTCAGCCAAGTCATCAAGACTTGGCATCCCCCTCTCATTACCAATACCATGTTGTGCTTCCTTAGGAATACCAGAGGGACCTTGTGAAACATTCTAAGATACATTCTGAGAAACATCATGATTGAATTCTTCAGTGTCCTTTGAAATTATTATAATTTCAGGTTGAACGAAAGTTGAGTTGACTTTACGTTGTTTTCTTGTTGAAACTCTTTTTGGCAATGTTGCAGCTATAGGAGGCACTCTCATGGCTTTCCTCTTTCTGACTTTCCTAGAGGATTCAGACTCAACAAAAGAAGATGATGGTGAACTTTTAGTGGCAACATGTGTTGATGTAGCAAAAACTACTATAGGAGAAGATGTTGCAGGAAAGAGTGGAGTAGAACGTTTTTCACTTCTGAGCATGAGGGTCAGATTCTAGGGTTTGTTCTGCCCTAGATGACTCTCCTACCTTCATTTTTCCTTTTTCTCTTCTACTAGCAAAGCTGGTTTGCACCTGGGTAGGGGGTTTAGGTGTGGAGGCTACAGGACTAAGTGCTACAGGAGTAGATGATTCTTGCTTTGCTTCCCTACTTGTAGATTCTATTCTCTTTTTCTTTTTCTTGGGCTGTGCAAGGAGTGCTCTAGGAGGCTCAGGAAGTTGCAGACCCTTTTGGGCAACAAATTCTTGCCAGGAAAGGGGTGATACATCCCTCAGGGAACACTCAATCAGGATTTTAATAAGGGCATGATGGGCGATAGAGTTGTCCCTACCCCTCTAGGTTTCATGGGCACATTGTTTCAAAAGGTTTAACAAAAAAATTGGAATATTGACAGCTAAACCGTGTCTCATATGACTCAATAATTTAAAATGATAGGAATCCAGATAGGAAAAACGTCCCTCACAAGTCAAGTACCTGATTATGAAGGCAGCATATTCTGGGTAAGGAGGAGGCAGTGACACTTGTTTGCATCCTTGTTTGGAAACCTGCAAGGTCCATCTATTGGTACTGTAAATTCTGCCCTAGCAAAGATAGCATCTGAAGAAAAATTCTCTCATACTACCGAAAGCCCAGTTACTTCTGCAATCCACTCTTCTGTAATGGCTACTTTCAAACCCCACACTATAGCTTCTCCCTCTAAAAGAGTTCTCAAAAACTCACCTACAACTTCCTCATTAAAAGAATCTAACCTCAGAAAATAATTCAGCCAACCACAATTGATGAATGCCTGAACTACTTGAGGATTTTGCATCAAGAGCTCATGAGCTACAGGCTCATGCCTTACTAACTGGCCACCCATATTCACAAATTGTCTCAGTTGAGATTCCTGAAACTCAAACTTTTTTTGAAAATTCAAAAAAACTTCTTTCCACTTCTTCTTTCTACTTCTTTCTACTTCTTTCTGTCCTGTCGTCACTTTTCCACATTTCTTTACTTTTCCAAGAATGACACAAAGGATAATTGCATGAAATGATTGTGAAAGACTACTTAAATCAAGCAGTTATTTTTTGTTTAGTATAAAAGTACACAGTCATATTTGGAAAGTAAAAGAAAATAAAAATATCTTAACAGTTGTGATAGTGACATAAGAAAATGTTTGAAATGGATTATCCCTACCCCCTACTAAAAATTTGGCATGTGTTCACACATGTACGAAAGGATAGGCAAAGATCAAGAAATAATGATTGATATGTACATAGTAATTAATGAATAAATGAAATAGATAAACAATGTGACAATAAAAGATATCGCGTACCTTGTAATAAGTACTCGTACATGCGGGGAATGATCACAACACAACATGAAATGACAGCTGGAATTGAAACCATAAATGAGGGTGGTATGACAGGATGGGTGATGTGAAGAAAAGGAAATGAATGGTGGTGATAGATGAGAAATGGAGAACATGGATTCCTTAAAAATGAAGGCTTTATTATGGGCATGCAACATGGAATTTTTAAAGAGATGTTGCAGGAGAAAGGCTAAAGCCTTTTGCTATAGGGGGATCAGTGCTTATATCCAAAAAAAAATGGTTCATAAATTCATGTTTGGACGTTAGCTTATGATACACCCTAAGATAGTGTCCATTAACCAGTAGCTTGAATCGGATAGGATCTATTGTAGCTAACTAAACTAAACCATTATCAAACACATTTTCTATTTCATAAGAACCAAACCATCTTGTGGTGAGTTTACCTTTATTTTCCTTGTATCTGGAGTCATAGAGCAGCGCCCAATCACTGACAGAGAATTTCTTAGTTCAAGTATGATTTTCATGCCATTTTTTTCTTTGTTGTTAGATAGTTTTAGTATGTTGCAAGACAACTTTCCTTATCTCATCCAATGCATTCAGCTGTAGGAGGCATTCCTTTTGGGCTTCTGGAATATCAATGTTAAGCTGGAGAGTAGTTCTCAAGGTCTTATGCTCAAACTCTATTGGCAACATGGCAGTTTTTCCATTGGGTAACTGAAAAGGAGTGAACCCTATAGTTGTTTTCGATGTTGTTCTATAGGCCCAGACTGCTTCAAGAAGGTGACTGCTCCAATCCTTCTTGTGTAATTAGATTGTTTTAGTAAGGATTGCCTCAATTTCTCTGTTGGTAACCTCTGCCTGACCATTGGCTTGAGGGTGATAGGGGCTAGACTTTCTCTACTTGATCTTATAATCATTCATCAATGCAGTGATTAGGTTTAATGTAAACTGAGCTCCTTGATCAGTAACAAGTTCCCTTGGGACTCCCAACTGAGTAAAAAATTGTTCATATAGGAAATCAACAACTTTATTGTCACGGAAATGTGTCATTGCTTTCACTTCTACCCACTTGGTTACATAGTCAGTGCAAACCAAAATGTATAATTTCCCATTAGATGGAGGATCAATAGGCCTAACAAAATCCATGCCCCATTTTTCAAAGGGGTTCTCTACCACTTGAGGATACAGGGGCATTTCATTAGACCTTGTTGGTCTCCCCATGCATTGACATCTGTCACATTTTCTATTGTAGGCTGCAACATCTTTATGTAGTGTGGGCCAATAGTATCCTATAGTATGCACCTTCATAGATGTTCGCTTGGATGGAAAGTGCCCACCACATGGCTCATCATGATAGGCATACAAAATGTCATAGGTTTCATCTTCCCTAACACATCTTCTCATGACTTGGTCAGGTCCTGTGTAAAATAAACAATCTGCAATCCATGAAAAGTTAAAACTTTTCTCTACCAGCAATTATCTTTCCTTTGGTGAGAAGTGGGCTGGGATCTTGTTGGCTACTAAATAATTTGCAATATCTACATACCATGGAGTTTGAGCAGCAATAGAAAATAGATGTTCATCGGGAAAGCTATCATCAATTACCTCAGGAGGTGTAGCTGTTTGAAGTCTTGACAAGAAATCATCCACCACATTAGCTTGGCCTGGCTTATCAATAACTAAGATATAAAATTCCTGCAACAATAGGAGTCATCTTGCTAATCTTTCAGATATGGCAGGCTTATTCATGAGGTACCTTATTGTTGCATGATCTGTATGGAAAAATATTTAGTAACTAGTGACATAATGTCAAAACTTGTTCGAGCATACACAATTGCTAGCAATTCTTTGTCTGTGACATTATAGTTTAATTCAGGGCCTTGAAGGTTTTTCCTAATGAAATGTATGGCATGCTCTATGGAATTATCTTTCTGTCCTAAAACTGCCCCTATGGCATAATCAAAAGCATCTGTATGTATATGAAAGGGCAGACTCCACTTCGGTCCTTGCAAAATAGGTGCATGAGTACGTAAGTTCTTAAGCTACAGGAAAGATTTGTCATAGGCCTTAGTCCAGTTAAATTTAGAATCCTTAGTTAATAAGGCATATAATGGACTAGCTATTTTGCTGAAATCTTTGATAAATCTTTTATAATATCCAGCATGTCCTAGGAAGCTTCTAACATCCTTTTGTTTTATAGGTGTTGGAAAAGTTAGAATAACTTCTATTTTTGTAGGATCAACTTGAATTCCTGCTTGAGAGATATGATGGCCTAAAACAATTCCTTTTTGCATCATCATAAAACACTTATCACTATTCAAAGACAAATTTTTCTCCTTACATCTTTTCAATACTTTCTCCAAATTTTCTAATGCTTCTTCATAAGTAACTTGATAAGTGGTGAAGTCATCCATGTAGATCTCCATAGAATCATGAGAAATGTCAACAAAAATACTGATCACTACCTTTTGAAATCTTGCAGGTGCATTACACAGGCCAAAAGGTAAGACAGAGTAGGAAAAAGTGCCCCATGGACTGGTAAAAGTTTTTTTGTCTTGATCCTCAGGGGAAATTCTAATTTGATTATACCCACTGTATCCATCCAAAAAGGAGAAATATTTTTTACTAGACAATGAGTCTAGCACTTGGTCAACAAATGGAAGTGAAAAGTGATCCTTTTTAGTTGTTGTGTTCAGCTCCCTATAGTCTACACAAACTCTCCATTTTCCACCTTTTTTAGGGACAATCACCAATGGAGATACCCATTGACTGTCTAAAATGGGGTAGATAAAACCAACATCAAGCAATTTTTGGAGCTCTATTTTAACTATTTCCCTAAGTGTTGGGTTTATCTTTCTTTGAGGTTGTCTAACAAGTAAACAATCTTCTTTAATGTAGATCCTATGAGTACAGAGTTGAGGATCTATTCCCTTCATATCCCCATAGTCCCATGCAAAATCTTTATGCTAATCTTGCAGCATTGTGACTAGGGCAGCTTGTTGAGATTGAGGCAACTTATTATTGATGTTCAGATAGCGGCCTGGACACTTCTACTTGCTTGGTAAGATCATTCATGGAGGTTGCTGATAAAGGTGGTATATGTATTTCATGTGGAAGCAAGTTATGATAAACTATAGGAGATTCAAGTGGTAGGCTCTTAGGATTCAGTTGTTGTAGGAAACACTACTGAGGACAGCTATCTAGAATAGATGGGCTACTCAGATTAGAGTTGGACTGTAAAATGTGTAAAAGCAGGCCATCCTCACTCTAAAGTTTGGAAAATGGACTAGTTTGCAACATCATTAGCTAAGCTAATGAATTGACTTCTTTAGTTTCCTCTTCTAAATCTGGCCAAATTGGTTGAGACAAGTCTGGTAGAGGCTGGGTAGGTGGGTATAAAACCACTTTCTTTCTTGACTGACCATCATAAATTATCATGTCTCTTGAACAAAATCCTATAAGAGCACGAGTTGTGGCTAACCATGGTCTACCTAGGATAATAAGATATCCTCCCAAAGTTGCCTTAGTGGACAATATGGTGAAGTTTGCTGGGTATTCCCAAGACTCAAGGATGACAATGTCATCTTCTACCACTCCATCAAGTTTTACTGTGGAACTATCAACAAGCTATAGGATGATAGGTGTAGACTGAATTGTTGAGATTTTCAAACACTCCATTGTATGCTTGGTCATTACATTGATGGTTGTGCCAAGGTCAATCAAAACATTCTTTACTATCTGGCCATTAATATTTGTTTTTACCACAGGACTCCCAAGGTCAATATATTTTGGAATGACTACCTTCCCTAACATAATATCTGCCAACTGTCCTAGAATATGGATAGTTTGTGGATCCTTTTTCTTTCTTCCTAGTTTCTTTAAACAAGCCTTCTTAATGGCTTTTTCATAAATTGGGACATCTTTAATGGCTTGAAAAAGGGGAATTTGAATGTGTACATTCTTTAGCTGATCCAAAATATCAAAGGTAGGCTCTTCGATAGACTTGGATGTAGTAATTTGCAATTTTTGAGGAAAAGGTTGTTTGGCCTGACACCATAGGATAGGTTCCTTAGAGACAGTATCTGATACATGTATATGTTCTGCAGGATAAGTAGGTTGTTCAGAGGTAGAATCTAGAATCTCTGTAATTATAGGTGGTTATGGAGTAGGGAGAGTGGTTCCAGATCTGAGATGGATATTATGAATATGCAGGGCATAAGCTGGATACTGATTGGCCTCTGCAAGATACATCAGCTGTTGTTGTTGCTTATTATTAGGACTTGGCAATGGTTGAGCAAGCATAGGTGTTTGTTTTGAAGGGCTAGTATTTGTTGTAGGCATTGCATGAGGTGGCATGAGGGATGGAGGTTGTGGCTGCTGAAACTATAGGGATCCAAGGGGTTAGTTCTACCATTGCTGAGAACCTCTCCATTGAGGATTCTGCTGCCAGTTACCTAGGGGTGGAGTCCATTGTCCTTGTGGTTGCTGCCAACCTCCTTGAGGAGATTGCCATTGAGGATTCTGATAGTTAGGCCAGCGTGGTTGAGAAGTATTCCAAGGTGGTGATGGGCCATATGTAGGTTACCATTGGTTATTGTAATTAGATTAAGGATTACCAAAAGTCAAAGGGTCTTGAGGCATACCTTGTCTTTGAGCCCATGGTCACCTTTGTGCCACGAAGAATACTTGGTCATCATCACCCTCTACTATCTTAAAATTAGTAGGTAACTACTTAACCTCCAGGTTAGCCACCATCTTACATCTGCAATCACATTTCTTCTGTTTGCAATGTGGACAGAACTCGGCCAAGATTGCTTCAGCTTCCTCATATTTCTTTTGAGTTTGCATAGTATCTAACTATGTAACCATATTGTTTATGATATCCTTCTAGAAGTCAGACAACAAATTTGTGACCTCCATCCATGAAACTCCACTAGAAGAAGACTTTCCCACTGTGGCTTGATGACCTCTACCTTTCTTAACAATTGCTCAAGAGTAGTTGAGACATATTTTCTTTATATCATCCTAAGAGACTTGGGTTATATCTCCTCCTCCCATCAGGTTCAGGGCATCTATACAGGTATCACTGATTCCCCTTAGAAAAAGTAGTTTCTGAGATTCTTCATTGAGAGTATGGTCTAAATTCTTTTTCAGGGAAAACAATAATCTTAAGATATAGTCTTCCAGACTTTCATCCTCCTTTTGTTGAATTTTGAATATATCATCACCCTTACCACCACTCTTAAAATATTCCTTGTATTTGTCAAGAAATTTTGTTTGCATGGCTACCCAATTATCAACAACACCTCTACCCAAAATCATAAACCATCTAAGAGCTCCTTCTTTCAAAGTAGTAGGAAAAAACTTCAGCCTGTGAGCATATGAAGTGTAATCATAGCTGCGGCAGAGGATATCAAACTCAAACAAGAAAGTTTATGGGTCCTCTATAACTAGTCCATAGAACTTGGGAAGTAATGAAGAAGGAATATTTTTAAGTTTATCATTATCTTGTTGAGCAATGATGGGGAATTCAAAATCAGGAGGTTGATTAGGTGGATTACATGCCATAGTTGCTTGAAGGAGTATCAAAGCAAATGGATTTTCTTCAGGTTCTTCATCACCTGGGTCAAATGGCAATTCAACAAGCAGGTTTTCAGCAAATGGATTGCTATCTTGGTTTCCTCCTTCCTCAAATAGATTATAAGCTGGTTTAGAATTGTTATAAATGAATGGAAGGTTAGGGAGGAATCTTCCCAGAGTGTCTCTTCTTCTATGCATGCAATTGAAGGAATTTTGAAAATGCTTGAATAAAAAACTAAACTACTAATAACAATGACTATGATAGGTTCTTAGCTTGACACCATCCCTGGCAATGGCACCAAAAATGGTCACGTCCACAAAAGGATATACAAGTCACAGAAAATCCTAACCTGGGAATTGGACATTCTAGCAGGTGACTAACATTTTCTTATGGTCATTCATTTACATTGTCAAACTAGGGAACACATTCTTGAAATGGAGTAGCACTGTATGTGCACTAAGAATCGGTTTCAGTCATAATTTACCAGAAATAAATGCTTGGAAGTAATTATATTCATGTTATAGGAATGTAATGCAAAGCCTTCTAAACTTAATCAAAGCAGAAATAATGACAACTATGACTAAGAAACAAACTATGAACTAGCCTTATGCTGTAGGAACAAACACAGGGATGGATTCCTGATGATATAGGAACAATAAAAGACTGAGTTTGCACTAAAACTTCCAAGAAAGAAATCCAACTTATAATCAACAGGAAATAAACAACTAACTAACTAACTACATATACTTACTAAGTGGGCCCCCTTAGCAAGCATCAACTAGTTTATGCAAGTATTGAACTCAAAACTTCATCAGCTTTTATTCATACACTGAAGACATATACATTGATTATTCTGCCTATAAGAAAACTAACACAAAAACACTATCTCTTATTATAATACTAACTCGTACATACTCTGGTTTCTCACTCATGTAGGAGGAACAGTTATTTATATCAGAAAATAAACTAACTACCTAACTCTAACAAAGAAAGATGTGGACATAAATGTATCCTAAAACTGAGGAACAAACTTCTCATAAATGAAAGCATATCTGTTCAACACGATTCAGAGAGAATTTATCATTCCACTCTTCCCATATTAATGATCATTTAGATTTCCTCCCAACAAGTTGGTCAGAGAGTCTTTGTTGGAACAACTTCCTCGATACCGTGCTAGAAATGGACTTTATTGCAAGGACGAGATCTATTGCGCTTGACTCGTTCATGCTTCCTTCAATAACCTGTGATACACAAGGCGACAAAGGTGAAAGAAAGCACGCATGGCAAACAAAATGATACACATTCATTTATCACATATTAAATCTATTTCATTATTCAAAAACCACATGCATTATATTAGTCATTCAAGAGGTCAAACAAGGTAATTAATAAGACACATAGAGATGTTAAGTTGCAGGAATATAGCAATGTATAGCTACAAGATACTACCCAATTTTAGATAAAAAGTCTTTAATCAAAGAGTTAAAAAAACCATTAGTAATAAGAGTAAGGGTATTAAAAATACATCATAATACTCAAATTATGACCATATTTCGAGCTCATCAAGCATATTGCATTCCTCTTAGTGGCTTGATGTGATGCACTACATCCCCTAAGTTGTGAATTTTCTATTCTTTGATTGGTCCTCTCTTGGAGACATTAGACAGAATGCTTCCTAAGTTAAAGACCTAACATGAACTAAGAAATACTCCTTTGAACATCCCTTGCATGTTGAATTTTGAATTTGTTATATGGCCACCTTGTATAACACAAGTTGCATGCAGCCTATGGTGCCATCACATTTTTTCATGATCTCCAAGCATGCAAAGTTTTCCTTGTCTCGTGAAGCTCAAAATGTCATTTTCTTTTGTGGTTCCTTATTAAAGTTATCAGGAGGTATAACTTTGGTATGGTTGAGTAGGAAGCCCATTCTAAGGGATGAATTTCCCCATAGCCACCTATGTGTGTGTGAGAGCATACCAACCATGAGTGTATTTTTGTCACCTTTTAGGCCTTCTCACTTGGTAGACAACAATAAGTTTCGTCACCTTAGAGTGAGTATGCATTTTTTTGGACAAACAGCCTAGGTTTTATCCACAATGGGATGGACAAATGATCAAAGCTTGATCTAATTATTTTTCATCATTTTCATGTGTGTTTCTATTTGGTTTGCCATGAGATATTGATCCCAAGGGCTTGATTAACCCTCTTGATTGTTGTTTTCTCATCTTGCTAGCATGGGTACATTTGGATGCCTCTTGATATGCATGTTTGGCTACTTTACTATGAGTTTGAAGCAAGTTCATCCTCTCACTAAAGTGGGAGTTAAATGTGTCACAAAAAATGTATTCCTGGACATTTTTTATGCTCATTTGGGTCTTTCCTATGGATGTTGGCCTAGTTTTTCCTAGATTTAATGTTGTAATGTGGTCAACACATTCACATTAGGTCTTGGATCCTTGTGAATCATTAAAAACTTTATGATGTCTTGTAAAAGTGTTGTGAAGTGTTGTAATGCACTTTCACACTTTTTTAGGACCTTTTCAATATAATTCACTTAAATAACCTCTTTTTATCACTTACCAAGCCTTATTTCAAAGTGTTGTAAAGTGTTGTAACAAAATTTCACACTTTTCTCTAGGCTTTTCATTAATAATTTGACCTTTTCTTATGTTTAAATGACCCCTTAATGCACTTACAGGCCCTACATAAGTATGTTTCATAGAACAATCTCATTAAACACCATTAAATACACTTTAATTCTTGACGTCCATTAAAATTTCCCTGGTGGGACCAAGTCACCACCTTGGGCGACTTAGTCTCACTCGGCACAAATATCAAAATTATTTCAAAATTTTGGCTAGATATTATTTTCTAGACCTTGAGGTTGTCCTGTGATGTGGTATTTTTAGAAAATTTTGTAAAATCATATATAAATAAAGGGTTTTCCTCTCATTTCCACCCCCAAATACATTCATACATTCATTCACTCTCTAATTCATTCACTTAATCATTCTCAAGCATTCTAAGCATTATCTTGAGCATACATTCATTGGAGCATCTACTTGCATATCTTTAGATTTCTACATCAAGGGTTTGGTGAGCTGTAGCATTGCATGTTGTTCATTCATAATTCTCTTTACATTTAATTTCATTTTCAAGGGTTTGACTACCAAATCAAGGTTTGACCAAGGCAAACCCATATTCACTATCCCTTAACCATTTTCCCCCTCTTTGCATGTGTGTTTTGCAGCTCTTGTGTGCATATTTATCAAATACCAAGATATTAAAAGGTGTAAAAAATTCATCAAAGTCATTCAAAGTCAACAAAACCTTAAAAGAAGCTTGGAGATCACCTACAGATCAAATCCTACAGATTCATATTTAGACACCTGTCAGGAACTAGAGTGTAGATCGAGAGCTACATATTGCATCTTCAAAATTCTCGAAAGCTGGAGGTGGACTAAGTTGCCATCAGTGGTCAATTAGTCCCATTGTTAGGCTTGAAAAGTGTTTTCTATAGTTCTGGATACCCTTTTGGCTGAAACCTGTTCCAGTAGAATCTCCCCAAAATAGGACTAAGTCACCCAACTTGGCATAAGTGTCCTAGTTGGCTTCAACAACAAATTCTATAGGCTTCTAGAGCCTCTCTGCATCACATTCAAGTTTCTAAGTGCACCTCTCCAGTCCTATTTATTTATGTTATAGTTTACTTTCATTCTTAGGTCATTTTGCATACAACATTATGTTTTCAAACAACTTGCATTTCATTAGTTTTACAATAATAATTCATGGAGTATGATCCAAAACGTTGATCCAAAAATCTGCACACAGTTTTTTCCAGAAATCTACATACTAACTATCATGGACTGTGAAAACAAAATGTTATTAATAATAATTCATCTCTTTTATCATTTCTTTGCATTTAGGGCATTACATTTAGGTATATTTCAATCATATTAGCATTAGATTTGAGTGAACCCCCAAGTTTTTGTGGGATACCTTTCTCCTTTTAGGTGCAAAACCCTAGAAGTGCAAGAGAGTCCCTATCCTAGAAAAAATTGCAGTTTAGATATATACACAAGTTATGTTTTCCAACATACACCTATGTCCAAATTATAGTTACAGTGAATTTAAAAAATAATTAAAAAAATATGTAACAAAAAATTATGAAAAGATATCCTTGCTCTAGATATTGATGGTAAGAATCTATGTTTTAAAAATTAAAATTTTATCCTTTCTAGAAAAAAAGTAATGTTTGATGACATAAACATTACTTTTCAAAAACAAAAATTACTATTTAAAACTAGTTAATAAATGAGATGTTGAAAGATTCATGATTTATTTCAAAAATACAAATAAATAGAATCCACACACAAATTTCCAGAAATCACTAATTCACATTATCTTCAAATTCTTAATGGTTTAGTTGCTATAGGTCTCAAAAGGTGAATATTTAGTTTAAAATGTTGATAGAAATTGTAAACATCGAAAATGTACTGATTGACATCATGCACCTAATCTTGACTTACTAACATTGTTTCTTCCTAAATCATCCCTCGGTCTAACCGTTTAATCAAATTCCCTTATCTGATTAAATTCATCAATATTTTTATCTTAATTAAATAAATCATTTTGTCTAATTAAGTCACTTTCTCTTGTTAATTGAATCAATTCATCTGATCTAATTATCCCTATTTAATTAAATAATTAATTTATTTGATTAAACCTCTAAAGTCTATCCATTAAATTAAATAAATTAAAACCTTATTGGATTTAATCTAACACCATCCTTTTTAATTAAATAAGTCAAAATCTTTATTTAATTAGCCTCTTATCATATTCCTCTCTTATTTGATTTAAATAAATCCATAAATCTAAGTCAAATAAGTCACATCATCAAATCTCCCATTAAATTAATTAACCCTTGATTAATTGATGAGGGCACAACCCGAGACACAGAAAATAACCCACAAACAAGAGAATAATTTTATTATTTAGAAAATGGAGCTTCTTACATGTAGAGGATCTCAAATCCCCAAGTTCTACAACACATGCAAGTTACAGACAGCTACATAATAACCCTTTCTCAATATGTGAACTTGTCCCCCAAAAGTTACCCAAAAATTAGAAACCCGCCCATAAATAGAGTTCCTCATTAGTTTGGAGCCAAAACGACATTCAAATTTGAGTTTAGGAAGTTTGGCGCCGAAAAATTACAACTTGAAGTTCAAATTTTAAAAGAACATTTGCAATTGTATCTTCTAGAAAGTGCGCCAACTTCCCAGGGCCATAACTTTTGATCTGGGACTCCAATTCGCGAACCGTTTGAACCATTGGAAAGGTCACGAAGTCAACAACACGCTTAAAATCCACTATGCTGATTTAGAAAGTTCCAAGGCCGATCTAGGAATTCTAAGTACCTCAAATCTAACTCGGAAGATTTTCAGGTGCAAATCTAGGAAATTAAAACTGCAATATCTTTCCACCCAGGAACAGAAAATAAAAACCATAAATTATAAATTTTATTATAATGAAAAGGGTATCCAAAAATGTAAAAACATCTAAAATTGAGAAACTTGAAATTTAACTATTTTTGGGTGATGCAAGATTGCCCTTACACCACTGGATGCTCTTGTATCATTAATTTAATCTAATCTCATGTCACATCCTTTAGATAATGCAAGTTGCACATGAAAATAGATTTAATTCATTTATTAAATCCCTATTTTCCTCACAACGCATCTTTTTGGAATATTCTCTCAATTTTTGAATTCAAAAATTGAGAGAATATTCCAAAAAGATGCCTTGTGAGGAAAATAGGGATTTAATGAATGAATTAAATCTATTTTCATGTGCAACTTGCATTATCTAGAGGATGTGACATGAGATTAGATTAAATTAATCAAGGGTTAATTAATTTAATGGGAGATTTGATGATGTGACTTATTTGACTTAGATTTATGGATTTATTTAAATCAAATAAGAGAGGAATATGATAAGAGGCTAATTAAATAAATATTTTGATTTATTTAATTAAAAGGGATGGTGTTAGATTAAATCCAATAAGGTTTTAATTTATTTAATGTAATGGATAGACTTTAGAGGTTTAATCAAATAAATTGATTATTTAATTAAATAGGGATTTACCATGCTAAAATAATTAGCCATTTTCATCCATCATTTGAGTTCTTAGCTAGGTTATTGTAGATTATTGGCTTGGATCTTTCACTTTCATCATCAAAGTGGATCAACACTCTTCAACAATCATCAAACTTGCATCTTAGGGATTGGGAAAGGGCCAATTTTCACATCAAATTGGCACCAATTCCCCCATGGGATTAAGAGTTTGCTTGCTTAATTAGGATTCAATCTTGTTTTTGTGATTTCATTGTGTTTTTCATCATTTTCTTCCTAATTTGAGCTATGTTAATGAATCTCATGGGGAATCCATGTTCAGGCTTGCATTTCCTTATTTAAATTGTTTAATCATGTTGTTTTGCAGGTACTTAGGCTTGGGTTGGCACAAAAATGTCCATCTTGATCAAAAAGTGAGACACAATATTTTGATTTCACCCATCAAAAATGATAAAAAAATAAAAGAAAATGTTTCAAATAAAACAAAAGAAAATATTAAACCCATAGATATCAATTAATGCAATAAATATATTCAACATCACATAAGTAATATGTAAAATAGAGATTAAAAAAAATGTAGATTTCAATGATACCAATGCTAGATCAAAATCTAGATCTAACTTTTCGAAATCCATAATTTTTAACTTAATAAAAAACTACTATAAAATATTAAGAAGCCAAACAAATACCAATACTTTTCCATGAAGAATGCTATGATAAACCTCTTAAAAGTATGCAAATTTATAACTATCTATATCTAGAAAACCTTGAAAATAGTTTCTTAGTTAGGGGAGCTATTTTTGTGATAAAATATGATAAAAATATCCCCTCTAACTTGAACAATAGTCTACTAGTTTTAAAAATGAACATATTTTTATTAGCATATGAAACTTGTAAAATCATACATGAAAATCTAAATATATTTGAACATCTAGAAACCCTTAAATTTGAAAAAACCTAAACATAATGGAATATCGTAGATAAACATAAAAATGAATTTTTATTTTAAAAACTTCAAAACCCACTAATCTTGGTAACATGAATTTTTAACATACAAGTAACAATTTTAAAAAAGACATGGGGGCTATCTCGGAACTCTAGGTTACTAGAAAAATAATTCCTTAGCAATCACCATGTACATGCAAATAGAGAAACCATATTTTCCAAGAGCTTCTAATTCAACATCAAACTAACTCCATAATTTGCATGCACCCAAGGGCTAATAATTTGGTAGTTCCATGTAACCAAGGACTTAAACCATGAACCCAATGCAAGCACTTTAGATGATATTATACATAACTATTTTTTTTTCATGTGTCTAAGGATGTAAATATTATTACCTAACATAAGTAATTGTTTTCTTAAAATGACTACAAAGTAAAGGAACACAACCACCATGCTAGAGGGTACTACCATATTACCAAATAGGAGGTCCATGTCATATTCATGCAACATGCAAACACATGACTAAATATAACACCATCCAACTTAAGTATCCAATGTCCAATGTTGGTTTCAATGAATCTCTCCACCATTAGATCATTTTTTTCAAAAACAAAATCTTAAAAAACTAACTATATCAATTAAAAAATACCTCTCAAACAAGAATAAATAATAAATTTCTTTCTTCATATAGATTCCCACAAGATTTACATGTTAAAAAATAAAAATAGACAAATACCCAAAATTTGAATTTTGAAGGATCATTTACATGAAACAACATGCAAGCACATGCAATTCACATGTAATAAAATTTAAGTATATGCAAACCACATGCAAACGCATGTAACTCATGTTGAATGGAAAAACATGCAATGCATGGAACCACCTTGGATCTAATACCAAATGTAAGGAAATATGACTACACACTCCTTAGGAATAAAAATTATAACAATATTCAATTAATAAACATATAGATATATAAAGATTAACCCTATGATGAAAATATCACAATAAGCAGTCTACAAACTATTAACAAAATTTTAATATATAAATAATACTAAGAAAATGATTTTTAGAAAGAAAAAAAACCTCTACCTCTAAAGCACATCTAATGTATTATTAAATAATAATAAATAATTAAAATACAATTTTAGAGTTTAGTGCTCTATCATGAGAAAAGTGGAGATCAATATAGTTTAATCCTAGAGAAATTGTTTTTACCCTAAACCTACAAGAAATAATGCATAATTCCTCTATTTGAAGCCCTCAATATTAAAACTCAAGGAGGCTCAAGCATCCACCATAATATATTACCATGATCCCAAATAAAGTCAAGATATTGTGGCAAGAATTATTACAATGTACTCCAAGAGAGTGACCTCCAAAATTATAATGTAACTTCTCCACAAATATTGTTTTTTCCACAACTCAAGTTAGGTTATAAAAACCCCAATAAATCCCCAATAAATCACTAATTGCATATTGGACCCATTCATAGTAGAAGATTCTCATAAAATTCTGCAATGTAAAGCACACACCATTGCTTCATTACATAACTATTTTTAATGCTTTCAACGATAATACAATAATTACAAATGTCCTATTTCTCACATGGGCATCCCATTTCTCCCACTCCATAGTTCTTGGAGAGATAAATTATTTACTCATTTATGAATAATTTCTTCCACTCCATAATTCTTAGAAATAGATAAACTATTTATTTGTATGAATAATCAAGTTATTATAGACCTTAGCATATGGAAGGTAAATATCACACACAATTCTAACATGAATACCTAGTTCAAATATGAAAGTAAAAAAAGGAGATTTATGTATTCTTGTACTAATCTGTCTCAGCCTTTACACAATTGAGGGAAGTTGATAGATTCACCATCATATTTTTATATAGAATATAAGGACTCTAATGTAGGAGCATCCAGTGGTTCTAGGAAATCTTGCATCTCGAAAAAAATATTTTAATTTAGTTTTCCTTTTTTGTGTGATTTCTAGTTGTAGGCAAGTTTTTTGACACCCTACTCAACTCTCTCAAAGAAATGAATTAGAACTTAAAATATGGGTGGGCATTATTATCTTCAAAAAATCATCATAAGGATGAAATAAAGGGTTTAATATATGCAAATGTTTTTTATTTTGCACTTTTGTTGAATGCACTTGATAGTTGAGAGGGAGGTTGAATCAATTCTACCCTAAAACTTCAAATTCCTTATACACATTCAGATCCATATTCATTTATTAAACCCTTAAATATGTTATGATGATTTATCATGAAAAAAAATAACAAAAACTGAAACACAACAACACTATCCACAAGAGAACACCAAATTTATGTGGAAAACTCAAGAAGGGAAAAGCCATGGTGAGGATTAGCTCACAATATAAATAATATCAACACTAATTACATAGGCTCACTATCGAAGGGCTCACTTCCCAAAGAAGAAAGGCTCACTACCAGAATAGAAAAGAAGATAGAGAAGAAATGTTACATAGAGAAAATCATCTCAATGCAAAGAGAATCCATCACAATGTCACCAACACCTTCACAGCCTGATTGAAGAATTATAGGAACCTTCTTCTTGTGGTACATCTAATAATCTAACACATGAAATCTCACATTACACTTCTCAATTTTGCACTCTATAAATATACACTTCACATCATTCACATCTCTCGCATCTATTTGATCATTCCTCAACAAATCAATTCATATTTATACCATCTTCAACCTTAAAACAGTCTCCAAGGTTGGTTATGCGCCTCAAATATGCAAATTTAAGTTAGGTTACCACCAAAACACTTTCATGGTAGAAATAAGTGGGAGAAGACCACACCAAACCTTAGCTAGGACCCAAATCAACAATACTACTCAACCACACACTTCTATAAAAAATAGTCATCCACCACAATTAGTGTAAACACCAAGTCAGTCATTACTCGTGTAAACGCCATTAAACTTTGAAGTACATGCTTCCTTTGATCCATCCATAACTCACATAAAATAAATGTCACTTGAACATGATTTGTAATATTCCATAAACACCCTGAAATCTAACAAACTCCTTCGTAACAGCTTTCACCTAAATAATGTACACACCCAATACATCTAGACAACTCTGCCATACACTATAACTCAAGAAAATGACATTTGAAGCACCAAAACACAAACCACCTCAACTGAAGAAGGATACCAAAAATATGAACACTCCTTCAGATCTACAAGACCTAAAACATGATTGTGGAGAAAAGCAGAGAAAAATACATTTCTCCCAAACACCTTTACAATACATAGAACTGACATACTAGTGAACACAACTTCTTCTACAGAAGGATCCAGTGCACCAAATCTTGGATATAACATCTCTAAACATCTCTTGCAACTATATCTGAAATGCACATGAAGATCTTCAACTTAGAAGAAATTTGAAGCAACACAAGAACACAACTCTATAACCCAGAACAACACTGCAACACACTATTTCCTCGTTTTATCAAAATTTCTCAAAAGCACTTGAAACCAACCATTAGAGACACATCCTCATCATCTTCAACACTTCCTCATCACTACTAATTCAATTGCAACATAGTAGCTCAACCACATATCCATAGACATAAGCTTATCAAAGAAACACTAGAGGTTGACACCAGTATCTTTACTAATGACGGGTATGTGTAGGATCATCATGGAAAAAATAGGCCCTTAAGTGGACAAAAATTTAGAAAAATTAGAGTTAGGCAACTTGACATAAAAATTTGAATAAGTTATCTATATTATTTTTAAAATATGTAAGAATAGAATCTGTAGCAAATTGAATGTAGTTTCTAAACTACTAGGTTTATTTAAAAGAAAAAAAATCTATTTGGAGAAAATTTAAAATTTCAATGCAATAATACTTAAATTTTAGGGAAAAAAAAGAAGTAGGTGTCTATTTAACCACCCTAACCACAATAAAATGATAATTTTTTTTATAATGTTTTAGATATAAGTAGAGGACTCATGTCTTGATGTGATGCATATTCTTTTGTAATTTTTTTCTAAGTAAATAATTTTTTTATGAATTTTTTATTACAACTTTTAAAAAATATAAAAACTTGCATGTCTAACCACCTTAAACTTGGTCAAAACTTCATGAAATTCAATTTTGTTTTTTTTAATATTATAGTATGTGAATCATAGAATGTGATGCATGTTTCCAATTCAAAAAATGTGATACCGTTTGAAAGCTATAGATGTTTTTCAATCATGCTATCAGTCAAGACTTTAGTCGTAATTCAATAGAAAATGAATAATAATTATTTATAAATTCAAAGTAAAGCATTATTTATATTGGTGGAAAGTTGAGAATCTCCTTTAAAAACCCTTTTTGTTTCATCAATTTTGGGTAAAAAAATAGTTGTTAGCCACATACACTACACATACCCATCATATTGTCCCTTTTTGGCCCATCATGATCCTGCACATACCTTGACAACATAATGAAACTAATCAAAGCATGGATAACATCAACTACTCACACTCTCACCCAACAATAGACATCAATGAAAACATAGGATTATTGACATCAGTGACAACACTAGTTGCTCATACTTGCAACAACTTTAGACCATATAAAACTTTAAAGTGCGTATTTAATATGCAAAAAAAATATCAAATGTAAAAATATGAAATCCAATGCCCAAGTATGGCATTGGTTATTTTAAGGCTGATTTGGAATCCATACTTAGAATTTCAATACCCCTATTTTGGTATTGCCAGATGCCTATTGCTTGCAAGAGAATGATGAGTTACAAAATTTAATTCTTGAAGAGGAATTACATTTTCAGCAGTACTAGATTTCAAAAAGAGGGAACTTACTAGATGATTTCAAAGAGGCAGGTAGGGAGAAAACAAAGGAAGAGGAAGATTCAATAATAAAAAAAATCAACTCCTAGAGGGGAAGAGTTGAGTATTTCCAATGCCCAAATAGGGTTTTCTACATTTTTTGGATTAAAATAAAGAATGTTGTTTTTGTTAGTATTTTTTTTTTTATTATGCATTCTTGTACATGAATATGGAATATTTCATTGTACAAGTTTTCAAAAGAAAATACTTTCATTTGAAGGTTCAAAATAGTTTTCAAAAAGTGGTATATGTGAATAAGTTTTACCATACAATTTTTTGGGGAATAATAAAAGAAGTTTGTTTTCATTGGAATTCTATTTGATTTTCCTATACAAATGTTTATTCAAGAGTGAAGGAGTCGGGATTGGTTTTATGGCTGCAAAGGTCAACACCAATTTTGGAGCTCTTGATCGTCAATCTACATCAGTCTTCTTGATGGATGCAATGAAACGTTTCAACATATCTAAAGATGTGTCTATGTCATCCTCATGTGTTGTACAATAATCATTCCAAATTTTATTTTCTAAGATAGAACCTTGTACAAGAATGAATTAATATTCTTTTGATTTGATAAGTGATTAACCATATTGTATGGACACATTTTATTTAGTCATATAGGTAATTTTCATATATTTCTCTTTCAAACATGGGGATGTCTAGATTAACTTGTACCTTGTATATGGTCTTTGAAAATAATTAAATAGCTACTATGAATTGGTAAGGTTTTGAGAATATTTAAAAATTTACATGAAAACTAATCTTGATACTCAATATTTTGTGTAAATGGAATTATTCTAATTTTTTCTATTGTTTCTAAACTACCCTCTATCATCATCTAGAACATCTTTGGCATCAACATTGTTGAGATATTCTCTCTCTTGTAAGTATGTGAAGTAAGGTATAATCAAGAGCCATACTTTTTTATCCCTAACATCCTATATTCAAACCTTGTATGAGTTGTTATACAAAAAGAGATGTTATAAAGTGAGCATTGATATGTTACCAATGATTAAGAGCCTAAATGTAAGCTTAATGGGTAATCTAGTCAAAAATATTTAATTAGGTTATAGTAGAAAAGATTTATATTTTATGACAAGGTGATAATATACAAAGAATAATTGAAAAAAGAAATATAAAATTTAATTTCCAACCATATTATAAATATGACATAAAAATTGTGCTACGTTAGTTCTATAAAAAATTTATGTGAATAGATATATGATGTTTATCTCCTCTAACTATCATGTAACCTTCAAACTTCAAAGAATGTTTATGTACATTCTTATACAAAGAGAGAGGTATATGAGGCATTAGATGGGACATGATAGCTCGTATATGGGCATTACAACCACCACAACCATTCACAACCACCAATGATAGGTTAAGTTGTGCAATAATTTTCATTGACATGTAGTTACATGACTTGACGTTTGAGATGTAGTTTTTGAATAGGATGAAGATCCTACTAAGAAAATTGTGAATGCCATCTAGAAACACTAAATTTTCTAGTATATTCTAGTTTCATAGATCATCTTATACTAATAAATTATAAGATCAAGTTGAGAGGTGCGTATTTATTTCACACATGTCAAATCTTGTCTTTTGAGTTTAATATGCTAAAAGAAACTGATATTTGATCACATTTTTTCTCTTTGAACTATACTATATATCTACAAGTTAATCTTTCTAACATGGTCTTATCTTATATTGATTCAACATATGTCATTGTTTATTTTTGGGACCTACTAACATATGTGTTTGTGCCTATTTATTACTAGGAGTTGTGTGAAAACAACAATGGAACTTGCTTGAAGTTAGAAGGTTGAATAAATTAATATTTCTTAATGATGACTTGAAGATCTATTCTAATGTAGAAAGCAAATAAAACCATGCATGCAATGATAATGATGTATGCAGAAATGCTAATTGAATAAGACCTTTTAGTGATTCTTCCTAATGGTGATTATTTCTAATGTTTCTTGCTCTTAATATACTTAAATTAAACTTCATTAACCTCATAATTACCTAGGATATTCCTATAACTACAAGTCCTTTGTGACTTATTGAAGGTATTTAGCATGCAAGTAGAAAGTGTAACAAAAGGTTTTTGAAATGGTTGGATTAGAGAATATTATGATAGTTTTTTTTATAAAGATAGGCTAGGTTGTAGGTGAACTTAGTGTAAGGACAAGGCCACACTTGCAACATAGTCCAAAGAATGAAATTGTTGCATGTTGTAGATGGCAAGGGTCAATGAGATATAAAGTGGTGATTGTCTAATTGTTTATGATTTCCATTGGAGAAAGGAAACTTATAAGCTCTTAATTATATTTTATGGCTTCAATTTGTGAAGAGAACTTATCAAGTTGTGACTTACATTTAAACTCTCTTTCATATGGAATATTGTCCTTATAGTTACATAGTCATATCTTTAACATTGCTATTAAACAGTTTGAGTTTGATAATCAAAGGTAATTTTTTGTCAATAAAAATAGGACAATTATTTATTACTTTTTGATGAAAAATAAGATATTAAATTTTTATTAATTATTTGACACTGTTGAAAAATATAAACATTGTTGATTAAGAACTAGATTACCAAATATCCACATTTAAATTCATTCTATCATCTCACTTATAAAAGACAAAACCAATTGAAAATAATATCATTCCTTATATTGAGGTGATCAATAGAACTCCATGCACCACACTTTTTTCATAGGAAAAGTCGTATTATACCTTCCACTCACTTAAAAGCAAAACCAATTGAAAATAAAATCTTTCTCTATAATGATCTGATCAGTCCAACTCCATGCATCACATTTTCTTCATGTGAGAACTTATTTTGTACCTTCCACCCACTCAAAAAAACAAAACCTATTGAAAAAACAAAGTTGCCCCTTATATTGATGTGATCAGCCGAACTCCATGCACCACATTTCTTGCTGTGAGAACTCGTTTTGTACCTTCCATTGCCTGTCTATTGACAAAACAGCCTCTATCATTCTTTTCATTATTAAAACTGCAAATGACACGTGTAAATGGTCGGTGAGAGTATGTTTCCGGGCAATGCAAAACTGGCCACAAACTTACAGTCAATAACTAGTGTTTGTAACTGTTCAGCTGTGGATTACAGTACTTATTCATTGCTGCCCATTATCTGATGACGGTGGTTTACATTTTCAGTATTATTCATGTTGAAAATTGAAAAAAACACCGATCCACACAAACTTGGTTTGAAAATGAGATATGAAGTTATTGGCTCAGTGAAGTTGTACAATGTAATCATATTCTGCAACATATCTTTTTTATTCTTTTCGTACAAAAAATTATACACTGGTGGGTTACCTAGTTTGTCCAGTTATTACACCACATTTCTTTTCAGATCTGATTGATTTTGGAAATCATATTCTGGTTTATGTTTCTCTTTGCGTAATCACTTAATTACCTTCTATCTTGATGGACTTCTGTATCTCACACAGTTTCTCTTTAAACAGTACTATATCATGTGCCCAACAACCAGAACTTATTAGTACCTGCTCATACATTGCAAGAAAATGTTACACAATAAAAAATACTAAAATATGATAGAAATGGTTTATATAAATTGAATCTATATAGAAAAATTAATAAATTATTAGTTTGTATTAAGTTTGTTAATAGTTTAGAGAATATTATGAATGTTAAATAGTTGATTTCAATGGATCAAAATATAAACAGGTGATAAATTATTAGTTTGTATTAAGCTTGTTCTTAATAGTCCAGAGAATATGATGAATGTTAAATAGTTGATTCCAATGGATCAAAATATAAAAAGGTTGGACTCATTGTTCTTGATCTTCAATCCAGACCAAAATATAAAATGGTTGGACTCGTTGATTTTTGGAAGTGTATATTTGAGTGAAGGAGTTGGAATTGGTTCTATGGTTATGAAGGTCAACACTACAATTTTGAAGTTCTTGATCTTCAATCTACATCAATCTCCTTAAAAGATGTATCTATGCCATCCTTATGTGTTGTGCAATAATAATTCCAAAATTTATTTTCTAAGAGAGAAACTTTTAGAAGAGTTAATGTAATATTCTTTTGATTTGATAAATGATTAACCACATCGTATGTACACATTTGATTTAGTTATGTAAGGAATTTTCATACATTTCTCTTTCAAACATGAGGAAATCTAGAATAAATTGTACCTTGTATATGGTATTTGACAATCATCAAACAGCTACTATGAATTGGTAAGGTTTTGAGTTTATTTAAAAATTTGTGAAAACTAATCCACAATACTCATGACTATTTTGTGTGCATTACATTATTCTATTTTTTTTCTATTGTTTGTAAGCCACACTCTATCATCTTCTAGAACATCTTTGGAATTAACATTGTTGAGATATTCTCTCTCTTGTAATGATGCAAAGTAAGCTGTAATCAAGAGTCATACTTTTTTGTCCCTAACATCCTATATTCAAACCTCGTATGAGTGGGTATACAAAAATAGATGTTATAAAGTGAGTATTGATATGTTACCAATGATCAAGAGCTCAAATGTAAACTTAATGAGTAATCTAATCAAACATATTGAATTAGGTTATAGTAGAAAGTATTTATTTTTTATGACAAGGATAATAATATACAAAGAATAATTGAACAAAAAAATATAAAACAATTGTCAACAATATTATAAATATGACAAAACATTTGTGTCATGTTAGTTCTACACAAAATTTACATATTATAATTGTCAACCATCATACTTCAAAGAATGTTTATGTACATTCTTATACAAAGAGAGAGGAATAAGAAGCATTAGATGGGGCATGATAGCTCATATATCCATTGCAACTATCACAACCACTCATAAACACCAATGATAGGTCAATTTGTGCAGTAATGTTCATTGACATGTAGTTATGACTTGATGTTTGAGATGTAGATTTTGATTACCTAGGATGCAAATACTACTAGGAAAATTGTGAATGCCATCTAGTAGCACCAAATATTTCTAGTATATTCTAGTTTCAGAGATCATCTTATAATAATAAATTATAAGATCAGGTTGAGAAGTGCCTATCTATTTCACATGTTTTTAAATCTTATCTTTTGAGGTTGATATGTTGAGAACATATGTTATATACAAAATAGACTATAAATTTAGTAATAATAATGGTACAATGCTTAATAGAGGTAGAGTAATAATATTTTTCTCTTTGAACTAAACTATGTCTACAATGTGATCTTTCTAACATGGTCTTATCTTATATTGATTCATCATTTGTCCTTGTTGATTTTTAAGATCTAATCACATATGTGTTTGTACCTATATATGAGTTGGGAGTTATGTGAAAAGAACAATGGAACTTGTTTGAAGTTAGAAGGTTGAATAAATTATTATTTTTTTATCATGACTTGAGGATCTAATGTAATGTAGAAATTGAATAACACCATGCATGCAATGATGATGATGCATGAAGAAATGTCAATTGGATAAGACCTTTTAGTGATTCTTCCTAATTGTGATTGTTTCTAATGTTTCTTGCTTTTAATACTTTAATTAAAATTCATTATAATTCATAATGAGCTAGGAGATTCCTATAATTACAAGTCCTTTGTGACTGATTGAAGGTATTTAGCATGCAAGTAGATAGTGTAACAAATAGGTTTTTGAAAGCGTTGGATTAGGGGTGATCCCACGATACCGGTTTACAATTTTTAGTCAAACTGGACATTGAACTGAATTTTTTAACTAAATCTGCACCTTTGGGCACCTATAGCAACTAAACCATGAGGAATTTGAAGATGATGCAAACTAGTGATTTGTGAAATTTTGTTTGTAGATACTAAATATATTTTTTTCAATTTTTTTGGAATCAGATTGCACTTCTTTTTCCATCTCCTTCGAAAACTAGTTTTTAACAGTAAACACCAATTTTTAAAGAGTGGTGTTATTGGCTAACACATAACTTTTTTTCTATGAAGGATAAAATTCTAATTTTTTTAAATTTAGATTTGTAGCTATGATATCTAGTGCATGGAATTGATTTCATAGCATTTCATTGAATATTTTTTTCTTAATCAAGTTTCAAAGTCAAACCAAATACAATTTAGACATATTTAATGGCTAAAACATAACTTTTTTGTATATATCTAAATTCAATTTTAATTTTTTTGTTGGATCAGGGACATCAATATCTAGTGCACTGATTTTTTTAAAAAAAAAATTACAATTTGCTATTTTTCCACATGTGCAAAACAAAGAGTTTGATTTTCAGTGAAAAACCTACATTCACAAGAGATAAGAAATAAATATAATAATAAAATTAAATTTATTTAAAATTATACTTTTTGGGAAGCTTATAATAAGGAATACATACTTACGAAAAATAAATTTTAAATGAATTCATTTGATCCCCTAAAAGGTAAATAAAAAGTGGTTTTTTATTAGCATTTTGATAGGTGTAAAGGAGACTCCGTTATAGATATGGTTTAAAAATAGCAAGGTTATATCCAAGGGGGTTTGATCTAAGGTGGTTTGATCAAACCCTCTTCAATTATAATCCTCTAAATAGAACTTTTCAAGGCTTAAATTGTTATATTTTTAAAAATATGTGATTTTAGCAAAAATTAGGATCTCCCATAAATTGTAAACCAATATTATGGGATCACCCTTAGAAGATTGCAATTTTTTATAAAGATGGACTAGGTTGTAGGCGAACTTAGTCTAAGGACAAGGCCACACTTGCAATGTAGTCCAAAAAATTAAATTGTTGCATGTTATAGATGGCAATGGTCAAGGAGATATAAAGTGGTAATTGGCTAACATAAGTTAAGGAAATAGTCTTTTATTGTACCAAATAAATTGAATTGAATGTTGCAATATATTTATGAAACATAAACAAAGTGATATGAACAAAGATGCAGAAGTACAAGATATCCACAAAGTGATATGAAGTGAAGGTATAAAAAAATAAGTAATTGATTATGCAAATAAATCAAATTGATTATTGTAATATATATACAAAGTGAGAAAAAGAAAAAATGTAAAAGTACAAGATATCTAGTGTTATCCATGCTATTAATGTATTTCCTCGAAACAATTAAATTAAAAGCATTTAAAAAAAATTATGTTTAATTTATTTTTCTTGAATTGATATTATTATATTATTTTTCTATTTTTTATTACTTTAACTTATGATTATTATTATTCCTCACCATTGATATAAGATTTTAAATTATAAAAAAAAAATTGACTCTGATGGTTCAGCAATGCAATAAATTTAACAAGTCGTTATTGTATTAACTGCAGAATAGCTTAATTTGACTTTTCACATAATCAAATCTTATGATTTCCATTGGAGAAAGGAAACTTAAAGGAAACTTATAAGCTCTTAATTATATTCAATAGGTTCAATTTCTGAAAGTCACTTACATTTAAACTTTCTTTTATGTGGACTGCTATCTTTGTAATTGCATAATCATATCTTTAAGATTTTTTTTGATAAAGGGAAAAATAGATTTTGAAGGGATCTAAAACCCTTAAACAAAAAGAGCAAGGTTGCAAAAAAAGAACAACTCCACAACAAGACCAATCAAGATTTACATTTACACTTTTCTTGTGGGAGCAGAGAATCATGTCGAAAGAAGGCTTAGATGATTTAACTTTTTTTCCTTTAATTGTGATCCAACCTTCTTCCACTTGCGCTGCTTTACCATGTCAAACCAGCTCGCTACTTTCATGAGTATGAAAGCCAATAGCTAGTGAATTTGGAGATTCATCTTGATTCCTTTGCACAGATAAAGACTTCATAGAAGAACCGCCAGAAAGGGAATCTGAAGCACAATCACCTGAAGTGGTAGACTTAGACTCAATAGGGGAGGCCCTAGCATCCTTGCCAGTTGAGAGGATAGGAGGGGGTGTCCCAAGACCCAGTGATTCAGAAGCAACCACATCTGAAAAACTCTTATTCTGATCAGCTTTCTTCTCAACTATATAATGCTGTTGAGAGGCACCTTTCCACCAGGTAGCTGTCTTAGTTTTTTTCTCAAATCCGCAATGCGCAGCCACATGTCCAGTATTGAAGCATCGTCTACACTGGAAGAGAATCCCTTCATAGTCCAAAGATTGGACCCAAGAGCCTTTAGAAGATTTAAGAAGGACTTCAACAGGCAGCCCTTTTGAAACATTTATTTCAACCAGAAATCGAGCATAGGTGGAATGAAGAATGTCAGAAGATTCATCATCCACCATCAAGAAATCACCAAGGGCATCACCCACTGCCTCCAAAAGAGTCATGCCAAAGGTGAAGGGGGAGATTGGGCAATCTAACCCAAATCGGGAATTTATTAAAAGTTTCAGAAACAGGGTTGAAATCAAAATGCCAGGTTTGATCATTAGCATATATTTGTCTTCCTAGCTAAAATAATTTTCACACAAGATTACTTTTTTGTCCTGAGCATTGTCAAATTTAGTAGCAAAATATCCTTTAGCCAAGGGATAAATGTTAACTTTACCCGAAATTAAAGGCTCCCATTCGTTAGAAATCCAAGAATGCAACTGGGGGAGGTTAGGCCAAAAACCTTTAAACCGGCAGATCACCCCACAAAGGGAAAGATCAGGAGCAACCTCCTCAATATCTTCAATTGTTTCATCTTTCAGCTTCACTGAAATAGCACTCCTGATAGGGATAAATCCACCAGAATGCCCAAGCTTGGGTCCCACAAAATTTGTGGCTTTTGCCTTAGGGCCAAACCCCATGACTTTCCTTCCACCAGGCACCGTAGAAACAAGGTCAGCTCCTCCCTGACCACCTCCATTGGCCATTCCAGTTGCCTGCAAAATGGTCCCAATAACACCATTGTGCGGCACAGAAGGAAGGAAGCCATTAGACACTGTTGATAGCCCAACTGACGATGCCGCTACCGCTCTAGCATTCGCCTTAGGGATACCTTTACCATCCACAGACGCCGCCCGCGCAGAGGAATCAAAAATCCATTTCCTGCTCACGTCCATGTTAAGGAATTAGAGTATATATCTTTAAGATTGTTATTAAACATTTTGATGTTGATAATCAAATCTAAGTTTTTGTCAATAAAAATAGGACAATTATTTATCACTTTTTGATAATTGAAAAAAGATTAAATTTTTATTAATTATTTGACACTCTTGAAAAATATAAGATTAAAATAGAATGTTGTTGATTAAGAACTAGATTATCAAATATCCACATTTAAATTCATTCTATCATCTCACTTATAAGAGACAAAATCAATTGAAAATAAAATCACTTTTTATATTAAAGTAATCAGCCAAATTCCATACACCACATTTTCTTCACATGAAAATTCATGTTATACCTTCCACTCACTCATAAGAAACAAAATCCATTAAAAATAAATTGCTCCTATATTGATGTGATCAGTCGAACACCATGCATCACATTTTCTCAATGTGAGAACTAATTTATACCTTCCACTCACTCATAAGAGACAAAATCCATTAAAAATAAATAGCTCCTAATATTGATGTGATCAGCCAAACTCCATGCACCACATTTCTTCCTGTGAGAACTCGTTTTGTACCTCCATTGCCTGTCTATTGACAAAACAGATTCTATCATTCTTTTCATTATTAAAACTGAAAGCGACACCTATAAAAGGTCGGTGGGTGTATGTTGTCAAGCAATAACACTCCCTATAAACTTACAGTCAATAAGAACTGTGTGTAACTGTTCAGCTGTGGATTACAGTACTTTTTTCATTGCTGCCCATAATCTGATGACGGTGGTTTTCATTTTCAGTATTATTCATATTGAAAATTAAAGAAAAAGCGATCCACACAAACTCAGTTTGAAAATGAGATATGAACTTATTGGCTCAGTGAAGTTGTACAATGTAATCATATTCTGC
>VDFB02105785.1:74365742-74509703 GCA_007258455.2 Sequoia sempervirens
TAAGAAAATGATTTTTAGAAAGAAAAAAAACCTCTACCTCTAAAGCACATCTAATGTATTATTAAATAATAATAAATAATTAAAATACAATTTTAGAGTTTAGTGCTCTATCATGAGAAAAGTGGAGATCAATATAGTTTAATCCTAGAGAAATTGTTTTTACCCTAAACCTACAAGAAATAATGCATAATTCCTCTATTTGAAGCCCTCAATATTAAAACTCAAGGAGGCTCAAGCATCCACCATAATATATTACCATGATCCCAAATAAAGTCAAGATATTGTGGCAAGAATTATTACAATGTACTCCAAGAGAGTGACCTCCAAAATTATAATGTAACTTCTCCACAAATATTGTTTTTTCCACAACTCAAGTTAGGTTATAAAAACCCCAATAAATCCCCAATAAATCACTAATTGCATATTGGACCCATTCATAGTAGAAGATTCTCATAAAATTCTGCAATGTAAAGCACACACCATTGCTTCATTACATAACTATTTTTAATGCTTTCAACGATAATACAATAATTACAAATGTCCTATTTCTCACATGGGCATCCCATTTCTCCCACTCCATAGTTCTTGGAGAGATAAATTATTTACTCATTTATGAATAATTTCTTCCACTCCATAATTCTTAGAAATAGATAAACTATTTATTTGTATGAATAATCAAGTTATTATAGACCTTAGCATATGGAAGGTAAATATCACACACAATTCTAACATGAATACCTAGTTCAAATATGAAAGTAAAAAAAGGAGATTTATGTATTCTTGTACTAATCTGTCTCAGCCTTTACACAATTGAGGGAAGTTGATAGATTCACCATCATATTTTTATATAGAATATAAGGACTCTAATGTAGGAGCATCCAGTGGTTCTAGGAAATCTTGCATCTCGAAAAAAATATTTTAATTTAGTTTTCCTTTTTTGTGTGATTTCTAGTTGTAGGCAAGTTTTTTGACACCCTACTCAACTCTCTCAAAGAAATGAATTAGAACTTAAAATATGGGTGGGCATTATTATCTTCAAAAAATCATCATAAGGATGAAATAAAGGGTTTAATATATGCAAATGTTTTTTATTTTGCACTTTTGTTGAATGCACTTGATAGTTGAGAGGGAGGTTGAATCAATTCTACCCTAAAACTTCAAATTCCTTATACACATTCAGATCCATATTCATTTATTAAACCCTTAAATATGTTATGATGATTTATCATGAAAAAAAATAACAAAAACTGAAACACAACAACACTATCCACAAGAGAACACCAAATTTATGTGGAAAACTCAAGAAGGGAAAAGCCATGGTGAGGATTAGCTCACAATATAAATAATATCAACACTAATTACATAGGCTCACTATCGAAGGGCTCACTTCCCAAAGAAGAAAGGCTCACTACCAGAATAGAAAAGAAGATAGAGAAGAAATGTTACATAGAGAAAATCATCTCAATGCAAAGAGAATCCATCACAATGTCACCAACACCTTCACAGCCTGATTGAAGAATTATAGGAACCTTCTTCTTGTGGTACATCTAATAATCTAACACATGAAATCTCACATTACACTTCTCAATTTTGCACTCTATAAATATACACTTCACATCATTCACATCTCTCGCATCTATTTGATCATTCCTCAACAAATCAATTCATATTTATACCATCTTCAACCTTAAAACAGTCTCCAAGGTTGGTTATGCGCCTCAAATATGCAAATTTAAGTTAGGTTACCACCAAAACACTTTCATGGTAGAAATAAGTGGGAGAAGACCACACCAAACCTTAGCTAGGACCCAAATCAACAATACTACTCAACCACACACTTCTATAAAAAATAGTCATCCACCACAATTAGTGTAAACACCAAGTCAGTCATTACTCGTGTAAACGCCATTAAACTTTGAAGTACATGCTTCCTTTGATCCATCCATAACTCACATAAAATAAATGTCACTTGAACATGATTTGTAATATTCCATAAACACCCTGAAATCTAACAAACTCCTTCGTAACAGCTTTCACCTAAATAATGTACACACCCAATACATCTAGACAACTCTGCCATACACTATAACTCAAGAAAATGACATTTGAAGCACCAAAACACAAACCACCTCAACTGAAGAAGGATACCAAAAATATGAACACTCCTTCAGATCTACAAGACCTAAAACATGATTGTGGAGAAAAGCAGAGAAAAATACATTTCTCCCAAACACCTTTACAATACATAGAACTGACATACTAGTGAACACAACTTCTTCTACAGAAGGATCCAGTGCACCAAATCTTGGATATAACATCTCTAAACATCTCTTGCAACTATATCTGAAATGCACATGAAGATCTTCAACTTAGAAGAAATTTGAAGCAACACAAGAACACAACTCTATAACCCAGAACAACACTGCAACACACTATTTCCTCGTTTTATCAAAATTTCTCAAAAGCACTTGAAACCAACCATTAGAGACACATCCTCATCATCTTCAACACTTCCTCATCACTACTAATTCAATTGCAACATAGTAGCTCAACCACATATCCATAGACATAAGCTTATCAAAGAAACACTAGAGGTTGACACCAGTATCTTTACTAATGACGGGTATGTGTAGGATCATCATGGAAAAAATAGGCCCTTAAGTGGACAAAAATTTAGAAAAATTAGAGTTAGGCAACTTGACATAAAAATTTGAATAAGTTATCTATATTATTTTTAAAATATGTAAGAATAGAATCTGTAGCAAATTGAATGTAGTTTCTAAACTACTAGGTTTATTTAAAAGAAAAAAAATCTATTTGGAGAAAATTTAAAATTTCAATGCAATAATACTTAAATTTTAGGGAAAAAAAAGAAGTAGGTGTCTATTTAACCACCCTAACCACAATAAAATGATAATTTTTTTTATAATGTTTTAGATATAAGTAGAGGACTCATGTCTTGATGTGATGCATATTCTTTTGTAATTTTTTTCTAAGTAAATAATTTTTTTATGAATTTTTTATTACAACTTTTAAAAAATATAAAAACTTGCATGTCTAACCACCTTAAACTTGGTCAAAACTTCATGAAATTCAATTTTGTTTTTTTTAATATTATAGTATGTGAATCATAGAATGTGATGCATGTTTCCAATTCAAAAAATGTGATACCGTTTGAAAGCTATAGATGTTTTTCAATCATGCTATCAGTCAAGACTTTAGTCGTAATTCAATAGAAAATGAATAATAATTATTTATAAATTCAAAGTAAAGCATTATTTATATTGGTGGAAAGTTGAGAATCTCCTTTAAAAACCCTTTTTGTTTCATCAATTTTGGGTAAAAAAATAGTTGTTAGCCACATACACTACACATACCCATCATATTGTCCCTTTTTGGCCCATCATGATCCTGCACATACCTTGACAACATAATGAAACTAATCAAAGCATGGATAACATCAACTACTCACACTCTCACCCAACAATAGACATCAATGAAAACATAGGATTATTGACATCAGTGACAACACTAGTTGCTCATACTTGCAACAACTTTAGACCATATAAAACTTTAAAGTGCGTATTTAATATGCAAAAAAAATATCAAATGTAAAAATATGAAATCCAATGCCCAAGTATGGCATTGGTTATTTTAAGGCTGATTTGGAATCCATACTTAGAATTTCAATACCCCTATTTTGGTATTGCCAGATGCCTATTGCTTGCAAGAGAATGATGAGTTACAAAATTTAATTCTTGAAGAGGAATTACATTTTCAGCAGTACTAGATTTCAAAAAGAGGGAACTTACTAGATGATTTCAAAGAGGCAGGTAGGGAGAAAACAAAGGAAGAGGAAGATTCAATAATAAAAAAAATCAACTCCTAGAGGGGAAGAGTTGAGTATTTCCAATGCCCAAATAGGGTTTTCTACATTTTTTGGATTAAAATAAAGAATGTTGTTTTTGTTAGTATTTTTTTTTTTATTATGCATTCTTGTACATGAATATGGAATATTTCATTGTACAAGTTTTCAAAAGAAAATACTTTCATTTGAAGGTTCAAAATAGTTTTCAAAAAGTGGTATATGTGAATAAGTTTTACCATACAATTTTTTGGGGAATAATAAAAGAAGTTTGTTTTCATTGGAATTCTATTTGATTTTCCTATACAAATGTTTATTCAAGAGTGAAGGAGTCGGGATTGGTTTTATGGCTGCAAAGGTCAACACCAATTTTGGAGCTCTTGATCGTCAATCTACATCAGTCTTCTTGATGGATGCAATGAAACGTTTCAACATATCTAAAGATGTGTCTATGTCATCCTCATGTGTTGTACAATAATCATTCCAAATTTTATTTTCTAAGATAGAACCTTGTACAAGAATGAATTAATATTCTTTTGATTTGATAAGTGATTAACCATATTGTATGGACACATTTTATTTAGTCATATAGGTAATTTTCATATATTTCTCTTTCAAACATGGGGATGTCTAGATTAACTTGTACCTTGTATATGGTCTTTGAAAATAATTAAATAGCTACTATGAATTGGTAAGGTTTTGAGAATATTTAAAAATTTACATGAAAACTAATCTTGATACTCAATATTTTGTGTAAATGGAATTATTCTAATTTTTTCTATTGTTTCTAAACTACCCTCTATCATCATCTAGAACATCTTTGGCATCAACATTGTTGAGATATTCTCTCTCTTGTAAGTATGTGAAGTAAGGTATAATCAAGAGCCATACTTTTTTATCCCTAACATCCTATATTCAAACCTTGTATGAGTTGTTATACAAAAAGAGATGTTATAAAGTGAGCATTGATATGTTACCAATGATTAAGAGCCTAAATGTAAGCTTAATGGGTAATCTAGTCAAAAATATTTAATTAGGTTATAGTAGAAAAGATTTATATTTTATGACAAGGTGATAATATACAAAGAATAATTGAAAAAAGAAATATAAAATTTAATTTCCAACCATATTATAAATATGACATAAAAATTGTGCTACGTTAGTTCTATAAAAAATTTATGTGAATAGATATATGATGTTTATCTCCTCTAACTATCATGTAACCTTCAAACTTCAAAGAATGTTTATGTACATTCTTATACAAAGAGAGAGGTATATGAGGCATTAGATGGGACATGATAGCTCGTATATGGGCATTACAACCACCACAACCATTCACAACCACCAATGATAGGTTAAGTTGTGCAATAATTTTCATTGACATGTAGTTACATGACTTGACGTTTGAGATGTAGTTTTTGAATAGGATGAAGATCCTACTAAGAAAATTGTGAATGCCATCTAGAAACACTAAATTTTCTAGTATATTCTAGTTTCATAGATCATCTTATACTAATAAATTATAAGATCAAGTTGAGAGGTGCGTATTTATTTCACACATGTCAAATCTTGTCTTTTGAGTTTAATATGCTAAAAGAAACTGATATTTGATCACATTTTTTCTCTTTGAACTATACTATATATCTACAAGTTAATCTTTCTAACATGGTCTTATCTTATATTGATTCAACATATGTCATTGTTTATTTTTGGGACCTACTAACATATGTGTTTGTGCCTATTTATTACTAGGAGTTGTGTGAAAACAACAATGGAACTTGCTTGAAGTTAGAAGGTTGAATAAATTAATATTTCTTAATGATGACTTGAAGATCTATTCTAATGTAGAAAGCAAATAAAACCATGCATGCAATGATAATGATGTATGCAGAAATGCTAATTGAATAAGACCTTTTAGTGATTCTTCCTAATGGTGATTATTTCTAATGTTTCTTGCTCTTAATATACTTAAATTAAACTTCATTAACCTCATAATTACCTAGGATATTCCTATAACTACAAGTCCTTTGTGACTTATTGAAGGTATTTAGCATGCAAGTAGAAAGTGTAACAAAAGGTTTTTGAAATGGTTGGATTAGAGAATATTATGATAGTTTTTTTTATAAAGATAGGCTAGGTTGTAGGTGAACTTAGTGTAAGGACAAGGCCACACTTGCAACATAGTCCAAAGAATGAAATTGTTGCATGTTGTAGATGGCAAGGGTCAATGAGATATAAAGTGGTGATTGTCTAATTGTTTATGATTTCCATTGGAGAAAGGAAACTTATAAGCTCTTAATTATATTTTATGGCTTCAATTTGTGAAGAGAACTTATCAAGTTGTGACTTACATTTAAACTCTCTTTCATATGGAATATTGTCCTTATAGTTACATAGTCATATCTTTAACATTGCTATTAAACAGTTTGAGTTTGATAATCAAAGGTAATTTTTTGTCAATAAAAATAGGACAATTATTTATTACTTTTTGATGAAAAATAAGATATTAAATTTTTATTAATTATTTGACACTGTTGAAAAATATAAACATTGTTGATTAAGAACTAGATTACCAAATATCCACATTTAAATTCATTCTATCATCTCACTTATAAAAGACAAAACCAATTGAAAATAATATCATTCCTTATATTGAGGTGATCAATAGAACTCCATGCACCACACTTTTTTCATAGGAAAAGTCGTATTATACCTTCCACTCACTTAAAAGCAAAACCAATTGAAAATAAAATCTTTCTCTATAATGATCTGATCAGTCCAACTCCATGCATCACATTTTCTTCATGTGAGAACTTATTTTGTACCTTCCACCCACTCAAAAAAACAAAACCTATTGAAAAAACAAAGTTGCCCCTTATATTGATGTGATCAGCCGAACTCCATGCACCACATTTCTTGCTGTGAGAACTCGTTTTGTACCTTCCATTGCCTGTCTATTGACAAAACAGCCTCTATCATTCTTTTCATTATTAAAACTGCAAATGACACGTGTAAATGGTCGGTGAGAGTATGTTTCCGGGCAATGCAAAACTGGCCACAAACTTACAGTCAATAACTAGTGTTTGTAACTGTTCAGCTGTGGATTACAGTACTTATTCATTGCTGCCCATTATCTGATGACGGTGGTTTACATTTTCAGTATTATTCATGTTGAAAATTGAAAAAAACACCGATCCACACAAACTTGGTTTGAAAATGAGATATGAAGTTATTGGCTCAGTGAAGTTGTACAATGTAATCATATTCTGCAACATATCTTTTTTATTCTTTTCGTACAAAAAATTATACACTGGTGGGTTACCTAGTTTGTCCAGTTATTACACCACATTTCTTTTCAGATCTGATTGATTTTGGAAATCATATTCTGGTTTATGTTTCTCTTTGCGTAATCACTTAATTACCTTCTATCTTGATGGACTTCTGTATCTCACACAGTTTCTCTTTAAACAGTACTATATCATGTGCCCAACAACCAGAACTTATTAGTACCTGCTCATACATTGCAAGAAAATGTTACACAATAAAAAATACTAAAATATGATAGAAATGGTTTATATAAATTGAATCTATATAGAAAAATTAATAAATTATTAGTTTGTATTAAGTTTGTTAATAGTTTAGAGAATATTATGAATGTTAAATAGTTGATTTCAATGGATCAAAATATAAACAGGTGATAAATTATTAGTTTGTATTAAGCTTGTTCTTAATAGTCCAGAGAATATGATGAATGTTAAATAGTTGATTCCAATGGATCAAAATATAAAAAGGTTGGACTCATTGTTCTTGATCTTCAATCCAGACCAAAATATAAAATGGTTGGACTCGTTGATTTTTGGAAGTGTATATTTGAGTGAAGGAGTTGGAATTGGTTCTATGGTTATGAAGGTCAACACTACAATTTTGAAGTTCTTGATCTTCAATCTACATCAATCTCCTTAAAAGATGTATCTATGCCATCCTTATGTGTTGTGCAATAATAATTCCAAAATTTATTTTCTAAGAGAGAAACTTTTAGAAGAGTTAATGTAATATTCTTTTGATTTGATAAATGATTAACCACATCGTATGTACACATTTGATTTAGTTATGTAAGGAATTTTCATACATTTCTCTTTCAAACATGAGGAAATCTAGAATAAATTGTACCTTGTATATGGTATTTGACAATCATCAAACAGCTACTATGAATTGGTAAGGTTTTGAGTTTATTTAAAAATTTGTGAAAACTAATCCACAATACTCATGACTATTTTGTGTGCATTACATTATTCTATTTTTTTTCTATTGTTTGTAAGCCACACTCTATCATCTTCTAGAACATCTTTGGAATTAACATTGTTGAGATATTCTCTCTCTTGTAATGATGCAAAGTAAGCTGTAATCAAGAGTCATACTTTTTTGTCCCTAACATCCTATATTCAAACCTCGTATGAGTGGGTATACAAAAATAGATGTTATAAAGTGAGTATTGATATGTTACCAATGATCAAGAGCTCAAATGTAAACTTAATGAGTAATCTAATCAAACATATTGAATTAGGTTATAGTAGAAAGTATTTATTTTTTATGACAAGGATAATAATATACAAAGAATAATTGAACAAAAAAATATAAAACAATTGTCAACAATATTATAAATATGACAAAACATTTGTGTCATGTTAGTTCTACACAAAATTTACATATTATAATTGTCAACCATCATACTTCAAAGAATGTTTATGTACATTCTTATACAAAGAGAGAGGAATAAGAAGCATTAGATGGGGCATGATAGCTCATATATCCATTGCAACTATCACAACCACTCATAAACACCAATGATAGGTCAATTTGTGCAGTAATGTTCATTGACATGTAGTTATGACTTGATGTTTGAGATGTAGATTTTGATTACCTAGGATGCAAATACTACTAGGAAAATTGTGAATGCCATCTAGTAGCACCAAATATTTCTAGTATATTCTAGTTTCAGAGATCATCTTATAATAATAAATTATAAGATCAGGTTGAGAAGTGCCTATCTATTTCACATGTTTTTAAATCTTATCTTTTGAGGTTGATATGTTGAGAACATATGTTATATACAAAATAGACTATAAATTTAGTAATAATAATGGTACAATGCTTAATAGAGGTAGAGTAATAATATTTTTCTCTTTGAACTAAACTATGTCTACAATGTGATCTTTCTAACATGGTCTTATCTTATATTGATTCATCATTTGTCCTTGTTGATTTTTAAGATCTAATCACATATGTGTTTGTACCTATATATGAGTTGGGAGTTATGTGAAAAGAACAATGGAACTTGTTTGAAGTTAGAAGGTTGAATAAATTATTATTTTTTTATCATGACTTGAGGATCTAATGTAATGTAGAAATTGAATAACACCATGCATGCAATGATGATGATGCATGAAGAAATGTCAATTGGATAAGACCTTTTAGTGATTCTTCCTAATTGTGATTGTTTCTAATGTTTCTTGCTTTTAATACTTTAATTAAAATTCATTATAATTCATAATGAGCTAGGAGATTCCTATAATTACAAGTCCTTTGTGACTGATTGAAGGTATTTAGCATGCAAGTAGATAGTGTAACAAATAGGTTTTTGAAAGCGTTGGATTAGGGGTGATCCCACGATACCGGTTTACAATTTTTAGTCAAACTGGACATTGAACTGAATTTTTTAACTAAATCTGCACCTTTGGGCACCTATAGCAACTAAACCATGAGGAATTTGAAGATGATGCAAACTAGTGATTTGTGAAATTTTGTTTGTAGATACTAAATATATTTTTTTCAATTTTTTTGGAATCAGATTGCACTTCTTTTTCCATCTCCTTCGAAAACTAGTTTTTAACAGTAAACACCAATTTTTAAAGAGTGGTGTTATTGGCTAACACATAACTTTTTTTCTATGAAGGATAAAATTCTAATTTTTTTAAATTTAGATTTGTAGCTATGATATCTAGTGCATGGAATTGATTTCATAGCATTTCATTGAATATTTTTTTCTTAATCAAGTTTCAAAGTCAAACCAAATACAATTTAGACATATTTAATGGCTAAAACATAACTTTTTTGTATATATCTAAATTCAATTTTAATTTTTTTGTTGGATCAGGGACATCAATATCTAGTGCACTGATTTTTTTAAAAAAAAAATTACAATTTGCTATTTTTCCACATGTGCAAAACAAAGAGTTTGATTTTCAGTGAAAAACCTACATTCACAAGAGATAAGAAATAAATATAATAATAAAATTAAATTTATTTAAAATTATACTTTTTGGGAAGCTTATAATAAGGAATACATACTTACGAAAAATAAATTTTAAATGAATTCATTTGATCCCCTAAAAGGTAAATAAAAAGTGGTTTTTTATTAGCATTTTGATAGGTGTAAAGGAGACTCCGTTATAGATATGGTTTAAAAATAGCAAGGTTATATCCAAGGGGGTTTGATCTAAGGTGGTTTGATCAAACCCTCTTCAATTATAATCCTCTAAATAGAACTTTTCAAGGCTTAAATTGTTATATTTTTAAAAATATGTGATTTTAGCAAAAATTAGGATCTCCCATAAATTGTAAACCAATATTATGGGATCACCCTTAGAAGATTGCAATTTTTTATAAAGATGGACTAGGTTGTAGGCGAACTTAGTCTAAGGACAAGGCCACACTTGCAATGTAGTCCAAAAAATTAAATTGTTGCATGTTACAGATGACAATGGTCAAGGAGATATAAAGTGGTAATTGGCTAACATAAGTTAAGGAAATAGTCTTTTATTGTACCAAATAAATTGAATTGAATGTTGTAATATATTTATGAAACATAAACAAAGTGATATGAACAAAGATGCAAAAGTACAAGATATCCACAAAGTGATATGAAGTGAATGTATAAAAAAATAAGTAATTGATTATGCAAATAAATCAAATTGATTATTGTAATATATATACAAAGTGAGAAAAAGAAAAAATGTAAAAGTACAAGATATCTAGTGTTATCCATGCTATTAATGTATTTCCTCGAAACAATTAAATTAAAAGCATTTTAAAAAAATTATGTTTAATTTATTTTTCTTGAATTGATATTATTATATTATTTTTCTATTTTTTATTAGTTTAACTTATGATTATTATTATTCCTCACCATTGATATAAGATTTTAAATTATAAAACAAAAATTGACTCTTATGGTTCAACAATGCAATAAATTTAACAAGTCATTATTGTATTAACTGCAAAGTAGCTTAATTTGACTTTTCACATAATTAAATCTTATGATTTCCATTAGAGAAAGGAAACTTAAAGGAAACTTATAAGCTCTTAATTATATTTAATAGGTTCAATTTGTGAAAGTCACTTACATTTAAACTTTCTTTTATGTGGACTGCTATCTTTGTAATTGCATAATCATATCTTTAAGATTGTTTTTGATAAAGGGAAAAATAGATTTTGAAGGGATCCGAAACCCTTAAACAAAAAGAGCAAGGCTGCAAAAAAAGACAGCAAGCAGCCAGCAAAAAAGAACAACTCCACAACAAGACCAATCAAGATTTACAATTTACACTTTTCTTGTGGGAGTAGAGAATCATGTCAAAAGAAGGCTTAGAGGATTTAACTTTTTTTCCTTTAATTGTGATCCAATCTTCTTCCACTTGCACTGCTTTACCATGCCAAACCAGCTCGCTACTTTCATGAGTATGAAAGCCAGCAGCTAGTGAACTTGGAGATTCATCTTGATTCCTTTGCATAGATAAAGACTTCACAGAAGAACTGCCAAAAAGGGAATCCGAAGCACAATCACCTGAAGTGGCAGACTTAGACTCAATAGGGGAGGCCCTAGTGTCCCCACCAGTTGAGATGATAGGAGGGGGCGTCCCAAGACCCAGTGATTTAGAAGCAACCACATCTGAAAAACTCTTATTCTGATCAGCTTTCTTCTCAACCGTATAATGCTGTTGAGAGGCACCTTTCCACCAAGTAGCTGTCTTAGTTTTTTTCTCAAATCCACAATGCGTAGCCACATGTCCAGTATTGAAGCATCATCTACACCAGAAGGGAATCCCTTTATAGTCCAAAGATTGGACCCAAGAGCCTTTAGAAGATTTAAGGACTTCAGCAGGCAGCCCTTTTGAAACATTTATTTCAACCAGAAAGCGAGCATAGGTGGAATGAAGAATGTCAGAAGATTCATCATCCACCATCAAGAAATCACCACATCACCCACTTCCTCCAGAAGAGAGTCATGCCAAAGGTGAAGGGGGAGATTGGGAAATCTAACCCAAATTGGGAATTTATTAAAAGTTTCAGAAACTGGGTTGAAATCAGAATGCCAGGGTTTGATCATTAGCATATATTTGTCTTTTCAACTAAAATAATTTTCACACAAGATTACTTTTCATTCCTGAGCATTGTCAAATTTAGCAGCAAAAAATCCCTTAGCCAAGGGATAAATGTTAACTTTACCCAAAATTAAAGGCTCCCTTTCGCTAGAAATCTAGGAATGCAACTGGGGGAGGTTAGGCCAAAAACCTTTTAAACCGGCAGATCACCCCACAAAGGGAAAGATCAGAGCAACCTCCTCAATATCTTCAATTGTTTCATCTTTCAGCTTCACTGAAATAGCACTCCTGATAGGGATAAATCCACCAGAATGCCCAAGCTTGGGTCCCACAAAATTTGTGGCTTTTGCCTTAGGGCCAAACCCCATGACTTTCCTTCCACCAGGCACCGAAATAAACAAGGTCTCCCTGACCACCTCCATTGGCCGTTCCAGTTGCCTGCAAAACGGCCCCAATAACACCATTGTGCGGCACAGAAGGAAGGAAGCCATCAGACACTGCCGATAGCCCAACCGACGATGCCGCTACCGCTCCAAGCATTCGCCTTAGGGTTACCTTTACCATCCACAGACGCCACCGCGCAGAGGAATCAAAAATCCATTTCTGCCACGTCCATGTTAAGGAATTAGAGTATATATCTTTAAGATTGTTATTAAACATTTTGATGTTGATAATCAAATCTAAGTTTTTGTCAATAAAAATAGGACAATTATTTATCACTTTTTGATAATAGAAAAAAAGATTAAATTTTTATTAATTATTTGACACTCTTGAAAAATATAAGATTAAAATAGAATGTTGTTGATTAAGAACTAGATTACCAAATATCCACATTTAAATTCATTCTATCATCTCACTTATAAGAGACAAAATCAATTGAAAATAAAATCACTTCTTATATTGAAGTAATCAGCCGAATTCCATACACCACATTTTCTTCACGTGAAAATTCATGTTATACCTTCCACTCACTTAGAAGAAACAAAGCCAATTGAAAATAAAACCCTCTCTTTATATTGATGTGATCAGTCGAACACCATGCATCACATTTTCTCGATGTGAGAACTAATTTATACCTTCCACTCACTCATAAGAAACAAAATCCATTAAAAATAAATTGCTCCTAATATTGATGTGATCAGCCAAACTCCATGCACCACATTTCTTCCTGTGAGAACTCGTTTTGTACCTTCCATTGCCTGTCTATTGACAAAACAGCTTCTATCATTCTTTTCATTATTAAAACTGAAAGCGACACCTATAAATGGTCGGTGGGTGTATGTTGTCAAGCAATAACACTCCCTATAAACTTACAGTCAATAACTACTGTTTGTAACTGTTCAGCTGTGGATTACAGTACTTTTTTCATTGCTGCCCATAATCTGATGACGGTGGTTTTCATTTTCAGTATTATTCATATTGAAAATTAAAGAAAAACCGATCCACACAAACTCAGTTTGAAAATGAGATATGAACTTATTGGCTCAGTGAAGTTGTACAATGTAATCATATTCTGCAACATATCTTTTTTATTCTTTTCGTACAAAGAATTATACAATGGTGGGTTACTTAGTTTGTCCCGCTGTTACACCACATTTCTTTTCAGATCTGATTGATTGTGGAAATCATATTCTGGTTCATGTTTCTCTTCGGGTAATCACTTAATTACCTTCTACCTTTGATGGACTTCTGTATTTCACACATTTTGTCTTTAAACAGTACTATATCATGTGCCCAACAACCAGAACTTATTACTACCTGCTCATAAATTGCAAGAAAATGTTACACAATAAAAAATACTAAATATGATAGAAATAGTTTATAGATGTTATACGTATGTATAAAATTTAATAAATCATTAGTTTATATTACCTTTTAATTCTTGAAAAAATAGTCTTACAATTCCACCACTTCTATACATATTTCGATGAAATAAATGTTGTATAAAATATTTCAAAGAACTTTATTGATAGTATCTTGGTCCACTAATTGTTATCCCTTCCACTTTCATTTTAAAAGTAAACTTCAATTCTTTATTCCCTCTATTGAACTTCTCATATACCCTCTATGATCAATATATTGAACTTCTTTTATACTCTCTATGACCAATCCAAATAAAATTGCTTTATAGTCTAGATGGGAAAAGATTTTACTAATCGCATATATAAACTACAATATAAAAGAATGGATCCTCTAAACCCATCAAATACCCTTCTACATAAGATGCAGTTCATAGAAAGGATGGTCCTTTTTTAATGTCTTGATGATAAGAAATAATAATAAAGCAAAATTTTCGTATGATATGCTTTCTCCTACTCTTCACCCTTAGTTTAGACATTAATATTTTCTTACCTTTGAGACTCCATTATATTTCTTTAAGAATACTTGTGCTCCAAACTAGCTCATAATATTCAACCAGCTGTCATCTTCACCAAAAATTTTGAAATAATTGTAACGAATAATTTTGCATCACGTAACCCAAACTTTATAGTATTAAGCTTATCCAAATTCCAGCTGACATTTATCCTTGCTAGATTATAAGCTCCAGCTGGTTCCGTCTCATTCAGCCAAAGCACGCCAATAAATCCAGACTCACCTGCAAATAATTGAGTGAATACGTAACTATCTAATCATGGGCACCAATTATAAGGACTGCCAACAAGATCTGGACCATATTATTGTGGGTCTATTGTCAGAATGTTTTGCCTTTTCCTTTGGCTGCTGGTGAGGAGAGACATAATCACTAAAAGTTAGTGGGCATAATAGTTTTGAGAATTGGACGACAGTGTTTTTCATGGTCAGCTTTTTACGACATATTGTGTTCATTGCCTTCCAGATTATGGACATATGGTTGGATGTCCAGACATGGCAGCTGCATTCACACTCATTGCCAAACTCAATAATGATATAGGTTAACTTTAATATATATGTAGAAAGAAAAACCAATATCACACTAAAATATTTATGGATTAAATAGCAATATAAGGAAAAACCAATATCAAACAAAAACAAACAAAAACATTTATGGACCAAACAGTAATAGAAAGAAAAATCAATATCATACATGGACCAAACAGTAATAGAAAGAAAAATCAATGTCACACAAAAACATTTATGAACCAAATAGTAATAGAAAGAAAAACCGATATCACACTTAAACATAGACAATGTAAACTGAGAACAGAAATTTTGATGTACAAACTGAGAGACTTTTTGTGTTATTCAATTTTCATAAAACTTATAGTGGCATCATAAACTGCCCCGAGTGTGGCACATAATGCCCAGTTTAGCATTAAAGTGTACTTTTGCATTTCATTTCTATTTGACAAAATTATTTTTGTTCATTAAACTTTGTTTACATTATGAATTTGATTTTGATCTATGTATATTTATATGTGAGTATTAATTCTTCTTTCTTTTCTTTTAAATGAAATGAGTATTTATGTTAATTGTAAAAGTTTTTGAAATACATTGTATTAGAAGAAAAAAGCAAGTGGAGATAGTCACACCTAAAAGTCTAAGCAAGACAAAACCTTAAACATTATATTGTAAAAGAAAATAAAGTCATTTAGTTGCAAGAGTTAAACCACTAACAACATAAGACAAGTCATGGTCTTTTGTTTTCCACACATTTGGGTTATCTCAATCATCATTAATATGTTCCCAACTAGTGAGAACACCTTAACTATGATGCTCAATAAATCATTTTTTATTAAAAATTAAAAAATATTTGTATGCTTGTAGTTTAATTAAATTTATAAACTAAATAACTTACTTATTGCATTTTGAAAATTTTGAGAAGAAATCATTTAAATATATAAAATAATTTTTATGATTAATTTTACATGAAAAACATCATAGAATGTTTGATTTTCACAATTTTCAGTATCATTTTTAAAAAATAAATAAATATCAAGAATGAAAGACCATGGTAAAATAGACACACAAGTATGTGATGCTAATATATTTCAAGGGGAAACTCTTTTGGTAAAAATCCAACCTTTAAACCTCTAAAGTAATGTATTATTTAGCAACTAAAAATAGTAGAATACACTTTCAAGGTCCAAACTCTTTTAGAATATCCCAAACCCTCACACAAGAAAGAATCAATCACATGATATGAATAACATCTTACTTACACCCTATAAATATAGAAAAGAAAGGAACAATTAGAGATAGCATTATTAGAAACTTCCCAACAATTTTTCCACCAACATTTAATACTCCAAGAAAAAATATTGAATGCATTGTTGGTACATATTTGGTATTTTACCTAGCTAGTCCATTAGCAAGTTTTATTCACATGTTAAGTTTACTTAAAGGTTCTAGGAATATTTCTAGAAGTCTTAGTTTTCATGTTTATGTCTTATGTTCTTATGACATTGAATTCTTGAGTCCTAGGTTATTTAATGTTTTTTTGAGCCAATTGTCTCATGTTATAAGATTAAGACACATGTCATGATCTTGTATAATACTATCTCTCATATTGCCTCTATAAGCAAGGCTCCTCTTGCATCTTGCAAGACATATAAAAATCATATCAACACATCTTATACTATATTGTATTCTTGCTTGGTTGAATATCATCTCTTGTTTCCGCTTCTCTCTTGTGTGGGAGGTTATTTGGTGTTGCAGATTGATGATCCTAGTTTGATCCTAGCTACTCACTTCAACATGATATCAAAGTGTGAGTGATTCCAACATGGTATTAGGTCTTTTGAATCTAGCAAGACTCTTCCTTTTTTAGAGAGTTTCTACCATCAAGTTTTGTATAGACCCTATCTTACATGTGTGTCTTTGGTGAGATATGATGATTGCAACTCTTTTGGTAGTACATTTTTGTAATGCCCCAAGCTGACATGCTTAGAACAAAAAATGATGGAACAACTTGTTATTTTGAAATAATGAAAACAATATTGATAATGCAATAGTGACATGTTACACTTACACAAAAATATGCACACAAGTGTCACATAAACTCAATGACACAATAACAAGGACAACACGATAACCTTACTATTGCATTAGAAAGATGGAAATAGTGTAAAAATAACTAGTTGTTGTATAAATCTACCATAGTGAGCATGTATGAGAGAAAGAGAGAGGACAACACCTACATCATGATCAGTTACTAAACCACAATCATGTTCTCTCATATAACACCACACTGAGATAGGATGAGGGAATCATCAACCTCTAGTCTACATCCAGACACACTTCATAAGCCTAAACATATCAAAAATCACAAAAGGTTTCCTAACCAAGAGGCACAACTCTCCACTAATTGGAATAACATGTCACTTCTAGACAACAACATGCTTTCCAAGATGCATTATTGCAATGTGGCATCACACAAGTGGAAGAATATTACTACACTACACCCATTGACCTAAGAGGAGTATTATGGTAACCAACAAGGTCAACCATGAAGGATTACAACCTTCCAAAGTTTTCACGACACTATTTGGAGAATCTCACTAACCCTAGGTTTGAAAATAGAGAAAATTTGGAAGAGGGCACATAAAATAAAGAAATAGAATCCATAATATCTCAATGAAAACAAATAATAAAATTCTAACAAAAAAATAGACCCCTAGGACCATGATGAACAACTTCCATTTACATGGTTTTCCTATACAGGGCTCTAAAACAAAGAAGAAAGATCAAGTCCTGAGACAAAGATACTTTGACTAGGTTTCAAAGGTTCAATAAATGAAAATGACTAGAATAGGAAAAATAGAAAGCATATAAAATATTCATCACTATTATTAGGATAATAAAACCACTAGCTAGATCAGGTAGAGAGGGTTAACATTCTATATTTGTATCGGGAATGTGACCACACAAGTATAAGACCAAGACACCTCAACAATGTTAATCAAAATTTTGAGTTTTAAGCCTACAAAAATAGGATTCCCCACTACTGAACAAGCTACCTCAATATGCAACTAGGATTCCCCAATAATTACAAGGCTACCCAAGTAGACTTAGTTAAATTTTGGGCACTCTAGGTCAATTTTGGGCAAAACAGGGCTTCCTAGGTGCAGTACCAAGCCACCCAACTACGAAATAAGGTATTTAAATTAATTTTAAACACCAATTAAAATATTCCTAAGCTCATTTTATCCTTTTTCATATTACAATTATGAAATCCACATTACAATCATGCTTGGTTCCAACATCAAGATGTGTAACTAATCTAATAGGCTTACCATTATCAAACCTTATAATCCTTTTCAATGAGATGTCGAATAAAAACATTATTATATTTTGAATCAAATGGGAGAAAATATAAATAATAATAAAAACATTTTCCACATTAAAGTTTCACTTTTAACTCTACCACAATCCTTTGATCCCCAATGGTAGTTACCATGCCTCTTGACCTTGTGGAATCGAAAGATCCACTCCCACCATGTGCTAGGAGATAGTCACATGGGACAATCACAACACTCACACCAAACACATTGGGAGGTGGCTTATAACCAATGTAGACATAACTAATAAAATCAACATACGCATCATAGAAATTACTCATCCAAAATATACAAAATGGATCATTTATGGTATACCACATTTTCAGGTTTGAAAAACTCACCAATATCACATCAAAAATATATATTAGGTAAACTCACCAATGCCACTTCATATAAACATCATGGGGTACTCACTACTAGGATACTATAAGAATCATCATTAGGATAACTTACCAATGGTAGATCATAAACACACAAGACACTAGGGTAATATGTTAGAGAACTAGGAGGAAGTGTCATCATGGTGCTCACTGATATGACATGTGTGGAATATAGTACCTATCTCATACTAATGAGAGTAATTGAACTTACAAGATCTAAGCTCCTCAAGTTGGCATGTCTTCTCAAACATCCTTAGCCTTTACAAGCACTCAAGGCATGAGAGGGGCATCCATTATCTTAGTTAATTTATTATCCGTGTTTCATTAATTACCACTTAATTAGATGAATCCCCACCTATGATCAACCTAATTTATACTTTGGTTCAAGGAAACAATGGGATCCACTCCCATACATGTTCTATAGTACCTTATTCCTAGGCTCTTTGCACTGATTGACAAGTTGGCACAAAAAACAATGCACAAAATTCAATTTCATCAAAGTTTTCTAACAAGTGACTGTAAGAATTGTTTTAATAGTTCACAAAGGATACTTTTGTCAAACATTAAAACTCATCACATTTCTTATACAACATTCAAGTTTTCTCATTTTCCAATACACTAAAAACCAATAAATTTTCCCAAAACCCCATTAAAATTTTCTTCAAAAATTATTTTTCTAATTTCAAAAAAATTTAAGTATCTTTTTTCTCTAAATATGACCAACAATACACTTTTCAAGTCAAATTTGTATTTCATGCATTTCCCAAAACATTGGGTATTAGAACCTCATATTAAAAAATAAAAATACAAAATAATAAAAATGAGCATAATATTTTTTAAATTAAATAGATTTGGGAGGTTTCTACACTCCCCTAATCATATTCTAACTTTTTGAATTCAAATAAATTGACCAAATTAAAATAAATAAATAAAATACCTCAAACTTGATCAAATTTTGGAATGAAGAGCATGTCATGCACACTAATTGAGAGGTCGCAAGAACCGACAAACAAACGTGCACTACCCTCCCAATTCCTAACCCAATAAATTTGAACTCTTTGAATTCCTCATCCAATTGCACTCCCAATAAACAAATGAAATTTTGACCCAAAAGAGGGTTTTTTCCCTCTCCTATTTCTTCCCAACCAAATGCATAATGAAATTAAAAATCCCATTTTCCTATTTACCCTTTTTCTATCTTCTAATTACCTTCATTTTTCCAAAATCCAATTAAGCATTTAAATTCATTCATAAATATTATACATCATTTAAATTCATGTTTTAAATCCATATAAGCACATATTCATTAAAATTTATAAAATTTAGAATTCAAATAGGATATTTAAATCAAACATTTAACCTACAATTCCCAACCCAAGGAAGTTTTGGAATTTAATTTAACAATATAGCTTAGCTTTATTTGTATTTTCATTCTATTTTTCCCCTTTCCCAAAATAGAAGAAATGTTTTAATAACCAATATAATAGACATTTAGGGTATGTGCAAGATCATGATGGGCCAAAAAATGGTGATATGATGGGTATGTGTAGGGTATGTGCCTGACAACTTTAAAGTTTTACCCAAAATTGATGAAGTGAAAAGCACTTTTTAAAGGAGATTCTCAACTTTCCACCAATATAAATTATGCTTTACTTTGAATTTAATAAATAATTATTATTCATTTTCTCTTTGAATTACGACTAAAGTTCTGATTGATATGCTAATTGAAAAATATTTATAGCTTTCAAACGGTATCACATTTTTTTAATCTGAAACATGTGTCATATTCTATGCTTCACATACTATAGGATTAAGAAAAAAATGAATTTCATGAAGTTTTGACCAAGTTAAGGTGGTCAGACATATGAGTTTTTATATTTTTTAAAAGTTATAATAAAAAATTCATAATTAATTATCTACTTGGAAAAAAAAATTACAAAAAATATGTATCACATCAGGGCATGAGTCATCTACTTATATCTAAAATCTTATAAGAAAATATTATCATTTTTATGTGGTTAGGGTGGTAAAAAAGACACCTACTTCTTATTTTTTCCCAGAAATTTAAGTACTAGTGCATGGGTGATCCCACAATAGTGGTTTACAATTCTTGGCCAAACTAGACACTAAAATTATTATTTTTAACTAAATCTTCACATTTAGCAGATAAACCATGAGAAATTTGAAGATGATGCAAACTAGAGTCTCTCCACATTTTGTCTGTAGATTCTAAAAATATTTTTTTCAAAATTTTTGGAATCCGATTGCACTTCTTTTTCCATCTCCCATGAAAACTGGTCTTTTTAAGAAAACAACATTTTTAAAAAGTGATGCACACTATATAACGCATAACTTTTTTTCCTTGAAGGATAAAATTCTAATTCTTTCAAATTTAGATTTTTAACTACGATATCTAGTGCTTCAACTTGGTTAGATAGTTTTTTATTGAATATTTTTTTCTTTAATAAAGTTTCAAAGTCAAACCAATTACAATTCAGATATAGCGCAACCATATAACGTGTAACTTTTCTTGTATGTATCAAAATTTATTTATTTATTGTTGGATGAAGGACTCCAATATTTGGTGCACTCATATTTTTCAAAAAAAAAATTGATAATTTTCTATTTGTCCACATGTGCAGAACAAAGAGCTTTATTTTAAGTGAAAAACCTATACTTAATAAAACTTAAAAAAAAATAGATAATAAAACCAAAAAATATAAAAAATTATATTCATTGGATAGCTCATTTTGAGGGCTACCTGATACCAATTGGTTTTGTGAAGTCTCCTCCATTTTATTCTCAAATCAAGCTTTGAAGTGCAAAATTCTAGACAATTTTGGTGCCTAGGAGGGTGAAGGTGAAAAAAGGGTGGTTCAGTCGAATCACTATTTGGTCGAACATAGGTTCGATTGAACATATATTTGAGTGAACCCATTTAAAATACAATTAAAAATGCAATTCATGGGGGTTCGGTTGAACCTGGTGAGATGGTTTGGTCGAACCCCATGACATGAATCCATTTTTAACCATTTGTTTATTTTTGTTTTTGGTTTGTTTTCCCTTTTTCTGTTTCCAATTTGTTTTTTTTTTGTTTTCCCATTTTTTAATAGTTGTATTTTATAATATATAATACTAATATAAATCTAAATTATATTCTTTTTATATTATAATATATAATATACTTATTATTACAATATAAATATATAATAATAATATATAATTATTATTAATTATATATTATTATTATAATATATAATTGTTATTATTATAATATTACAAGTATATAAATGGTTGAAAAGTATTTTGGGATGAGTTTTGGATTGGGTAGTTTAGTTGAGGGTAGGAATGATTCAAACAAAAGGTTTTCTTTGAGATCTCATCTAACAATATTGGAATGGCACAGCCTTGTTTCGTTGCCCCTTAGCCAAGTTCTAATATGAACATGAACATTTACAGCTTCGCACCCAAGCTCTCCTTGACACTGACCTAGTTTTTCTCTTCAATCAGAAATCATAAAAACATGGGTATTAATGTAAAAATGCGTATGAATTTGATTTTCTTAGGGGAATTTTGTTTGTTTATAGATATAAGTAAGTATATATTTGTGGTGGGAATTGTTATACAGATAAGTAGCTTGGAAGGAAAAGGAGACATGTTTGGCAGCAATGGTGGAGAGTCTCAACTTGGTATCTACAAAGAGATGAAGAGTATGAGAGCAGGTCTGGCAGTGACAACATGGAAGGGAATGGATCTGATGATGAGTAGGAAGATAACCATCCTAAAAAGAAGCGCTATCACATGCATACTCAGCAAATTCAAAAATCCCATATGCACCAATTGCGGAGGACCTATTATTATTGTAGAAGTCAGTCTTCAAGAGCAGCAACTGCATATTAAGAATATTCAGTTGAAAGATGAGGTTCGTTTGCATAGCCTAAGTAATTTAATGATGCATATTCCATATTTTGTATTCTCAAATGCAAACTATGGTTAAAATGATTATGAGTCACTCCTTTTTTAGTTGTACCTATTCTAATTCTAATGTATTTATAACCCTATTAACCTCCTAAATTTTATTCTCTCTAGAAATCTTTTTAGTGCAATGATTTTCCCACCATGATGAAATTGCTTCATATCATATAATGTATAAGATTTAAAGACCCAAAAGGTTATTTTGTTCTCATGCTTTAAACCACCTGAGCAGTGAAGTTGAAGATTCGTTAGCTTTGTGCTTATGGGTTTTCTTTAACTATTCTAATGTTTTTTTTAATGCCTGCATGGCTTTTTTCAACTAGAGAGAATGGCAGCTATGGCTGGAAATTTTTCTGGAAGGTCCATATCATTGACTTGAGAGAGAGATATTGGGGGAATGGGAGAGAGAGGGAGAGTGGGGGTAGGAGAGAGAGACTTGAGAGAGAGATATGGAGGGAGAAGGAGAGAGATAGAGGGTAGAGGGTTTAAGGTTTTAGGTTTTAAGGCTAGAGGGGAGCTCAAGATAGGAGCGAGTGAGTGAGTGAGAGAGAGAGGGTTTAATGGTTTAAGGCTAGAGGGGAGCTCAAGATAGGAGTGAGTGACTGAGAGAGAGAGAGAGGGCTTAAGGTTTACGTAGGGGGAGCCCAAAGACAAAGGAGGGAGGAGTGAGAGAGAGAGGGACATGGGTTTGAACTGGCCACTTGGGTAGAGGGTAGAGGGATCTAGAGATAGAGGAGAGAGAGAGAGACTTGAGAGAGGTAGAGGGTAGGAGGAGACTTGAGAGAGAGGAGATGGGAACCTGTGAGAGAGAGAGAGGTAGAGGGCACAAGGTCTTAGGGTTTAAGGGTTGAGGGTAGAGGGGAGAGAGGGAGGGGTAGGAAGGAGAGAACGGAGAGAGTGAGAGGAGGGAGTGGGAGAGAGATAAACGGTAGGGCACAAGGACATGCAGAGGGAGAGAGGACAGGGGTAGGAGGAAGAGACTTGAGAGAGAGAGGGGGAGTGGGAGAGAGATAAAGGGTAGAGGATAGAAGGGTTTAGGGTTTAATGGTTAAGGGTTAAGGGTAGAGGGAAGCTTGAGATAGAATTAGTGAGTGGGTGAGAGAGAGAGGGTTTAAGGGTTTAAGGATTAAAGGTAGAGGGTAGAGGGGATCTAGAGATAGGAGTGAGTGAGAGAGAGAGATGAAGAGTGGTTCTAGGAGGGAGAGACTAGAGAGAGAGGGGGAGTGCGAGAGAGATAAAGGGTAGAGGGCACAAGGGTTTAGGGTTTAAGGGTTAAGAGGTAGAGGGGAGAGAGGGAGAGACTTGAGAGAGAGGGGGGTGGGAGAGAGAAAAATGGTAGAGGGTAGAAGGGTTTAGGGTTTAAGGGTCAAGGGTTAAGGGTAGAGGGGAGCTTGAGATAGAATTAGTGAGTGAGTGAGAGAGACAGGGTTCAAGGCTTTAAGGATTAAAGGTAGAGGGTAGAGGGGACCTACAAATAGGAGTGAGAGAGAGAGAGAGAGAGATGAAGATTGGGTCTAGGAGGGAGAGACTGGAGAGAGAGAGGGGAAGTGGGAGAGAGATAGAGGGTATAAGGGTTAAGGGTAGAGGGGGTAGGAGGGAGAGACTTGAGAGAGATGGGGGGATAGTGGGAGAGAGATAAAGGGTAGAGGGTAGAAGGGTTTAGGGTTTAAGGGTCAAGGGTTAAGGGTAGAGGGGAGCTCGAGATAGAATTAGTGAGTGAGTGAGAGAGAGAGAGGGTTTAAGGCTTAAAGGCTTAAAGGTAGAGGGTAGAGTGGATCTACATATAGGAGTGAGTGAGAGAGAGAGAGACGAAGAGTGGGTTTAGGAGGGAGAGACTGGAGAGAGATAAAGGGTAGGGGGTATAAGGGTTTAGGGTATAAGGGTTAAGGGTAAAGGGGAGAGAGGGAGAGGGGTGGGAGGAGAGACTGGAGAGAGAGGGGGGAGTGGGAGAGAGATAAAGGGTAGAGGGTAGAAGGCTTTAGGGTTTAAGGGTCAAGGGTTAAGGGTAGAGGGGAGCTCAAGATAGAATTAGTGAGAGAGAGAGAGAGAGGGTTTAAGGCTTGAAGGTAGAGGGTAGAGGGGATCTAGAGATAGAAGGGGGGAGAGAGAGAGAGAGAGAGAGAGAGAGAGAGAGAGAGAGAGAGAGTGGGTCGAAGAGTGGGTCTAGGAGGGAGAGACTAGAGAGAGAGGGGGAAGTGGGAGAGAGATAAAGGGTAGAGGGTAGAAGGGTTTATGGTTTAAGGGTTAAGGGTAGAGGGGAGAGAGGGAGAGTGGGCAGGATGGAGTGGGAGAGAGATAGAGGGTATAGGGTTTAGGGTTTAACTTGGTTAAGGGTGGAGGGGAGAGTGGGAGAGGGGGTATGAGGGAGAGACTTGAGAGAGAGGGGGGAGTGGGAGATAGATAAAGGGTAGGAGGTACAAGGGTTTAGGGTTTAAGGGTTAAGGGTAGAGGGGAGAGAGGAGCTTGAGATAGAAGGAACTTGAGTGAGTGGGAGAGAGATACTTGAGAGAGGGAGAGGGTAGGAGGGAGAGATGTGAGAGAGAGGGAGGGAGGGAGGGAGTTAGGGTTTAAGGGTTTAAGGATAGAGGGGAGCTCGAGATAGAAGGAGTAAATGAGTGAGAGAGATAGAGGGTAGAGGGTACAAGGGTTTATGGTTTAACCTAGTTAAGGGTAGAGGGGGGAGAGGGAGAGGGGGTAGGAGGGAGAGACTTGAGAGAGAGAGGGGAGAGTGGGAAAGAGATAAAGGGTTTAAGGGTTTAAGGCTATAGGGGAGCTCAAGAAAGGAGTGAGTGAGAGAGAGAGGGTTTAATGGTTTAAGGCTTAAGGGTAGAGGGTAGAGGGTAGAGTGTTAAGGGTAGAGGGAAACATTCTATTTCCATTTGCGATATTTTTTGTGAATTAAATTGATGGAAAGTTTTTTTTTTATTTGCATTGATTTATGTTTTAAATGTGTGCAATAATTTTATAATTAGATAATACTTAGTTTTAAAATTTACATAATTTCCCATGGAACAAATATGTACATATAATTGTAATTTACGTAAAATGATTTACAACTATGTACTTGATTTACTATAAGTTCTCACTTGAATATGTATAGGGTTACAAGTGAACTTGAAAATCATGGATATAATCTAAGTCAAAGATTCTAGTTCAGCCCGCACTTAAATAACATGTAGAATTTTTTGATGATCTTCACTATCTAGTCTCCATTTTCTTCAGCCACATGCATGTCGAACTACATGAAGATGTAGGGCGGTAGAAATTATCAAGTGACTCTATTGATATACCTTGTTATTAGGTTGATAGTCAACAAAATGAATCTTGTGCTGAACAACTTTGACTTGTTTTAGATATGTCCCTTGCACTACAATAGAACCTGCATGGTAAACATGAACCTACTTCTAGTAAGACATATGAACGTGTACAACATTTTCTTACTCAAGGTTTGTACAATATATATTTAATGTTTATAATGTAAATCACGTACATGTAAACACAATGTATATATAATTTTAAATTCAAACTCAACTGTGGGAAATGACATTCCATCACTTGTTTTAGGTTGTGTTAGCTTATTCCTCTCTTCTATGCAATGCAATAAATAATCGCTAACACCTTCAATGTTTCCAGGATTTGCTATGACTTCAAAAACATCTACTCTACACCAAATTTACACACAAAATTTCTAAAAAAATTAGAAATTTCTCTAGACATTAAAGATCATTAACTAGATATATATAATATATAAATTATTAAAAACTTTCACATGTACCTTTTCTAACCAATCCTGATATATGGTCATAATCAATTGAAATCAAAGGAATGTCTTCAAATCTTTCTTCCTCATTTTCATCATATGTTTCTTAAACAACTAGTGGCACCATATCCCATTTTCCAACATATCCAAGTTCTTGGTTGTTGCATGCATGATCGGAGTTTCTTGCAATGCACTCAGTGCAAAAACAAGAGTAATCCCTTGTGTGTAATGTCCATCCATGGCGACTATCTGAACTCCTAACGCAATGCAAAGATCTTGTTTTTTCTACCCTCTTACATCCATGCATTGATCTTCTGTCCACACCTAGATACATGTAAAACAAAAAACTTATGTGAAAAAACATGTATATAAATATAATTTTTAAATTTAAATAAATTCAATTTTTTGAAAATGTAATTTATAGATACCTAATATCTCCCAAAATAGTCTATGTGGAATGTTTCGGTTTGTTCTTGAAGATGTTCCGACCACATTTGATGCAAAGTGTTTCTTGCACCATTCAACAACATCATGTGCATTGTCTATACAATCTTATGGATAACTCATTTGATGTTTTCTTAAAGCTCATTTGATGCAAGCTCTTGCTCCATCATGCTCACCCTTTCCATGCCCACTCTAAAAAAAATTCCAAACATGTGGTATTTTGTAGATTTTATAATATCTACAAAGTGCATAGAATGGTTGTGAAGATTTGAATTGTGTCACACATCCAGCTGACCATATAAAATTCTTTTCAAATTTTACACCCCTGCTTCTCAAATTCTCAAAAAAAATTGGAAAGAAAAGTTTGACAAAAAGCATGTCATGCTCTTTATCATCACTAATATAAAAGCAATATTCTTTCTTTATGGCTCGTTCTTCATCTGTACTCTCAACACCATCCAATTTTGATTGTGCATGTCAATAACACACATGAACCATAATAGTGATCTAATTTGAAAAGTAATACTCCAATTGAATCTCCTTTTGATGTATGAAGGAGTAATTTTCTGCAAAGTTGACTACTGATAGAACTGTTCCAAGTGGGAAAGTATCTCTCAATGTTTGGAATTTTTGTGCTTGCCACTTAACAAAAGAGGAATGATGTATGTATGATTGTATCAATTTTCAAAAATCTTCCATAAATTTTCCAATAGGAATCTCCTCTTCTACATAGTTCAACCTTGTGGATTCTTTCCCAAAACTTTTTTGCAACTTTACATACTTGTACCTGTGTGAGTAAAATATGTGAATAAGTAATAAACCACACAATGAATGAAACATTACATTAGAGAATTCAAATAATAATCTAATAAAATTGAAACAAATAAACTCTCTAAAAATAGTACTTAAATCTTGCAATTTACTATCTTTGTTAGGTCATTATCCTCATTTCTTGAAGGAAATTGAGCCAAATTTCCACGTCTCACAAATTCCTTTTATGCAGTTTATTTGAGGTCCACTTTCATGATCACATAAAATAGCCTTTATGAACAAACTTGCCTAATTAGGAGGTGCATTTTGAAACTGACAACTTTCTTCTCTCATCTTTCGAAAGACCTGATAGTAGAGATCAAATTCAATATGATAATGACAACAACAATTTTCAAAAAACTTATTTATCTTCACATAATATGGCTTTAACCTTTCAAATATTGTTTTCCCAATATTTATATGAGGATATGTATTACAAAAGTTTATATACATCTCAAATTGTGTTATGTCTAGCCAATGTTTGATATGATTTTCATAAATACCAAGCCCATCCTATGTCTCATAACATCTCTAGTATTTGATGATGGACAATTCTGATAATGCCAAAAAATCGAGGTCAAGTTCCTAACATCTTCAATCTTGTCAGAATGGGGAGCTCTACACATAATTGTCCAATTTCCTTATGAAATCTCATCCAAAAACTTTCTTTTTTTCTCATATCTTATTAATGTGGTTCTACTATAACCAATTTTAGCCAAAAGTGGAGACATTTTTCTTTTTCTTGCTATATCTTGATGTACAATAGATGTCAACATCACCCTTCTTGTAGTGGACTTATCCACTGATCGAGATCCTTTCCCAATGGAATCTAAACCCTTTGTAACATTTTGAGAAATATCCTTTTGTAATCACATGTGTTTCTTCTTATTTGATGCCGAATGTACACCCAACAATTGTAATGACTTTGTCAGCTCATTACAAAGAAGTAAATGTGATAACAATTGGGGGTTTTCAAGTCTATCAAGATGATTGATTATTCTATTTACAGATTTAGTTATTGACCTCTTTCTCTTATTATAAGGATGGTTGGCATAACATTTTATCTTCTCCATATCCATTTCAAGCAAATGATCTAAATTTCTATAAGAAATTTGTTTCATCACCTTTTCAGCTAGTTTTATATGCTCATGCATAGCAGTAGAAGGAAGTGATCCTAACCCCTCTCCAACATACATTGTTTGAACTTGGGCCTCCTCCCTATCTTCAAGGTCCATGCATTCTTCAACGGATTCATTTGATCCAATATCTAGATTTGGCTTGACTTCAGCATGAGAGCTTCTTGCTTGTTGAGCCCTTTCTACATGTCACAAAATATTTTGCAAAGAAAAGTGAGAGATGATTCTATATAAGTGAAGTTTATGTATGCAAGAAAACAAAGTGATAAGACGTGATCCTATAAGTGACAAAATTTTTGAACAACTAGTTTTATATGCTCATCCATACTAGTAGAAGGAAGTGATTCTGACCCCTCTCCAACAAGCATTGTTTGAACTTGGGTCTGCTCCCTAACTTCAAGGTCCATGTGTTCTTCAACTGATTTGTTTGATCCAATATCTAGATTTGGCTCGACTTCCACTTGAGAATTTCCTGCTTGTTTGAATTTAAATGCAAGCAAAGAAAGTGAGAGACTATGAGTTATTTAAGTGGAGTTGAAACAAATAAAATAAAATATTCTTAAACTTATGAATTCCATGGAACAAAAATAATTGGAAATAGATGACAAGAAATTTAAGTAATGTCTATGCAAGATGAGTATTTTTTAGTATTAAAGTTTCCAAGTTAAATCTAACATGGTTTTCATAAAAGGCATGCATATTTATCAGCAAAACAAATTGAGGTGTTAACAAAAGTCCTAAACACACACTTGAGAGAGAGAGAGAGAAGAAACAAGCATGTACCTTGTTTCTTTTTATGATAATTTTCCAATTTTTGTTCACGCCTCTTGTGTTCTTCTTCTTTTGATAATTTTCATTGAGATACATTTTTTCTTTTTCTTTGTTGTCCCATTTTATTCTTCAAGTTAAAGATGTCTCAAAACAAATCCTCTAGCAACTTAGTTAAATTCTCCTCCAAATTTTTCCTTGATTAATAAAAATGAAAAGTTGTCTTCTCCAATATTTACCTCCTTGAAAAATGTGCAAAAACCTTTTCTCCAAAATCTGTGAGCTTCAAGTGATATAAATGTGAATTAATCTTGCAATTTGATATGGAATAATGAAAAATAAGCTTGTATCTATATGCATATGGGAAAAAAATTATTCTAGTGTATGGAATAACTACATCCTAGATCATTAAATGAATCAAGTGGTAATAAAACAAGTTATTTCATTGTGGAGTTTGTTGTTTTTTAATGTATAGATATGCAACATATATCTTAGAGTAATTTTAGAATTTTGTTACTTGTCAAAAAGACAATAGAGGTATAATTTGAATTGAATTTTCTTATTGTTTCAAAGAATAAATTTTTCATATAATTTAATAATGGTGTAGATTAAGAGATTATTTATGAAATAATTTAACATAAAAAATTTATAACTTAGAGGGTTCAAGTGTTTCAAGGATGGTATATAATTATAAAAGGAATGTTCCTACCTCTTCTTTATAATTATATTTTATAACTTGTTTATAAAATATCATTAGTCTAGTTGACCTTGAGAGTCATTTATTTTATATTTTTTGACTTCTTACTATAAAATTCAATGGGTGTACATGCAAATTATTTATTGTGGTCAACATGAATGGACTTAATTATAAAGTGGCATGTTCATTTCCTAAAATTCTACTAGAGATCAAATGTATATCATATAAGGAAACGTAAGTTCTAAGAGATCATCAAATAAGCAAATGTATGTATATTGAATATAAGAAAATGTATACATATATCATATAAAAATGTAAACATAAGCAAACACATACATACATGTAAATAGATTCAATGTATAAACATGTAACATGTTATAAACAAAGTGACAAATGTATGTATATAAGCAAAGATCATCAAATGTTGAATACTAAAGATCACCATATAAGCAAATAGCCAAATGCATGTATATAAGCAAATATCATCAAATGTCGAATACTAAAGATCATCATATAAGAAAATACATGTAGTAAAGATCATATATCTAGTGTAAGGCCTAATATGATTGTCGACTCCTAGTCAAACAACCATCTAAATGAGAACCTTCCTACTTTCATGGATGTGTTGAGCCCTACAAATAAAAATGTGTACAAAATGTGTTAAATACATATAATTTATATTAAATAAATTTTATGAAAGTTATTTTTAAAAATCTACTTGTATAATTTTTAAATATCTATCTAGATCTATGTGCATACATAGGCATGTACATATACATGTGTATATATAAAAATTTAAAACTCACATGTCCACTGGTAGCAGATTCATCCACAGAGTCACATCAATGTACACGATCTAGAGGAATAATGCTAGGAGTGACATGAGGTATGTCCACCTACAATATATATACATATACATACATATATATATATATATATATATATATATATATATATATCAGTACATGAATATCTAGTTAAAACAAAAATTTAAAAATAATTAAAAAGGAATTGAAACATGCACATGCACACATACATGCACATCATCTAATATTAGATGACCTAAGTCCTTTGAAAATGGTTTCCTCCACCATATCAACTATATGGTCAAGCGACATGAACCAAAATTTGCATTCATCTGATCTATCCCATGTTGTGCCATAAATGATGAGTGAAGAGGACTATGCAGGTGAGATGGCATTGGTGATGATGTACCAGAAACAATCAACATCTCAATAAAACCCATAGTTTGTGCTGCTACCAAATGATTTGTAGGTGAATCCTAACGTGCACTAGTGTTGGGTTGAGAGTGATGGGATCCTAGAAGTGAACAACCTCTATGTCCCAAACGATCTCTAGCATGCTCTATATTGATCCCATAGTTTGTTGCAATGGAGGCATATGCCTCCAAGAGGTCCTCAGCTAAACAATGCAGAGTCATGTGTGCCATATATCCTGTAAGTGCGTCAAGTTGTGTAGGAGTAGGGATGTTCACCACCATATGAGGATCCATGGTGGTCCATTGTGCTGAAAATGGTGTGAATTGAGAACCTCTAGACAAAAAATACTAACCTACATGATCAGTAGATATCCTACTGGTGGTAGCTACAATGTCACCTATAGTGTCAATTGCTTCATTTTGGGAAGCAACGACAACCTCATCTACTATGGGGGCTAGAGTTGGGGTGAGAGTAGGAGATCTCTCACCAATCAATACCCTAAACATTGGGGCTGGTCTATCTACTTGATGATAGGTGGGCCTATCAGCAATCCTACCACACCCCTGACTAGCATATGGTGGAATGTCCAAGTAGTTGACTTTGAGGCCCAAATGGACCTCAGCATACAACCGCTGAAAAAAATACAATAGAATTTGGTCATTGTTTGGCTATTGACCATGTGCTATGAGAAAATGTGGGTAGATCAACAAGGCCATAACACAATTGACACATCTAGTGACCTGGTATCCCCTAACCTTACGCACATTTTGATAGAATGGAAAACAAGTGGTTTTTATCATTTCTTTGGTCACACTATTCTATATTTTTTTAAGAGGAATGTCACCATGTACTTCTTCCCACATGCAGGAAAGAATAGCAGCTATTCTCTTTGGGGAATATGAACTAGTCCTCTCAAGTTCATCTCTTAGTTTTTCTAGACTATGTAATATTGACATGCATGGTTAAGTATATACCCCTGGGTTTGCACCGTGTACTAATGAGTCTCTCAATTTCTTAATCTCATTAGTGGTATTTGCAAACAAATCTTCTAGCTCAAGTGGAACATCTACATTTTCCATGTTATATATATGTATGTACACCTAAAGGAGCAATGAAACCTTGGTAAATAATATATGTAGATATAGGGAATAGAAATCTAAAACAATTGTAACAATTCATCTACTCATCAATAATATTTTCATACCATTAACAAAAAAGCATTCAACATCTATGTAGTTTTTAATAATCAAAACATTCAAATTACTAGATTGCACACAAAACATAATTTAAAATAGTTCTCTAGTACAAAATGTGCCATTAAAGACTTAAAAAATATTGATAAAGGTTGCATCTAAGATTTATTTCCTACAAATAGTAATAAAGGGAAAGCATCATTACTTAACATTGGTGGTAATGTAAAATCAATTTAATCATTATTGAAGATACAAATAAGAGAAGAAAATGAGACAGATGATATAAGCTTGTAAATATGATTTCTAAATTATTGAAGCAATATTTTGATAACGAGGAAACCAAAAAATTAGAAATAAACTTCCTCATATCCATAAAGAGAATTTGATAGGAGGAAGGGACACATGCACATAATATTTATCATGAAAGTTACCATATAATGTACAAGAACATGATACTAAGGAACAAAGGTTTCTTATAAGTACAAAACAAACCTAGATGAAGATTTAACCCTAGTACAAAAAGAAAGAAATAATGAAAGAATAGGAGAAAATGACTTGATTTATCTTTGAATATATTTTTTCTATTATCTCAAATCTTATAGATAATATATAATCCTCCATATGAAAATATGGTTATATTTACTCATTTAGATAATATTTAATAATTATTTTATTACTCTTATTTTTATAAATTTCTTGGATATTATAGTAAAATAAATCAACTCTTACATTTTTTAAAATTTAAAAGTTGTGTATACAAATTCCACAACTAGATATAATGGACTAGACCTTTGTATATAATGATGCACAATGATCAATCCTTCATGTTCCAAATCTTTGTGTGGGTATTTTACTTCATCCCACCATCTTCTTTAGTTTTCATGATAGGTAGGTATTCCTAACAAACCTAGGAATCATCCATTGTTGACCTATCTTATTTCAAAATTAATTTTGTTGATGATTATACTTGAAACTCTAATTTTTAAATTTTATGTAGTAATGAGTACCTATAACACTTGGTGAAACTAACAAACCAACACTATGATTGTTTCTCTTCCTTTATCTTATCCCAATATTTCATGTTGACTTCTTGTATTCCTTTAAGAACAGTAAAGAGTATAATAGTATAAAATAACTTTAGTATAATATTTATCTTTGGGATATTATTTAAACTTCACCTTAATATCATGAGTTTCTTCATAATTCTATACAAAATATCCATATTCCCTCTTTTACTAAGCCTATTGAAATAGTTGCCCAAATTGGGTGTATTATATACTGACATTATGGAGATTACATTCTTCCATCTAAACTTCACTGCAATGTGGTTTAATAGAAGATTATTTATTTTCTAATCATTTTTGGTACTAAATCTATATGAGCATTAAGTATACATTGATTGAAAATGGTTTTTTAGTCTTAATATTTTTAGTCATTAATTCCTAAAATATATTTTTGTTTATACTTCTAATCTTACTCTTCTTGAATTTTCTATTAAAGTTTTTGTTATTATTCGATGAGATCCTTTGGGAACTATTATTTTCTTATCTAGAATCAAGCCCTATTTCACTTCACTTGTTATTCCATGTTATGGTAGGGAATAAATTTCTTATTATAAACTCCTTCACGGAAAACCTTCAATTCATGCAATAGGGATTGTTCCATCTAATTCCACCAAAATGTAATTTATTTTATATGGAAGTAAAACTTTCATGATTACATCAGATAATGATCTATTGTATTATTGTAAAATTAGTGATGAACTACTTTTATTTTTATATTCCCCTCTAGTTACCTTAAAAATAACTACATATATTTCTTTTATACAATTATTTAAGAGAGCATATACTCTCACAACCCTTGTAATTTTGACATTTTTCCTTTTATATGTATAATGTTCATGTTGGATTATATATGATTTGTTGGCATACTTTGTATTATTGATTGTATTATTCTAACATATATATATTGTAGATTTTTGTGTTTTTTGACATGCTTTTTTTGCATATCTTAGTTCAAGGGAATCAACTCCTTGATCAAACACACTGTATATCATTCTATGTATCCAAAATGTTTGATTATTTTCATGTTTTTCTTTTAGCATTTATTTTCTATACTTTAATTATGTTTTATCATATAGTGACATTAGCCCATTAAAGTGAAGGAAAATATGATGTCGAGAATTGCATATACTACAATATTAATTTATATTTCATTATCACGTTTTAGCATCTATATCCACAGCATAATTTAAGGGCCCATTTAACCCTCTTTCCTAACCTTCTCCTAGATCTAAGTGGAAATCTCATATTTTCCTACTTAATTATGTTAAATTTCATGTATTTTTATGTATTTGTCGTCTTCTAACATTTAATTATTTATGTATTTTTTCAAACATTAAATACACAATTATTTAAGCATCTTCATGACTCTAAAAATATCCTAACAATTTTCTTCTTTAAATCATTCTTCTTACTTGAATAAAAAATTCTAAGACATTTTAAATTATTTTTAATTAAATTTAACTTTAATTAAGTAAATATTTTATCAAAACTCAAATAGAATTATCCTCTTATCATTTTATTTTTTATTTAAACTACTTTTTAATACAAATTATTGTATTTTCAAAATTCATGTTCTCTCGCTACCATTTTAAAATGATAAATCTTCCTATTTTATAAAATACTTGCAATAGTCCATTATTGACATCTTTACAACTTGGAGCAAAATAAAGAATCTTCATTCTAATCATACAACTATATTTTTTAAATGCATGTTCCTCTTGCTACCATTTTATAAAATACTTACAATAGTCCATTCTTGATACCATTACAAGAAACAAAAGAAAGAATTTGCATTCTAATCATACAATGTCTTATAATAGCTTTCTCTATTTTCATAATATGTTGGATTTTATTCTTAACATCTCAAAAATGTCCTTTTTTATAACTAATTTTTAGGATTGAAAAAATATCTACAAAATTCTTTTTTTTCTCATTATTTGTCCAATTTTTCTAATACATTTTTTCCAAAACTTTCTCACCCCATTACATTCTATTCTTCCATATTTTAACACCAATCTCTATTTTTTATTCAAATTTGAAAGGCATTGTGTATTTTTATATGCAAAAGTTTAATATATCCCTCATGCGCTCCATTTAATCCTTAAAATTCTACAAATGCAGTATAATAGTATTTTTTTGACAATTATATTCTATATATTCTTTACATTGGAGCATTATTCATTTTACTCAAGTTCATGAAACAAAATTACTATTTATTTTTATTTTCCTACACTACAACACTTGGTTTCTCTTTGTTGCATTACATTTATTCTACATTATTATTCTTGGCCACTACAACATTATATGCTCTAGTTATATCTAACATTCTATTTCTTTATGTTATAATAATTCATTATATATACTACAACAATTCTTCATACAATTTATACTTCTATTGACTACAATAAAATTTTCTATTTGAAAAAATTCTTTTGATTTGCTTTATTCTCAACTTATATTCATTCTTCAAGCACATTCTAATTTCTTTACATGATATTAATTATCATTTAATATAACTTTGCAATGTTTTTCTACATATTATTTGTTTTCTTCTTTAGTGTTGTAAGGTATGTTATTTTTATTGGTCTTTTCTCTTTGAAAAGAATACAAACCTATTTTCTTTTTCATTTCTTCCTCTTACAAATATTATTCACTTATTGAATAATATTTGCTCAATCTACTAGAATTTTTTACTATGCCTAGTTTTACTTAAATGTATGCAAAATAGGCATGCATATAAAGACCACACAAATTATTTGGAAAAATGCCACAAAAAATGTGATATCATTTATATAAAACTATGGTTTGTTGCACTCTATTACAACAATTCATCCAATTAAGAGGTGATGTAATTTATTGATTCACTAAAAAAAATGGATTTGTATTCTTAAAATTATTCTCTAGTTAGACTCATGGAGTGACCAATTTGAAAATCAATTTGAACATTTCAATCACTTAGATAAAAATTTATCCAAAGAATAATTAAGTTAGTGTTATGCAACCAATAATATAGAAGCAATAAATTTATCCTATTAATTTTTATAAGGTTCCATTCAAGTATAATTTTGAATTCAAGTTTACAAGAAAAATAAGTCTATAATAATATTCACAAATAATATCTCCATGTTGATAATTTAAGCAATGCCTTCAACACAATCTATTAATGGATATAGAGAGAACTAAAAAATAGATATACTTGTAGGTTGGAAATATCCTCAAGATGGAACAAAATTAAATTTTGATTATACATTTTGGGGGAATCTTCGGGCTATAGATGTTGACTATTTTCTTCATAATTCTAATAGTTTTAAATTCTAATTAGAGGTTTGAGTAAACTTGGTTTAAAGATGAATAGAAAAAATAGTAGGAAGATCTCATTGTTAGGTTAATGCTAGTACATAAGAAAGGATATAATGAATTAGTAATAGAAGGTAGAGTTTTTACAAAGGTTGAGGCCCCAATTGGGGTATGTGTTCTTATGAAAAAGAAGCATTGAAGTGGTCCCAATTTTATATACATCAAGCTATTGGGGAAAAATATTAGAAAATTTCAATAAAATGCAATTGGCAACTCTAAAGCCAAATGAATATTAAAAACTTTCAAGAAAATGCAATTGGCAACAATAAAGCCCAATTTTACAAAATGCGTTTGTTTAAAATGCTTTAGAAACTTTCAAGAAAATGCAATTGGCAACTGTAAATCCAAATTTGGTTAAAAACTGGGTTTGTTTAAAAGGCTTTAGAAACTTTCAAGCAAATGCAATTAGTAGCTGTAAATCCAAATTTTAAATAATGGGTATTGTTTTTAAAAGGTTTTAGAAATTTCAAGCAAATGTAATTCATAGTTGTGAGCCAAAATGGAAGCTTGAAATAGGGTATATTCATTATAAATGTTTAATAAATTTTGTTCTCATAATGTGCCTTCAAGTTTTAAATGAAAATTTTGTTTGAAATTTTTGTTTTATTCAATTTTTTTTCATTTTACAAAAAAAAAATTGGTCTCGTGGAATCCATTGGGGTTTACAAATTTGCAATCAAATCCAATTTTAAATCACTGTGATTCAAGAAAGAAAGAATGCCAACCTTATTTTGGATGTCCTTGAGTCAATATTGAAATTGAGATGGTGGCCCGTTGCAAGTTTTTGTCATTCCCTATTGTTCACATTCATTCTCATTCGTTGCACACAAGCTCATAGTTCACAGGTTTGTTTCTTTTGTTCAAATGACAGTGATATCTTTTTGTTTTAAAAATACCCTAATTCAAAGGGGTTTGGTCGAATAGGGGTTCGATCGAACCCCTTTAAATAATAATTTATTAGTTGACTTCATTAGGGTTCAATCAAACCATATGGTTTGACCAAAGCTTTTGAAGGGTTTGGTCGAACATGTAAGTTCAACTGAACCCCCCTTCCTATTGAAATTTTAAAAAATGTCATTTTCCTTCTTCTCAATTATAAACCACTATTGTGGTTTCACTTGCATTGAAATTTCAAATTTTCACCAAATAGATTTTTTTTAAATAAACCTAGTAGTTTAGAAACTACATTCAATTTGCTATAGATTCTATTCTTACATATTTTTGAAATAATATGGATAACTTATTCAAATTTTTTTGTCAAGTTGCCTAAATCTAATTTTTCTATATTTTCATCGCCACTTAAGGGCCTGTTTTTCCCATGATGATCCTGCACATACCCTTTAAATTCCTAATACCTCATTTGTGAAAAATTAATAAATCAAATATTCACTAGTGTAACGCCCAACCGTGTGAACCCCAAAGGACAAATAAATAATAATTATAGCACAATTTTTTTTTAAAAAAAATAAACATAACATACAGGTAATACATATTGAATCATAACATGAAATTCATTTAAGTAGATTCATTAACATATACATCCCTTGGGGTACACAAGAGGAGTCATTACGAGACTGAGATCCACACAACAACAATAAAGAATAAAATCCAAAGATATAATCCATAACAAAATAAACATTAACAAATATAACACATACATGATAATCATTGAAAAGAAACCATCTGAGTACATAAATACAACATATGTATAATTAACTTAACATATTGATTATCAACTGCAAATAGCCACATAAGGTTTAATGTTACATTACAATTCAATATTCAAGAAGTACAATGATACAAAAGTGTTTCCAAACATAAATGGAAACCATACACAAGATAACATGATACAATTGAATAGATGAATACACCATATCAACTGGCTGCAAGACAAATACAACTCTGGAGTCGCCGCAACAGCACCAAACCGCACCTCTCGATCCTCGACTAGGGACCCAATGGGGTGCTTAGCACATTCCACCCGACCGTGTGAGTCCGAAGACCCACCCCCCGTGCTAGGAGCTAACAAGAAAGAGACCACAACCAAGAACATCCAAATAGGGAACCACAAGACTCAAAGCCATACAAAAGTATCATAAAACTCAAGAATTACAAGGACATAATCAACAACATCCAAGAGTCATTAAAATAACTTAAAATCATAAATCTCATCACATAAATCAAAGTAATGACCAATAAACAAGTAACCACAAGATGATCATGAAATATTTCCAAATTAAACTGAATTAATACACATAATACAATCCCAAATTGCAATTAAACAATATCATAACACAGTACCATAAAACTACAAGGTCATAAATCAAATATCAATGAGATCATACAAGACCACAAAATACACCAAAGATACATCAAGGCAATATTCACAACTCAAAATAAATCCATATATCAACAATCTAAACCAACTCCCACGACCTACTTCCAGAAGAACACAATAAAGTAAAACACATGGGCAACTAGGGGAGAGTGTCATCGCATAGCCTGCATGGGTTATCCTAGCCCTTCCTCCAAAACTGAGGAGCCGGCCCCCATCTATGGATCTCCTGGCCCTTCCTCCTACTTGAGGCACCGACACCATAGGGTAGCTCGTGTGGAGCCGATAACCTCTCATGAGGACGAGGTTATGACCTTGCCAACCACGGCCTTCTCAACCTTCCATTAGTCTGTGAAAGCACTAATGAAGATGAGGCATCCTTTTTTTTAATCTTGTAATGATATTACTACCCAACCCTCCTAAGTTAATTATTAGGTTTTCACTTGTTTACTAACTCACTCGTGGGTTATCCTGAGCCCTTCCCCTTAAACGGGGTGCCGACCCCCACGAGGAGCCACTCTCCCTAGAGACCCAACAACATCTAAACCAAGAAACCAAGGGTTGTACAACTTAACAAGAGCATTGGATCATAACTGAGAAGCATGTGAGGCATTACCCATCTCGCTATAATACATAATCAAAGTCTCAACAATTCCAGTACAACCCTTTTAAAATCATGAAACCAAAACACTTGCCAAATCAAGGGCACATAAAGAGAGAGAACATCAATTATCAATCATTTCAAGCCTCAGGAAGCCAAAAGAATGAAAACCCACAAACGAGGGTAAAGTGAAGCAACATGAGTATTTTCTCCAATAATTCCAACACAAGGATAAAATTTCCTCAAATATGAGATTAACTCAGAAAGACCATAAAAAAAAGGAAGATTCATCAATACCCAACCACAATTCAACAATGGTGTCACCTCAAAAGGGAATCATAGAAGAAAATCAACCTTTAATTCAACAAAAAATAATCACTTAATAAAACCAAAAGCCACCAACTAGGTATTCTATAGGAGACCTCCATTTTCTCCTCACAAGAACCCCCTTATAGTGGTATGTAAATCACCTTTAGAAGGACAACAACCTGAAAATGACAACAATTATTGCAAGGCCACAAGAACTATTTTCAATTTAAATATAATGAGTGAATACATTAAAATAAGATCAACCACCCCATCCAAACCACATAAACAACTTTGATACAAAATAAATCAGAAATCCAAGAAGATCAACTTCCCACAACTCATCAACAAAATACAAGTTCCCAATTACATTGCAACACAAATTAAATGACAAAGGATTCCTTGAATCAAAACTAACCTCCAAAGGCATTCACACCAACATGGAACCATCCAAAAACAATCCTTCAACAACAGAGATAAAATCATTCAACCAGGCATCCAAGGCACCAAATTTAAGAACACCTTAAATACTCAACCACACATCACTCCACCAAACACTTACATAATAAACATCAACCAAAAAATTCAATCGAGAACAATATTTATTAACCAATCAATTAACGATCAGAACTAAATAACTTTACAACTTACCCATACTAAAACAATTCATGATAACCATCACAAGTATTCTAAAAAGACTTATCATAAAGAGAACTTACAAATCAACCATTAAATGAATATAAAGGAAGTCAATTTTCAAGAGATTAAAATCCTATTTCACCAATAACTATCCAATTCAAGAATTACCCTAATCAATCTCTAACCATGCCCATACAACTAAAATTTTCCTTTCTTTTATCAACATAATTGAAAACTACTTAATAGATGGGTAGTTAACTTGTTACCATTTCATAACCACTTATAAATACAAAACATCAATTTAAACATTATTTCCACTTCCCTTCATCTTACTAACTTAACACTCTTCCAAAATTTGAAGTAATTGCGCAAACCACTTAAGACCATTTGTTATACTTTAAAATGATAATAATAGCAATACTCTAAATACTTAAACTACATATTCGAACTTACCACCTTAAAAAACTTAAATCTATCTAAATAAGTTTACACACATAAATACCTTTTAAAACCACTACATATTTATACATTTTAATTCTTTTGAAGAGGGAATGTAAAAAGAGAATAGATCTATTCTAAGAACCCAACACGTCTTCAAGACTCAATTTCAAGAATAAAAATAAAAAGATAACTGATTTAATTCCATAATAAATTCCATAATAAACTCCATAATAAATTCCATTCTCAAAATATTCACACTAAAACAAGAATAAAATAATCAATGCTGTCATATATTCATAAATTGTTTTTTTTACTACATTATACTATCAAAGTTCATAATTTAACAAATTAATAAATAATTCCTTTCTATTTTCGTGTTTTCACTATAATAAAATTTTATTTTGATCATACAATAATTAATCTGATTACAGATAGAAATAATTGATAAAATTAACAGTTAAATTAATGAACTCTACTTAAATGAATTAATAAATATATATATATATATACATACCCTATATATATATATATATATATATATATATATATATATATACTACCCTATATATATATATATATATATATATATATATATATAAATCTAAATATATATATATATATACATACATATATATATAAATATATATATTCAAAACAATTTACACGCGCATTAAAAATTATATAATTTTTTTGTTTTTAAAAAAAACAATTAACAAATATATTTTAAATGGAAATTAAATCCCATAAAAATGCCCGAACAAAGTACTCAGCCGCGGACTGTCACAGTAGTCCGACGGACTGCCGTGGACAGTCTATGGACTATATGCAGCAGTCCAAAGGACTGTCCACGGACAGTCCTTAGACTACCGCGCGAGCCCCAGACGGCCGAATGGTGGGTACGACCGAGGCCGAACCACCATTCGGTCGGCCCAAAATAAAAACAACATAAATTTTTCTATTTATTTATTTTTTTATATGTAAGCCGTGGGAACACGGCCGAACACAGATTCTTTGAATTTTCATAAATAAACATGTATAAACATAATTACATTTATATATGTATATAATATATATATATATATTTATATATATATATATGTATTTATATAATTCAAATTCAGAGCCTGATATATGAACAGGGCAAAATACACAGATACAAAATTTATTTTTAAGAAAATTATTTCTTTTTCCAAATAAAAAGATTATTCTTAAGTTGATTAATTAAATTTTCCAGACAAAACTACAATACTACTGGTTCTTTTTCTAGAATTCCCATCTTAGATATATTATAATAAACAACAGTACCATCTAACAATTAATTTCCTTTAAATAGACAATAGTCCCGAATTCCCAGAAAATTTCAATTTAATAAATGACAGTCCAGAACCCAACCAAATTCCATTTTCTCAATAGAAATCCCGATCCCCAGATGAAAATTTCATACACAGCAAACAATTCCAATCAATTGCTATTTTATTTAATGTTACAACAAATAATTAAGAGAAGAACCTGGTGTCCTGCGTTTGAAGAAGATCTGTAGAAGCTCTAATCCTTTTGTCGATCCAATCCTCCGCCAATGAATGTTTTCAGCAGCAGCCCAAGATCCTCCTCTCAACTCCAATCTTATTCCTCAATGTATTCTCAGAATAATCATAGAAGAAGAATGCAATACTATCACAGAAACATGAATGCCAAATTTCTCCAAAATCTCTTCGAAAAAGAGTCCCCCCTTCCAATTCAAAAATCCTCTAAATAAAATCTCACACAAGACTCTTCCATTTCCTCTTCCAGTGAATACCAAAAGTCACTTCTCCAAAAAAATTGAAATTTAACTACATTCAAATCCACAAAAGGTTGAGCTTTTTATTTGTTTATTTATTTATCATTTCCATGACAATTTAAATAAACACATGCACATTAAAATAATTACAATCAACCATTTGGAAGATTCTAAATAAGTATCCATCAAACTTCTTATTATAATAATTATCTTTTCAAGATTATTTATTCATAATTATTATTAACTTCAATTTAACACCACAATTTAAATCAATTTATCTAATAATATCAATTTTACTTTTTAACGAATTAGATTAATTTGATCATTGGTTCTAAATCATTTGATTTGATTTAATTGATTATTATTTTAATTTCTAATCATATTTTAAATAACTTTGCAAATCACTTATGATTTAATTAATTATTTAAACATGATTACTAACATATTATATTTTCCACATAATCAAATAACACAGTAATCAATGAAGCATACACAGAAACTCACACACAAGTCCAAAACAACTGACATGGAGGGGCATTACATCCTCCCCCCCTTAGACATCGACTTACTCCTGGAAGTCGAGCTTAATCAAAAACATGGAACACAACAATATTAATGATCATAAGCACATCAACAACATAAATTAAAACATCGATTAAACGTCATCAAGTAAACAACAAAAATTAAACAAACCAAAAATAAGGAAAGGATACCAAAACAAAAATGGTGACGGGGTTGCAACTAGACCAATTTGACAACACAAGGATAGATGACGAACTAGGTTGGGGAAACTTTCTTGTCAGTTCCTATTTTTTCCACGTCAATCCCATTGGGTGTTTATGATGCTCGCCCTGTCCTGACAATGCAGGTGGAATCGAGACTTAGTTCCTGCAATCCTGCATGCAAACAAACATTGTGCGCAATACATATATATCACAAATACATCATGAGAGGAACTCCCAACATAGTAGGGCACTCGTGAGCGAGTGATACCACACTGTCCCTCCCACTAAACAACACATAATAGTTAAAACAATTCTAGTAACTCATAAACAATTTGCTTCTTATTAGTTAGGAAATATTCGTATAAGGATACTAACCACAAATCTAATTCCTATACTGTATCAAAATTAATTACTACTTGACATTATAAGTATCTATACCTGCATATTACAATTACATTACCTTCGTCACTATGCTTTCTAAAGCCAACTTCCTGTAAATCAAAAGCTACCATAGAACATTGCACATTAGTACCAATAATTCAAGATGCATTTTAACCTCAAGATACTATATTCTACTAAAAATCATAGAATAATTATCCAAAAAAACTCACATCTTTGTTAAAACTCATAATTTTCACACAAAGAACTCCACTATAACCATTATTCAACACCAAATCTTACATCAATATCAATAAAAAGGCAAAATTTTACACCTTCACAGATTCAAGAAAACATAATTCATTACTCAAGGACCACAAAATCGCAGATTCCACACACACTTGACATACTCACACACATGAAACACATCACCAAGAACACATCACACAAAAAAAACAAGGGTCCATAGAGCATCCCCGACAGGAAGGATATTGGTGCATTGCACACTACACCGCGGGTCCTATCCTTTCCATCAGATTCCTACACCATCGACCCGACACCATCTAACAGAAGAAAAATTCAAGTTCACAACAATACCAAAAGAAAAGTGAAACTCAAGACTCACGGGTCTAAGCGCAAGGTTACATAGTGAGCACACATAGTGCCCAGTGCATGAACCTAGGCTCTGATACCATGTTGTAACGCCCCGCCGTGTGAACCCCAAAGGACAAATAAACAATAATTATAGCACAATTTAAAAAAAAAAAAAAAAAACATAACATACATGTAATACATATTGAATCATAACATGAATTTCATTTAAGTAGATTCATTAACATATACATCCCTTGGGGCACACAAGAGGAGTCATTACGAGACTGAGATCCACACAACAACAATAAAGAATAAAATCCAAAGATATAATCCATAACAAAATAAACATTAACAAATATAACACATACATGATAATCATTGAAAAGAAACCATCTGAATACATAAATGCAACATATGCATAATTAACTTAACATATTGATTATCAACTGCAAATAGCCACATAAGGTTTAATGTTACATTACAATTCAATATTCAAGAAGTACAATGATACAAAAGTGTTTCCAAACATAAATGGAAACCATACACAAGATAACATGATACAATTGAATAGATGAATACACCATATCAACTGGCTGCAAGACAAATACAACTTTGGAGTCGCCGCAACAGCACCAAACTGCACCTCTCGATCCTCGACTGGGGACCCAATGGGGTGCTTAGCACGTTCCACCTGACCGTGTGAGTCCGAAGACCCACTCCCCATGCTAGGAGCTAACAAGAAAGAGACCGCAACCAAGAACATCCAAATAGGGAACCACAAGACTCAAAGCCATACAAAAGTACCATAAAACTCAAGAATTACAAGGACATAATCAACAACATCCAAGAGTCATTAAAATAACTTAAAATCATAAATCTCATCACATAAATCAAAGTAATGACCAATAAACAAGTAACCACAAGATGATCATGAAATATTTCCAAATTAAACTGAATTAATACACATAATACAATCCAAAATTCCAATTAAACAATATCATAACACGGTACCATAAAACTACAAGGTCATAAATCAAATATCAATGAGATCATATAAGACCACAAAATACACCAAAGATGCATCAAGGAAATATTCACAACTCAAAATAAATCCATATATCAACAATCTAAACCAACTAACATGACCTACTTCTAGAAGAACACAATAAAGTAAAACACATGGGCAACTAGGGGAGAGTGTCATCGCATAGCCTGCATGCGTTATCCTGGCCCTTCCTCCAAAACTGAGGCGCTGGCCCCCATCTATGGATCTCCTGGCCCTTCCTCCTACTTGAGGTGCCGGCACCATAGGGTAGCTCATGCGGAGCCGATAACCTCTCATGAGGACGAGGTTACGACCTTGCCAACCATGGCCTTCTCAGCCTTCCATTAGTCTACGAAGCACTAATGAAGACAAGGCATCCTTTTTTTTAATCTTGTAATGATATTACTACCCAACCCTCCTAAGTTAATTATTAGGTTTTCACTTGTTTACTAACTCACTCGTGGGTTATCCTGAGCCCTTCCCCTTAAACGGGGTGCCGGCCCGCACCAGGAGCCACTCTCCCTAGAGACCCAACAACATCAAAACCAAGAAATCAAGGGTTGTACAACTTAACAAGAACATTGGATCATAATTGAGAAGCATGCGAGGCATTACCCATCTCGCTATAATACATAATCAAAGTCTCAACAATTCCAGTACAACCCTTTTAAAATCATGAAACCAAAACACTTGCCAAATCAAGGGCACATAAAGAGAGAGAACATCAATTATCAATCATTTCAAGCCTCAGGAAGCCAAAAGAATGAAAACCCACAAATGAGGGTAAAGTGAAGCAACATAACTATTTTCTCCAATAATTCCAGCACAAGGATAAAATTTCCTCAAATATGAGATTAACTCAGAAAGACCATAAAAAAAAGGAAGATTCATCAATACCCAACCACAATTCAACAATGGTGTCACCTCAAAAGGGAATCATAGAAGAAAATCAACCTTTAATTCAACAAAAAAAAATCACTTAATAAAACCAAAAGCCACCAACTAGGTATTCTACGGGAGACCTCCATTTTCTCCTCACAAGAACCCCCTTATAGTGGTACGTAATTCACCTTTAGAAGGATAGCAACATGAAAATGACAACAATTATTGCAAGGCCACAAGAACTATTTTTAATTTAAATATAATGAGTGAATACATTAAAATAAGATCAACCACCCCATCCAAACCACATAAACAACTTTGATACAAAATAAATCAGAAATCCAAGAAGATCAACTTCCCACAACTCATCAACAAAATACAAGTTCCCAATTACATTGCAACACAAATTAAATGACAAAGGATTCCTTGAATCAAAACTAACCTCCAAAGGCATTCACACCAACATGGAACCATCCAAAAACAATCCTTCAACAATAGAGATAAAAGCATTCAACCAGGCATCCAAGGCACCAAATTTAAGAACACCTTAAATACTCAACCACACATCACTCCACCAAACACTTACATAATAAACATCAACCAGAAAATTCAATCGAGAACAATATTTATTAACCAATCAATTAACGATTAGAACTAAATAACTTTACAACTTACCCATACTAAAACAAATCATGATAAACATCACAAGTATTCTAAAAAGACTTATCATAAAGAGAACTTACAAATCAACCATTAAATGAATATAAAGGAAGTCAATTTTCAAGAGATTAAAATCCTATTTCACCAATAACTATCCAATTCAAGAATTACCCTAATCAATCTCTAACCATGCCCATACAACTAAATTTTTCCTTTCTTTTATCAACATAATTGAAAACTACTTAATAGATGGGTAGTTAACTCGTTACCATTTCATAACCACTTATAAATACAAAACATCAATTTAAACATTATTTCCACTTCCCTTCATCTTACTAACTTAACACTCAATTCCAAAATTTGAAGTAATTGCGCAAACCACTTAAGACCATTTGTTATACTTTAAAATGATAATAATAGCAATACTCTAAATACTTAAACTACATATTCGAACTTACCACCTTAAAAAACTTAAATCTATCTAAATAAGTTTACACACATAAATACCTTTTAAAACCACTACATATTTATACATTTTAATTCTTTTGAAGAGGGAATGTAAAAAGAGAATAGATCTATTCTAAGAACCCAACACGTCTTCAAGACTCAATTTCAAGAATAAAAATAAAAAGATAACTGATTTAATTCCATAATAAATTCCATAATAAACTCCATAATAAATTCCATTCTCAAAATATTCACACTAAAACAAGAATAAAATAATCAATGCTGTCATATATTCATAAATTGTTTTTTTTACTACATTATACTATCAAAGTTCATAATTTAACAAATTAATAAATAATTCCTTTCTATTTTCGTGTTTTCACTAAAATAAAATTTTATTTTGATCATACAATAATTAATCTGATTACAGATAGAAATAATTGATAAAATTAACAGTTAAATTAATGAAATCTACTTAAATGAATTAATAAATATATATATATATATATATATATATATATATATATATATACATATATAAATATATATATATTCAAAACAATTTACACGCGCATTAAAAATTATATAATTTTTTTGTTTTAAAAAAAAAAAATTAACAAATATATTTTAAATGGAAATTAAATCCCATAAAAATGCCCGGATGAAGTACTCAGCCGCGGACAGTCTACGAACTGTCACAGCAGTCCGACGGACTGCCGTGGACAGTCTATGGACTATACGCAGCAGTCTGAAGGACTGTCCGCGGACAGTCCTTAGACTGTCGCGCGAGCCCCGGACGGGGCCGTACCCACCATTCGGCCGGCCCAAAATAAAAACAACATAAATTTATTTATTTATTTATTTATTTTATATGTAAGCTGTGGGAACACAGCCGAACACAGATTCTTTGAATTTTCATAAATAAACATGTATAAACATAATTACATTTATATATGTATATATATATTATATATATATATATATATATATATTTATATATATATATATATATTTATATATATATATATATATATATATATATTTATACATATATATATGTATTTATATAATTCAAATTCAGAGCCTGATATATGAACAGGGAAAAATACACAGATACAAAATTTATTTTTAAGAAAATTATTTCTTTTTCCCAATAAAAAGATTATTCTTAAGTTGATTAATTAAATTTTCTAGACAAAACTACAATACTACTGGTTCTTCTTATAGAATTCCCATCTTAGATATATTATAATAAACAATAGTACAATCTAACAATTAATTTCTTTTAAATAAACAACAGTCCTGAATTATGAGAAAATTTCAATTTAATAAATGACAGTCCAGAACCCAACCAAATTCCATTTTCTCAATAGAAATCCCAATGCCCAAATGAAAATTTCATACACAGCAAACAATTCCAATCAATTGCTATTTTATTTAATGTTACAGCAAATAATTAAGAGAAGAACTTGGCATCCTGTGTTTGAAGAAGATCCGTAGAAGCTCTAATCCTTTTGCCGATCCAATCCTCCGCCAATGAATTTTTTCAGCAGCAGCCCAAGATCCTCCTCTCAACTCCAATCTTATTCCTCAATGTATTCTCAGAATAATCATAGAAGAAGAATGCAATACTATCACAGAAACATGAATGCCAAATTTCTCCAAAATCTCTTCGAAAAGGAGTCCCCCCTTCCAATTCAAAAATCCTCTAAATAAAATCTCACACAAGACTCTTTGATTTCCTCTTCCAGCGAATACCAAAAGTCACTTCTCCAAAAAAATGAAATTTAATTACATTCAAATCCACAAAAGATTGAGCTTTTTATTTGTTTATTTATTTATCATTTCCATGACAATTTAAATAAACACATGCACATTAAAATAATTACAATCAACCATTTGCAAGATTCTAAATAAGTATCCATTAAACTTCTTATTATAATAATTATCTTTTCAAGATTATTTATTCATAATTATTATTAACTTCAATTTAACACCACAATTTAAATCAATTTATCTAATAATATCAATTTTACTTTTTAACGAATTAGTTTAATTTGATCATTGGTCCTAAATCATTTGATTTTATTTAATTGATTATTATTTTAATTTCTAATCATATTTTAAATAACTTTGCAAATCACTTATTATTTAATTAATTATTTAAACATGATTACTAACATATTATATTTTCCACATAATCAAATAATACATTAATCAATGAAGCACACACAGAAACTCACACACAAGTCCAAAACAACCGACACGGAGGGGCATTACAACTAGTCATATAACAACACGGGGATTCTAAAATAATTCCTTACTTGGATCCAACTTTACATAGGGTCAAATATGACACATACCATACGCAATTCAAGTCTAATTGAGGAATAGATAGGGAGGCCCAATGTGACATCTTTGTGAAATTAACCATCATTGAGGAATAAATTAGATGAATTTGTAGTCAGGTAGAGAAATAACCATGTACCTATAACCATTCAACCTACATCAAGAGTAACTACTTGATCTATATATAGTTGAAGCACAATATAATCACACAACAAGGTTTAATATCATTTAGCATAAAATAACATCCATACATCTATCATATAAACCATTTCTTTAATAATCAATAATCATGGTTAAATTTAATCACAACATATATAATTCACATTATTGGATGAAAGAGTAATGGTAAAAAAAGCATATAAATATACAAAATGCTAAATAACATGTTGAGGAACCTCATCTCAAACATGCAATCATTTATATACACCATTCAGAGAAACAATATAATCACCATAAAACCACGAGGAAATGGTGAAGTTGAACCATCAATCTTGCAACTACAAGATACAAATGGTAGAGCACTGCATCTTTCGCTATCCCAATTGATACATATAGGATGCTAGAGAAAGTTGATTTAGCTTAAATGTTTCACTCAATTTGACCACCATTTGCAATATTAGCCAACAAGGGTTTGAAGCTCACATCTGGTGAATTTTAACTTTTTACTAGAGGATTTTTGGCCCAAACGGACCTTACCATTGTTCTCAAAAGGCCGAACAAACAAATTTTAATATACAATTCTCTTATATTCAGAAATATTTGTGTATGAGGAAAATTTTATTTTCCAATGAAACTATATGCCCCCGATCTGCAAGTTCATATGATTTTTTCAAAAAATTAAAAGTATATTATATAATTTTTAATTATTATTAATTTTTTTAAAAGGAGAAGAAATGAGTCTTGAAGATACTTGTGCATCTAGGGCATGATACCCTCGAGCCTAACCCTCTTTATGGAGGTGATACCTTATAGGTACTACCACCCTAGCTACAAACTAGGTCATACCTAGGGTGCCAACCCCTTAGACTGAACCCCCTATATAGGGGTGGCAAGGGAGATTAACTACCCTCCTCCCCATTTTTTTAATTTTAATTTTATTTTTTGTTTTTAAATTAAGTATCCTTCCATGATAGCCATGAATCTTAGTGATTCAAGTATCTCATGCATGTGTTCCTTGTATTTTAAAATCCTTTTTTGATTGTAGGTTCTCTCTTGTGCACTTTCAAATGTTTTTTCTTCTCCTTCATGAACTACATGGTGATACATAGTTTTAGTGGCTCTGCCATACCTCTCCCTAGTTAGCACTATGAGGGTATCATAATATTTGTGCTAACTATGTTTCCTTGGTTTTTCTTGAAGTGAGAAATGTATCTATTATGAATTCCTATGTACTATGAGGATGCAAAGGCTAGCCACCCATGCATTTCAGAGAGATGGAAACTCATGCATTCTTGTTTTGTGGAGGGAACCTTCCATCCTTAGTTTATCTATATTCTTCAGAATATTGGTACCTATATTTTTAACTTGCAATAGTTGAGTAGTGGCAATGAGGTCACTCATACAAACTTAGGTTCCATCTGTATCTTCAGTTCACATATATTATGTTGGTGTTTCCAACTAATTTCTAAAGTTATAAGGACTAGCTAGATCCTATACTTAAGAAACCTAGATCCAGTGAACATGAGATATATTTTATAATTTTTATCCTCTCCATTTTAGGCCCTACAAAACCAAGGCATGTTTCCCTTTACATAACATAATTTTCAAATTACAACAATGCAATGAATGATTTCAAAATAGATTACAACTTTCACACTGACAATTTAGAGGATGAACCTGATTAGATAAACCTTCTTCAAATCATCTATAGTTCTATACTTTAATAGTGTAAAATAAGAAGTATACAAAAGAAAACGAAAGTAAAAGATAAGTTTTAAAATTTTAGGTTGATTCTACCTCTGTGAATACATCTAACCAGTATCTTATCCATTATAGAGTCAAGAATGAAACAATTTCTCTAATAACAAACTAAAAACTGACTCAATAGTTTTATAATCTCATTTTCTTATAATAAGAAACCAACTAATGGAAAATACTATTAATCTTCTTTAAGATCCCTACTATAATCATAATATCTTCAAATATTCTCTTGAAAACAACATTAATCTATTACTTGAATAGAATCCAACAAGCAAACATTTATTATAGAAAATTTGCAATGAGAATCTTGAATGATATTTGATTATTAATATTATAAATATTTTATATTACAGCACATTAAGACATAAACAATATAAATTTTATTCACTTAAACAACAAATTTGAGTTGTTTGTTTCTATTACATAGAGAATATACATCACCCATTTTTGAGACTTGAGAAGATCTAATTGTATAAGATTAACTCTATATAGAGACTTTCTCAAAACCTAAGGAATCAAATCCTAGAATAAGGCTTAGGATTCCCTTTATAGAAATAAGGGAGAAACAAGAAAAAATTCTTATTCCACAATTTATCATACTATGTAAAGAAAAAAGACAAATTTGTTGATACCTTTACAAAAGACAAAATACATTTATACACAAGGAACGAGCCACTACAAAAGTGGTTGAAGATCTTTTGGAGCATTTATATTCTTGAAAGGATTTGATTTGATCAAAATTGCTTCTTAAGGTTGATATAGTACATCTCACATTCATTTTTTGACATATTGATTTTATACTTATATTGATTAGAGAAGGTTGATTAAAAATCAATTCAAATTTATGCATCATTATTCTACATATTTTCATCCTTCTTTGATGAAATTTTGCTTCTAAGTGGGAGAAACTAGTTTAGCCTAACCATATGAGTCTTGTAATCATATTTTATTAAGACCTAGACCATGTCAAAGAATCCTACCATAATATAGTCAAGCTTGGAGAGCATATCCATAATAAGGTTTAATTGCTTCACGTCCATCTGACCATCTTTATTTATTTTTACATATATAGGAGAGAATATTAGCAAAAAATTATATCCTCCTCACAAGGTTTTAACTCTCCCTTATTATTCAATATAGGAGGCATGTGAAACTCTTCAAAACCCTCAAAAACATCTAACTCCCTCCTTCTGAGTGCCTTATACTTATTATGATGGTGAATGATGTCATCTAAATAATCTAACCTAGAAAGATGTTAGATACCAAATTTCAATCAAAATTAGAGCATCTTACAATAATCTTCAATAGTCTAATTTTGAGGGCCCAACTGACTTGAAAACACTTCAACCTAAATCTTTCTTGAACATGGTTAGTGAATTCATTAAATTCAAAATTTTGTAGCTATCCCAAACCTTATCAAATTGACTAAAAAAATTTTGACAACTTGTGGCCAAAAATATTGTCAACCAGGTCTGACACTTTCTAACTACTACCTCCTTAACCATTCTTGATTCTTCTCTACTATGCTTGATATTTTCTCTCAATTCATTAACCTCGAGGGATAAAGTATCATTTTCTTGTGATCCCTTATCTTTAATGGTTGGTTATGGAGTAGGAAATAATCTTGTAACCATATTTAATTGCTCTTGTAGATTAAAATTTATTGCATTGGCCTTATCCAAGTCTCCTTGTAAATTTTTTATTGTTTCTTCAATAAACAAGGTTGTATTGATAGTGAAGGATGTTTCTTGGATGGAACTTGTATCCCCTAATCTCTTGACTATAAAGTTTCTAGTGAGCTCACTTGGTTCATTTATTATTGGGAGATTATTGGTCTCTAAATAATAGACCATAGTACCAAGGTCTCATGTGTTGGGTCAAATCTATAACCAAAATATAGAGTATCATTTTGCTCTTTAGATTGTAATACAGTGTCATTTCCTTCTTGTCTCTTGATAGTATCAATTAATATTGTAAGTGACATATCTAATCTTGTCAAAAGTAGAAACCCAAAACTCCTTACTATCTCTTTTCCTCTTTGAGGAGTCATGGACTTCATTTTTGTGTTTACCTTTGTCCAAAACTATTCAATTATTTCCTTTTTATTTTCCTCTGTGACGTTTTTACATTGCATTTTATAATACAACTCTTCTCCTTTATTATTAAGGATAAATTCCTTAAACTCCTTTGTAGTGATGAACTAGTCATCTTGCATAAAATATGATCAAGATTGAGCCCTTATGTCATCCACTATGTACCCTCTAGTTTCAAAATTGATGAGAAATTTTTCATCTAAGGGTCTTTAAAATATAACCCTAGCAGGGGAATGTATTACTTGCAATATATTAATATCATCTAAAATTTCAATAGGACCTATGGGGTAATCAACTAAAGGTCCTACAATAAGAGCTATTTGTTGTAAAGGGGTGATTTTTTGTTGACTTTGTGGTAAATTCACTTGAGAAGTAGAAGAACCAAGAAAACTCATCGATGGTACTTGCACATTGGTTACAAGATTGTTGGTATTATCCAACATTATCATAGTTCTTATAATCAGATCTTCAATATCAGAGTATGGCCCCTTTAAAGAAGGATTAGATCACTTCATTTTATTTTCAACAATTTGAATTGTGACCCATAGTGCTCTTCTCTAAATGACCTCTTCCTTTGTGGATAATTTCTTGATTAGTTTTTCAATATTGTGAGGCTCATGCAAGAATGATGCCAATTCAAAGATAGTTTTGTGATTATGAATGAAATGCTCTCAGTCACATCTCTTTGCCTTATCTACTCTTATTCTATATATGGGAGAAACTTGTTTAAAAAATTTGATCCTTCCCTCGTTGTGACTTGAAAATATAAAAATATAATAGTATAAGGAAGGATGGCATGTTTCTTGTAATTTCTAAAATGAGTTTCCTTTGACTTATTCAATTTCCATATAATCTCCAAAAATCATTTTTTTGGAGCATTTCTTGGAATAACATGTGGTGCAACTCAAGATCCATATACTCTTATCACAATTGCAACATAATAGAAAAACTAATCACCCCAATTGTGTTTGATATACCTCTAGGATAAGGTAATTTGATCTCAAAAATATCCTCACCTCCTCTAACAATCTCTAGTCCACAATGTTTCCAAAAATTTCTAAGGACTTCTCTAGAAAAAATTCTCAAAAAATAGTAAATTAGACTTCCCCCAATCTTTTTCCGATATGTAAGTCCATTCTTGTACTGAAAATAGTCTTTTTTGTTCATCTAGAGACCTAATCTATTTATAGCTAGACCAAATGTTTTTCCACTAGACAAAATGATATGACACATTAAGCAGTACCATTTGAAGTGTATCACCCTATGATCTACCTTAATAGAGCTTAAGGATCTGTGGATTTATTTTGCAATATAGCCCATATAGTCATAAGGATTGTTCATGTCCCTACGCTCGATATAAATAGTTAACACCATTAAATTCATTGGCATTTAGTTATTTCAATCAAAGCCCAACACTTGATAGAGGTAAAAAAAATTTAAAAAAATTCAAACATATATCATAGCTCTAAATGGTCCTAATTCTCTAATACTGAATCTTCTCAATTCTTTTTTTGGACCTCTAGGTTTGAAACTCGGTAGCCATTTTACCCTATAAATATCTTTGTTCCTTTGATATTCTCTAGTTAGGGTTCTCAAATCTATCAGTAACTAAGCATTAGGGTTTAGATCAAAAACTTTGTTGATGTAACCTCTATATAAATCCATCAAGAATTTTTAAACAATTCTCTTTTCTTAGGGTTGTAGTCTTGGGAAATTCCCATAATTAGTTCAATATTGATGAATACATTCGACACCACCAACCTTCCCAACCCTAGTCTCCAAATACTACAAATAGTTTTCTCAACCAACCATTTTCTAAAGGCATGTTTGGAAATGGAAAACTCTTGAACTAGAATAATGGGGTACCTGTTGTGAACCAGTGATCTTAACCTTCTCTAAAAGATGCAAAAAAAGGTGCAAAAAGAAAGGAAAAGAAGACTAAAACCTCAATGATAAGCCTAGTTGAATTCAAAACAAAAAAAAAAGATAAAAAGAGTAGATTTTACCATGTCTTGAATTGATCTTTGGTTGGCCCTTGATAGTTTATTATGTGTGCTCCTTTTCATGGAAAGGTGGATGAAATGGATTCAAAATGATCTATGCAAGATGAGGATTCAAATGATTCAAGTGGGTAGTTAAGAAGATGAGCCAAATGGATGCAATGAAAGCTTAAGGTATGCAACAATGGTGGATATGAGAAAATGCAAGTATGATTTTGAGAGATGAAGTTGTGAATGAATGTGTTGAATGAAAATTTGTTAATGATTGAAAGAAAAATCTTCCATTTTATGGAGAGAAGCCCTAAAAATATAGACGGTTGAGATCTTGCAACCATGGGCAAGATGAAGGGTTGAAATCTTACCACCATGGGAAAGATGGATAGGGACACATGAGGTGGAAAATGGCATGTGATGGGAAAGTACTTGTAAGTACCTTGGAATAAGGATGATGTGACTTCTCAATGATCAGCATTTTGATAGGTGTAAAGGAGACGCATTTATAGGTATGGTTTAAAACTAGCAAGGTTCTATCCAAGGGGGTTTGATATAAGGTGATTTGATCAAACCCTCTTCAATTGGAATCCTTAAAATCAAACTTTTTAAGGCTTAAATCATTATATTTTCTAAAAATATTTGATTTCAGCTAAAATTCGTTCCTCTCAGGAATTGTAAACCACTATTATGACAACACCTAAACATTAACATCACTTTATCACTTCCATAAGCATCTACATCAACTTTTGAAGCCACTAACCAACCAACATTGACTAGCATCAAGCTGAACAATAATGCAGAGATGAAAGAGAATAAATCAACAACATATCAATCTCTTACAATAGAAACATTTTTACCCAAGGGACCATCAATACTTTCAATCACCATTCCCTCATGTTGTACTGTGGGTGCATCCCATGACATTTGACCCCGATTAGCTACTTCAAGTTCATTTCTAGAACCACCTGAATTGACAAACATGAGAGTCAAATATTTACTTGCATTAATCACCCTCTTTACTTGCCATGTGTTTGTAAAAGAATGATTAGTCTTAATCCTGTGAGAATGTACAATATACTGAATGCCATCTTTAAACAAATGATAATGATTCTTTTCCTTGTAGAAAATAGCTTTTCGATCATATAGATAAGGGCTACCAAACACTATCCCACATATATCTAGTGGAACCACATCAAACTGTACTTCATCCACAAACTTACTAGTGATTGAAAATTTCAAAGTGCATTGTCTTGTTACTTGCAATTTATCATTCTCACAAATCCAGCCTAATGGATAAGGTTTCTTATGCAGTGTAGTTTTCAATCCCAAGTTTCTTACAACATCTTCAGAAATTAAGTTAACTTGAGAACCACTATCTATGAGTGCATCAATTTTCACATTCTTAGCAATAACCCTTATGTGAAAAAGTTCATTCCTTTTCTTATCATCAGACACTTCATTAACTTTAGGTGTAGAAGCACAACTATCAAAGGAAACACTAGCAATAGGAGCTTTACCTTTCAAACCCATAGTTGTTGTCTTAGTTTCATCATCAGAATCGGAACCAAGATCCATAACAACATTTGTGTCTTTCTCCTTACCTTTATGTTTCTGATTTTGTCTCTGAGCCCACTTAGGCTTCAATTTAGGATGCAACTTCCAACAATGATCTTCATCATGACCCTTCTTGTCACAATGAGAGCAAGAAAGCTTGTCATCCTTCTTAACTGTAGCTATCTTCTTTCCTTTCCCTGTCTCTGCAACTTTAGATGATTTCTTTACAGAGTTATCATTATCAAACTTATCAATAAAAGAACCCTTTCCTCTTGACTCTAAATGTGTAGCTTGGACACAAACTTCATCCAAATTACTAGGGTTCAAGACCAAAATAGAATGTTTGAGATATGAGTGAAGACCTCCTATGTACTTTAACAAAGTATCCTGGGTGTACAAAGGTACATTTAATGCAATAGCCCTTTTACGAAACTCGTGGGTGTAATCTTGAATAGACTGTTCTTTCCCTTGCCTAAAAGTTTTCTAGTTAATCATTAATTGTTGCATATGGCCTAGGGGATAAAATTGCTTTTTAAGAGCATTAACAAATTCTGACCAAGACAAATTGACTCTACCATGCTGTGAAATTTATGCTCTAGTCCTACTCTCCCACCAAGTGAGAGCTGAACCTCCCAACCGAAGAGTAGCTAACTAGATCCTAGAAGCATCATCAAAGAGGCTTTGGACTCTACAATAGACTTCTACTTGTTGAATCCAATCATCTAGTTTTTCAGCATCTAATTCACCACAATACTTAGGTAGTTCAAATTTTACATCCAATTTAATCTTAGGCTTATTTTCACCCTTAAAAGGATTAGCAGAACGAGAATGTGTAGAAGAAGAAGGAGAAGGGGGAGAAGAAGGAGTAGATGGAGGAGATTTTGGGGGTTCATCACCACCTCCTCATTGCTTCTTCTTGCCTTTATGGTCTCCATGATCTTCTTGCTTCAATGCATTATCTTCTTCAAGTTTCATGCATTCTTCCCTTTCTTTGAGTAGCATTTCCAACGTGGCTCTTATTTGCCAGAAGGCTCTTTGAAATTCTTGCTCACTGAGTTCTTCAGGCACCTCCATTCCAGACACAGACATTTTTGGAAAATTTCTTCGTTTCCCGATCTCAGGATTATATTCTTCAAGCTTGCCTTTGCCCTTTTGAATCCTGGATCTTCTTAGCATTCACAACAAATCTGCAATACTAGTCACCAAATGCTCTGATACCAATTTGATCTGATTTAGGATCTAGACTAATTGCATAATTGAATGCTTAACTTAAACAATTTAATGGAAACAAGTGTACATTATTGAAATTATGCTTTAAAAATCAAGGTGATAATCAGAATGTGAGAGAGAAGAAGAGAGAAAGTGCAAACAATCTGATAACGGAGTTCGCCACAATCGTGACTATGTCTCCGGGTCTGCTCCAATGGAGTGAGACCAATCCAATTATTCCTCCAGAAAATCGGTTACAATCTTTGGCATAGCCTCCCCTTGGATTACAAAGAAATCTGAAAATGCACTTCCAAAGTGCATAAGAACAAGCTTCTCCAAAAGCACAAAGTTACAATAATATTTCTCCAAGGAAGAAAAATCCCAACTTTCCACTTACAAAAATCACCTCCAAAAATTCCTTACAAAAATAATTAGCTAAAACACTCTTACAAACTCTCACCCATTTACCCCTTTTTATACACCAATTTTACCCAATTTGGTGTATAACAACTTGATTTACAATCTCCCCAAATTTACATGTAAATCCAAAAGAAATCCCTCCATTACATAATAAAATCTCTTCAAGATAAATAATGAAGGGCCCTTATAATTTTGGGCTTACAAAGGAAAATAATAATCCCTATAATTTTGTTTTGATAACTCTTAGGGGATTATTTATATATATTTTTAAGAAGATCTTTTAAATTTTATCCCTTAAAAATAATCCCATTGCTATCTTATAGGATTTTATCCCTTTTGAATAGGGGTAATAATAATTAAAAAAGGGTTTAAAATCCCTTAAAATAAGGATTCCATGAAAATAGGTTTTTAAAACAAAACTCATGGCTTTAAAATAGGGTGGCTTTAATATGGGCTTTAAGATAGGTGGAGATCCTTCAATATAGGAGAGCCCACGTTTATTAAAAGAATGTGCCATTTTTTATTATTTTTATTTGTTTTATATATTTTATTATTTTTATTATTTTTATAAAAATAATATGCCACCTTTTTCCAATAATGGCTTGCCACATGGAGGGGTGAGATGATGCCATATCAAAATTTCATTCATCGGTCAAAGACTTTGGAGTGATGTGTCCACTGACTGGATTGATGATGTGGCATTGACTGAACTGCCACGTGTCCACACATGATTGGTCGATTTTGGCTTCTCATAACTTGGGCAAACGAACTCCAATTTTGATGAAATGAACATCATTGGAAAGCTTGTGATGAGCTCTTTGCATTGACACCAGTCTTGACCACTTTTGACAACTTTTATTTTTGACCTATTTCTGACTTGGGTCTTTGAGTTGACTGAAGGTTTGACTGAGTGTATCTCGAGCACAATAGCTCTAATTGACTCTGTTCGAGTTGCATTAGAGTCAGAATTCCCAATATTTTTTGATGAAGATATTTCTGGAGAAAAATGAGGAACTTCAAAATTTGACAAAAATCCTCTGGATCACTAGACAACTTAAATTGTCATACAAAATTAAGGCTCATGACTTGATTGGCTTAATACCGATACACGCCAACAATATTGGGAAGGAAAAGATCATTTCATAGATCATGGTAAGAAAATAGTAACATGAAAATCTTTCTTGAATGATAATTAAGCTCGACTAGTTTTCTATCAAACGAGGCCAATAAACATATTAAATGAGAGGCTTATTAAAGATAATAACTTAAAAGGATAAGAAATAGGGACCAATAGTCAACAACCAAATATAAGAAAAGTGTAAGGGATTCAATAAGACTTAGATTTTTAATGAAGGTTTAGGGTTTTTCCAAAGCCCTAATGCAAATTTTTGAATAAAACCTTGAATAACATAGGATTTTTAGGAACTTCAAAGGACCAAAATAATTTAAAGAGGATTGAAATTGAGAAAGCACCACCATGTTATTTTCCTCTATTTATCATCTAATTGTTTCCCAAGTAGTGCTATTTCAGGAATTCATGAAGATTGTTTTATTCTTGATCTTGATCATCATCCTATTTTAAGAGGAGGTTATTTAGTTTCAGGACTATAGTAGTCATCTTTTGATAGTTGATTGTAGCTTTTTCATGAAATCGCATAGTAGATTATGCTTATCTTATGCAAACAGAAGATGCATAATTAAATGCTTCTCTAAATCCTCTTATTTTTGGCTCATATGATGGTTTTTCTTGTACTTAATACAAGGTAGAAAAAAGGAAAGAGATCTTGTTTCATATATCAAAATCCTCATTGTATAAAGGATAAATGCATCCACATGTACACTAAATATAAATTTAAGTGGTGATTAAATGTTTGAGGATGAAGTCATTAATGACTTCCTAACCATAATAAAGATTAGTGGATACTCAAATACATGTAAATAACCTCTATTTATTCTAGAAGAGAAAGTATATCAATTTACTCTTGAGATTCCTCAACAAATTATGACATAAGTACATTTGAACTATTGCCTCATTTCACTAAAGAGGATTGAGGTAGTGTGTATGAGAAAATACATTAAATGGGCCCATTTTTCATCTTGGATAAGGATTACAATCTTTGTATTGGTGAGGATGTGAACTTGAAGAAGGATGCAAATCTTAGTAAAAAATATCTTCAATAGACCAATAAGACATTGACTAAGGATATGATAAAAATATAGAGGATGAGTCATGAAAAAATTATTTATGAGGTCTTAAAGAAGTTTTTTTTAATTCTCAAGAGCTACCTAGTTTTATTGATGAAGAGTGTAGTAGAATCAATGATCAAGAACATGACAAAAAAAAAATCCTTGAAAAAGGATATATTATTTTGAATGAAGAGGATGGGGTATTTGAAAAAAAAAATAACCTTTTCTAGATCTTAAGAAGCAACACACAAGAAAGAAAATAATATTTTTTCTAACAAGAAGAGGATGGATTTGTATTGTATTATGGAAGAAGTATTCACTTTACTTTTCAAAGGAAATGAGAAAATGCATGGTGGACCTAATTATTGTAGTAGCATGATATTATATTTTGAAGATAAAACTATGAATCCATCCATGCATTAAGGATTCCTATCAAAATTCAAGCTAGTTATGGATAATGCAATACTATTTATATGAAATTTTTTGGCATGCTCAATCATAATGAGAATTCTAGACAACGAGAGGAAGGAAAAATAAATGAAATTTAATCATCAATAAAAAAAAATTAGGCATGTAATTTTTTTTTTAGTTCTCTAAAGAGCCTACCTTCACCTATCACTAAGAATCATTCATATCATGAAGAAGACAAAGACAAGCTAGGGATTCACAAAGAAGAATATTGGGAAGAAAATAGGCACAATCTCTTTTTAGTCTTCTTAATACACTATGCATGTTTAATTAGTGGTTGCGAGATATTTTCATGTCCAATACATTTGTTAAGGGAGGTAGTTATTTTTTGAAACCAATGAATGGTTGTGTTTGTCTAACTACAATTTACACATATTAACTTTGTTTAGGCTATTTTTTTAATCTTTGTAAATAAGTTGTCATGACATCAATGGAAATATAAACATATTTTATTTTAAGATAGCATAGAAAAAATTAAAGTACATTTGCCACAATGAGAAAAAAAATATAATCTTTTAGTTAGTTATGGGACAAGAAGTGATTTTTTTAGGCTTGTATATTAGTAGGGAGCACTAAATGGCGGAGTACTAGATGAGCACGCTACCCTCCAAAGAAAAAGGAAAGAACCAGGGGAATGGGGTTCTGAGTGCTAGAACAAGGGCTAGCCTTAAGAAGTCTTTTGAAGAGGAAAAATAAGATTTGTCATCCACGGTCAACCTCCACTACAATTAGGAGTTGGAGTTTTCTAAAACTTTAAAAGAAATGATGTTTGTGTCCTTCTTTGTAGTCTTTTAGTTCGTTGTTGCATGACTATTTTTGGTTGATGGTTGGTTGCTAAGTTCCTTGATGTATCTTTTGTCTTAGCAACATTTTATTATTTTGACGGTCTTTTTGTAAAGGGTTTTGGGTCCCTTCAAAACCTATTTTTCCCTCTTAATCAAAACATAGACCAACATAAAGTGTATTGGTTTGGTGAGAAAACATATAATCTTTTGGTTAGTTTTGGAATAACATGTGGTAATTTTTAGGCTTGTATATTAGTAGATTTTATTCTACCCTTACCATGTTGCCTAATGGATTGACTTATTCTTCCTTGTGAATGATAAATCTCCCATGTGTTACTATAAATGTTTTGAAACATTTGTACACAATAAAAAATATTTTAATCTCGTTACAAATATTTAAATGTAATGGAAGATATTCTATTGTAGAAAATTGTATACCTTTGCAATTCCACACTATGTTTGGGCCCCTTAATTAATTTAACTTAATTAAGCTTCTAGAATTGAACAAAATATGTATTTCAAATCCTTATTATTACCATTTTCTGAAAGGGAAACCTATATTAAATAATTTCCAATATTAACTTAAACACCTTGGAAATTGAGTGTCCTAGATTTAAGTCTTAGGACCCATTCACCCAAGGGAAAATGTGTCCCCTTTAAGTCCTAAGAACCAATTTTTAATTTTTTTTGTGGCATTTTAATGATTAAAATTCAAGTTTCAAATTTCATCTTGTAGAATCTATTTTTTGAGAAATTAGATAAACTACTATAAATACATAGTTATTTTATCAATTCAAACAGAACAAACATAATCCAAATTTTATAATTTAGCAAATATTATTATCAAGAGCATTGAAGAGTAGATTTATCAATCATCTACAACAAAAATCAATATCATATCATCATTTCAAGGTTCATGTGTGTTCATGTCATGTTTTGGAGTTAACATTGTGATGTAGGTTTTAAGCATTCAAGCATCAAATTAATCAATCAAGCAAGCAAATTCATGTAATACCCAAACCTTTGAGTGATTTGTTTGACTTCAATCCTCTAAGGGAAACCATTAAGGGTTTGGTGAGTTCTAACTAGCTTTTTTCATTCATCAATTCCTTTATTTTGTCATTATTTCATTATCAAGGTTTAATTACCAACATAGGGTTTGACTAAGGAAAACCCCCATTCACCTAAATACAAACATTTTTCTTCTCTCTTTGTATGTACATATTTACAGGTGAAGAACAACAAAAATTTGATCAAAGGAGCAATTTTAAAAGGTTGTATTTGTTTTCATTATTGTTGTTAAGCCATAGAAACTCACCTACAAGTTTTATTTCTAGTTTTTCAATAGTCAAACTTGGAGAAATAAGAAGCTCAAATCTTGGATCAGAGGACTATAAAATCAAATTTTGGACTCCTGCATTAGGATCCATTCACCCCTAGGAGAACCATTCCTACTATATATTTAAGAACCAACTTTTTATGCTAGGTGCACACCATTCTACCCTTCTCAGATCTACCTACAAATTATCATTTCCATTTATGTTCTCATAAAATTTTACATTTCAAGTGTTAGATCATGCAATTCACTTAGTTTAAAATGTAGTGTAGGAAAAAGTATCTTCTTTTTCACACTTAAATTGTTAATGATTAACATTAAAATGAACCTAATTTTGCCTTGATCTAGTGTTGTAATGTTTTTTACACATTCACATTAGGTTTAGGGCCCTTTTAAGCTAAATAGACCTAAATTTTCCTTAATTTAGTGTTGTAAAGTATATTTATTTACACCTTCACATTAATTTTTGGGACTTCTTGCATTTATGACCTTCATATCATCAATAATAGGCCTCTAAGGCCCCTTATTATGCATCTTAATGCTTATTTCAATTGAGATCCTAACATGATCAACAAATACACTTAATATCCTAACCCCCTGACATTTCCTCTACCCAAAAAGCTATGGTGGGACCCATATGCCACCTCAGGTGCATGAGTCTCACCCACTTATACACCACCTTGGGAATATGAGTCTCAATTAACCTGTTTTCATGGTTTTGAGTGAGAAATCGGGGTTTTGAATTCAAATTTTATGAATATTGGCATTTGGGATCTAATAAATGGTAAATTAGATGAAGTGTCTATATAAACAAGGTTTCAAATCATTATTTCACCTAAGAATCCATATGCAAGCATCTTAAGAGTTTAAAAGACCATTCAAGATCATTCAAGAAGGCATTCAAGGGAAGATTATTAGAGTTTTATTGCAACAATTCAAGATCCATCATGATGTCAAAGGCATAAAGCATCAAGTATGTTGTTGAGCTAGTGTTGTGATGTAACATTCAAGATCCAAGTTAAGCATTGTTCCACATCTAATTCAATATAAATATCTACATTCTTCATGTCCACTTTATGTTAGGTTGTAGATTTACATTTTGAGACATCATTCAAGGTATCATTGTTCATGTTTCATGTTCATGTTTCATTGTTTCATCATAAGGTTTAATTACCCAAATGGGGTTTGACTAAGGAAAACCCCTATTCCCTAACAATCAAGAAGTTTTTCTCTCTCTCTCTACATGTTTGATTGTGGATATAGGTGTTATGGAGCATGAGAATCCTTTGAAGACAAAGTTATAATATTGAAGAAAGTTTTCAAGGTTGTCACAAGGTTGTCATCTTCACAAAAAGTCACCTACATGTCAAAATTTAGGGTTTCTGACTCAAATATTTGATAGGAGAGAAGTTACAAGAGATCACCAGAGAATACAAAGGTTTTAACCAAACTATAATACTAGGACTAAATCACCACATTGGGAGTATGAGTCCCAGTACTACCTTTTTCCATATTTTAGGAGATCTAGATCAGTCACTGTGAGATTCTAGTTTCTGCATAGAAACCCTAATCCGAGACTAAATCACCTAGACTGGAATATGAGTCCCAATGATCATTAAAATTAAAAAATTTAGGATTTCAAAGCCTTTTTTATCACATCTTTCTTTTAGGGACCCCTCTACTCATTCTTAGTTTGTTATTTTGTATTTCAGTTTCATACTCTAGTTAGGTTTTCACATTGCATTCATCTTCTTCTTTCCAAGCCCTTGCTTGGTGGTGAACCCCATTTTAGTCTTTGATAACACCCCTAGGACATCTTATTTCAGATCTCTTTCCCTAATTCCATCCCTTGATTGAGATCTCTAAGGTTTCCTTGAATGAAATATAAGGAAGTAGGAGGAAGATTCTAAACCCTTCTTATGTTCCATCTCCTAAAAGGTGGAACCCATATTTCCATCATTTCATTTTGGTGAGCCTATCCTTTAGAACACCCTATTTTCTAATTTGGAGTGGATTATTGTCCTAGATCTAGCTTACATTAAATTTTCATTAAGCCTTGCATTAGTTAATTTGAATCTAGAGTTTCTAACTCTTGCATTAGTGAAAGTGCATATAGGTTGCATTTTTGCATATTTCATCATTGAGTTCCATTTGAAAGCTATAATTGCACATAGCCCAGACAATATTTAAACCAAAAAACCCTAACATTCACTCAGAATTTGTTGAATTTGGTGCAAAAACCCTAATTTGGGACTCAAATTCACCCCCTAGGGAATTTAGTCCTTGTACATGTTTTTCCTACTTTCTGGAAATTATGTGGTGTGTATTTTACAGCATTTTAACCCTTCAAAAACCATAACTAGGACTCATATTCCCCTTTTGTCGAATTAGTCCTAGATCAGAACTAATATTATCATTTATAGCATTAAAGACATCATGTTTGTGCTTTTGTTTGTTGTCATTGAATAACTATTTTAGTTTGTTGAGTTTTTCTTGAATGCATTTCATTATATCTAGTTTAATTTGGTTCATTCTATGCATCGCTTAATTTCAAGTTTACATTTACAACATCTCATTCTCAGATTGCTTCATAGTGTAATCAACAAATTACCTTGTTTAGAGTCTAAAAATTTTATTTAAACATTTCATTCTAGGTCATTGTGTTGCATTTTAAGCCTTTCCATTTTAAGTTTGCATAGATTACTTTTTACAAATGTTAGTCTCTAGCTTTTCCATGTTTGCAAAGAAAACATTAGTCAATAAGCATGTTAGTCATCCATTCAATACATTTCCTAGTTATGAGAGTCTCTAGGTGCAAGAGAGTGAAAATGTTGACACATTCCTTAATTACACAATCCCTAATATCTCTCCTATTTGTGGTAATTATTTGATAGAAGAAGATACAAGCATAGATAACCATGAAGATCATACTTTTCCTTCTACTAATATCTCTCCTATTGGTGACTAAGGTATCTTGGTGAAAGAAGATGCAATCGTTGATAATCATGAAAGTCTTGCTTGTCCTTCTCCTCCTCCCCCTTGGGAAGATATTATAACAACAAAAGAAGAAATCATTGCCACTACTTTACTTAATTTTTAGTCCTCTCCCAACACATCCCCTACTTGTGAGAATGCTTTAGTGAAAAAAGATACAATTGTGAATAAACATGAAAATTACATTTGTGAGGAGAACATGTTGGTGTTCACAGATCCAATGATTGAGAACTATGAAAATCCTACCTCTCCCGCTTGGGAAGACATTATAGGACGTAGGGATGTAATTGTAGATGATGTCGGTTATTTTTCTAGAACCAAACTTAATATCAGTCCTAAACTATGAACTTGCCACAAACCAATTATCAGCTAGGTTGAGGATTGGACAACACCTAAGTAAAGTAATTAGTACTTCACTTCTTCTCTTTGGGATATGTGAGACCCAAGGAGGATAATCCCATGCATACTCATAATATCTCATGTTTGGTCAAGAGTATTTCTTTACACATATGCACTATTTCATGAAAATCACCTTATCAAAGGTTCAAAAAACCTCAGATAGAAGTGTTACTTATTTCAAGGAGTGTGTTTTCACACTTAGAGTTGGGAAAATATAGTTTAAAGTATCTTGTGAATCATTCTTCATCTTGAATGTGTTGTGCACACACGCCCCGATGGAAGCAGGGACCCTTGATCACTTCGATTTTGGTGTTTTGGCCCTTTCTTTTGAGGTTTTGTCTTACTTAGGCATGTGCTTAAAATGTTTATTTTGAATTCCTAAGTGTTTCCTCTAGGTTATTCATTGAAAATCTTAAGGTTCTGGATGAATTTTGGGCTTTTTCTTGGATTCGGGACTTTCCACCCTAGTTGGATCTTCCCGGATCTTGCTTGAACTCCGGCTGGACCTTGTTGTTCGAGGATTTTTAGTTTTTGTGGATTTTGCATGTCTGGATTTCCCCAGATTCTGCCCTTTCATCGGCTCCCCTGGTTTCATGACTGTCTTATTGATTGCATTAATGGCTTCGTACGTACTGTGAAGGCTAGATTTTACTCGATTTTTGGGATCTTTGTGCCATCTTGCTTATCTTTGCCATTGTCTAAGTTGAACTGCATCCTTAGAGTTTGTTCTTTGAGCTTTTGGATTTGATTTGGGCGTTTGGGTTTGAATTGGTCTCATTTGGTGGTGATTTTTTGTGCATTATCACCTGTGTTCATTGTAGACACCATTGAGCTTTGCATTTGCTACTTTTGAGATCAATTCTCACTTTACAATGGTATGTGTCTGATTTCTCTACTTTGAATTGAATTATAGATGGTGCGTTGGTATTATGAGAGCTTGTGGAATTTGAATTCCTATGTATTTTTTTATTTCGTGCTAGGGTTGTTCAGTATTGCATCTTTTGTCATCTCCCAGGCGAGTTTTGAGCTCATTTGTCTGTTTGCATTTTGATGAATCTTACCTAAGAGTAATTAGTAAACCCTAGTGATGACTTAATAGTGGAAACAACTAAATTCTAAACCTGTCTATGTGCTAATGGCGGATGAATAGAGCTTCAAACCTAGGGCAAGGTCATTCCATGTTATTTCATCTTAAAATGGGCCTAAAATGCAGGGAAAATTCATGAAAGGTCCATCCCTGACTTGCCCTAAGTTAAACTTTTCAAAATCCATAGTTGGTTTAGTGTCTGGGTGAAATCGTGACTTTCCGTCCCTCCTAAATTTTCATCATTGTGACCCTTCAAAGTCAGGGAGATGTCATACTGATCACCTTGTGTTTCGCCGAAAGCCTTCCTAAGTTCATATTTGATTGCTGTGATAGAATGGTTTTCACCCCGATAAAGTCTTCTGCATACCCGTTAGTGAGACAAAGAGGATTCGCCGAGACCTCACCCCATAAGAAAATGTCTCATCGACATGCTTTCCTATTCACCTTCGGCAAGACAAGTCCTAGTCACCAGGAGATCATAGCAGGATCCAGTAGCTTCACCAATATTCATTTGCTTCGCCAAGACATCTATCCTTCGGCAAGACCTTTCATTGAGTACTGTTGCTTTCACCAAGCTCTATTCTTTTCAGTCGTTGTAACCCTTCGAAGTCGGGGAGACGTCACAACAGTCATCCTGTTACTCGCCGAAGCCTTTCATGGGTTTGTATTTGATCGCTAGGATGCAGTAATTCTCACACTGAAAGTCTTTCTATTGGCAAGACTCTGTAGGTTCGCTGAGACATCACTTAGATAAACTTTAGTCTAGCTGAAGTGATTACTTAAACTCTGATGGTCAGTGAGACAAGGGCGATTCGTTGTGACTTTATACCAAAGAAGAACTCTCATCGATGTGACTTTCATATTCGCTTTTGGCAAGACGTGCCCCATTCGGTGTGACCTCTTTCTGAGTGAAATTTTTTTGGTCGAAATACACTCATTTGCTTCACTGAGACTCCCCTAGCTGCCAAGACATTACATTGAAACCACTAAGTCTTAGTGAAACCCATTCTAGTGACTTCCTTCAGTGAGACTCTCAGAAGAAACTGAGACTTCTCAGTAAAAGGATTGACTCTTGTCAAAACCTTCATTCTAAGAATTCCCATTGGTTTAGAATTTTTCAGATTCCACGGATTTCTATCGAGTTTGGATTTCTCTAAAATCCACCATCTCCCTGATTTTCCGAAGTCTCCTATCTGGCTCGTTTTTCGCGGGAATCCGTCTTTGGTGGATTTTCTCGAAAGTTGATGAAACATAAAGGAACATGAGATAATTGGATCTGTTTACAATTTATGATGCATTTGATGATTATATTCATGTCATATTTGGATCTCCCTTGTGAATTTATTGATGGAAAATGATCAAGTTTAATAATTAAGTAGGTGTTTCCTGATTATTCCGTTGGAATCCGATCAGTCGGGAATTTCCCAAAATTCCTCTCTGGCTCAGATTCTGTGGATGGTCTTGAAACCCAAAATGTGTTATGGTCATTCTATATGAGATTTAATGACACCTTAACTATGTGAGACACATTCTAATGGTGTTTTGATGAATTGACCTTGCTTTCCTATTGTTTTTATTATGTTTTCATGTTGAACATAGGCTGAATCAAGCAAGGCAGCAGTTGGGTCTTCATTGTCTGATGCAGAAAGGATTAAGCTGGACATCAAGAACAAGCTACCTAAGAGTAAGATCACTTCTGTCTAGTCAAAATTCACTGATACAAATGTTGGCCTCTAGGATTATGAGGAATTTAAAGAAAGAATGGCAGTTGAGAATCCTCCTTTGGTGACTAGAAAGATAATGGAATCAGGCTTGTCCCATGTTGTTGGTTTCCCTTCTATGGTGCAATGTTATGAGCTAGTCCTTGTGTGTGCCAGGCACTATGATCAAGACATACAAAGGATTATTGGTCGTCAAGGGAGAGTTATTGCCAATCTCAATCCGGTCTCCATTGCCCAGGCCTTTGATATGCTAGAACGGTCTCATGTGGTGGGATTCACCATTGAGGCAGCTTAGGAGTTCTACGATGAACAAACCATGAAGTCATAGCAACTTATAAATTCTTGGCTAGAGAATCCCAAGTCACACTATTCCAAGTTGCCTAAGCAGCTGTTCAGGGCAAAATTCAAGGAGTACTATGATGCCATCACGTTTCTTAGCAGGGTGGTTGGATTGAGGAGTGCTGGTACATTTGAGAATTGGATGTGCCATGCCATTGTAAGGATGGAACAAGAGAAAATTGACTACCATTGGGCAGGAGTCATTAGCCAAGTAATTCACAAGCAATTTTCCAATGTGTTGTAGACAAAGACCTTCACAATGACTTCATATTTGGTCTATGCACTTGCTAGATTCCATCCCTACAAAGGATTGGATACAAAGGGAATTTTCGGACAGGATATCATCTATGAAGTTTTTCCTCAGTTGTATTTAGGAAGCTTGGACTATAGGAGGGAAAATGATGCATTTACCATGCATATCACCAGAATTCTTCAGGAAGTAGAGCATGTTAGAATTTCAGATCAAGCAAAGGAACTCATCAAGAAGTATGGAGCTTGGTTTATTCAATTCCCAACTTTCTCCTACATTCAGATTGATGGCTGCTAGAAAGCCCCACACAGACTTCCAAGGTATCCCACTGATCAGGTTATATTGTTGGAAGTCACTAGGCATATTTGTGACTTTGATGCCATCATCAAAAAGGACAACCATAAGACTGGATTTGGTGGAGACTTCCCCTTGAGGATTGGCACTGGAGAGGTTTGTCCTTCCATTGGTTCTTCCCAAGCTTTAGAGGAATAAATGAGTGCTCTTGGTTTTTCTTTCCACTCCAAAAAATCCAAATTTGACATCACAGCAGAAGCTCAAAAGAAGGCCAGTAGAGAATATGGCCATAAGGTTAATTTAGAGGACTACTAGGCCAATTGTGGTGATGAATATGAGGTTAGAAAGAAGAAATTATGTCAACTTCTGGTAGATGCAGTCTGATTATATAATGTAAGGGCAATGCCTGATCAATTGGAGGGTGATGGGAACTTAATCCAGGATCATGCCTATGAGGCAGTAAAAGATAGGCAGATTGATGATACCCTAGCTGGTGTCTACAATGGCTGCATTGCTTTCTTTGAGATAATGACGGGATGAAGGAAGATCACTCCTGAATTTTTGAGTCTAGAACAGTTGAGAAGTTGGTGGTAGGATGTTTATGCATCACTTGATGATGATTTTGTTTCTGAGCACCAGCTGGATGATGTGGCCACCTACCTTGCAATTATTGATAAGTATTTAGCGTATAAGGTAGATTGGGATAATTTGGTCAAACACTCAAGGGACGAGATTGCGTCCATCGAAAGATGACTTAGGGTTTTTCCCTTGCCACCAGTCGCTGGCCTGGATGAGATGTTCTTGAAAGTATGTGAAGTGTTGGGTTTGAATATGAATAATAGGGAAGGGAGCTAATGATGGGTTGCAACGCGATTTGTGTTTCTCTATTATATTCCCGCGCATCATCTGAGTTGTGGATCTTGGGATGACTTGGACAAAATGTGCATTTATTTCTTGTCTGACCCATTTCAAAGACTCTCCTGGTTAGGTTGTTGTGTAGAGTTATTGTTGCGAAACCCTTGCCTGGTCGATGGGTTCCTGAGGAATTATATATATTGGGCATGTTGCCTCATTCGAAAGGGTTAGAAATTGTTGGAAGGTTTAGAAAATTTAGAGAAAAATCAGTTAAGAAGTTAGAAGTAGAGTAAGTTAGCAAGTAGTTTTCTCTCAAGCAAATATTGTAATAGAAGGCTAGAATTGTTGCTACATTGGATAATTCGAATACAAGTAATGACATTGTGATTTGGTGCCATGCTAATATTCTCTTGTCTTGCATGGTTCTCATTCTTCCATCTTTAAAATTTCTTTGAGGAGGTTAGTATCTAGATTAGATTTAATTTAATAATGTTTGTGATTTAATACTTAAATGTTGCAGCAATCCTTCAGTCCATACTTTTCGTAACCAACTGATTGTTAGTTGCTTTGCAAAGTTAGCCTGGACTTCATATTTCAGTGTGCTTAGTTCAATTGTGAGGGTTCAATTATTTCGATTGCAATAGGGTTGTTTGAATGAATGATCATGATTTGAAAATCTTCATACCTTAGAAGATTGCACTATGTCTATAAGATTGCAGATTTATTTGGGTCGAGTAGAGATCAGCTTTGAGGGATTGGTCCATTTCGAGTATCGGTTACTTTCATGGTTGATCTTAGGAGTAGTATTAGATTTAGAAATCTCTTTCAAACCCTCATTCTTTTGCTATTTCTTTGATTATTGGGTTAAATCTAGGATTGAAGTATCACCAGTTTGTTAAATCTGGTAGAATCAATTCAGTAGTTTGCTTGTAGTAAGGTCCCATTGTGATTACCAACATTTTCATATTTTATCATTGAGTTATTTATGAATTGTCAAGACCTGACATTAGAGACCTTGGGGTTATCTCTTGAGGCTTACTGATAGAGATTTACCTTTCAAGAGAGATAGGATATTGCATCTTGTCTATGTTGTTGTTGTGCAGAAAACACCATCAACAGAATCCTAGGCCCTATTCAATACTGGCTCAACTAACTACAAGATAAACTAATAAAACAATCATTACTTATCTAAGGAAGAAAAGAGTTACAACTGGTAATCAATTGGTAATATAATTTTGATTGAATTTCAGAAATTAATGGACTATTAGAATGTTACTTTGTAAAATTTAACTCATTGTGTCTACAAAATATCACTTCCTTACTGAATCCTATATCCTTTTCTCACAAAATAATGAGATCATTTTAGCTTTTAATCAATTCACTGAACTGGAGCATAAAATGAATTCATCCATTTCTATGCAAATGACAAAAAGAAAAATGAGACTGTCATTAACAACTTCATTCATAACTTGAAAGAAAACTTATAGGAGAGCAACATTTTGAAACTAGAATTCTTCTTCATTTCTGATATCTCTTTGTAAAACCATATTTAAGATTCATTTATAGTATAACTTTCATCTTAAACTTTCTTCTAATATATCTACTAGAGTAGCCATTTACATTCTATTATGATTTTAGAGAATAGTATTTACTGTGACCATGTCTAGATTCAAAATTCTGAACTCTCTTATTTCAGCCATGAAATCCCCTTTATATAAACAGGGGAGCAACAAGCACCCAGGTGAATTATAATTTCACTTTCATTTGAGTTCATTTCAAAAACCTAATTCTGATTGACTCCTCAAATAAAACCATAGGTGGTTTCATACACAATCATTTGAGAACAAGGGAGGAGAAAAAGAAAAAAACATGTGCAGGATATTAGTGGTCGTTGTCACAACATTCATTCTATGAAACAAAAAAAAATCATTCATATCTTTCGGAGGACTTCCACATCAACATGGGAAAGCAAAAGAAAAACCATGGACACATGAAAAAAATACCTCCTATGCAAAGACCATGGTGTCATCAAAAAATAAAACAAGACAATGACCCTATTTAGAGTCGTCAACATCCGAAAATGCTTGATTGTTCCTTATCCTTGATGTAATTGGAGGGATTACCAATACGTCATCATCAAAGCTCCCATATGGCACCAGAGAATGGAGGTACTGGCCATAGTCTAAGTTAGTATCAACTTCAACATCTAAAGGAGTATCTGAAAGCACAATAGGAGAGTTGTGTTTACCCAGGCAGGCTTTGTGGCTCTTCTTCTTTTTATTGGCCTTCTTCACTGGCAATGCTAGTTCCTTGCCTTTGCACTCGAATGCTTCTCTTGGAAGGGTCCTATTCCTCAAGCGGTAAGTACTCTACACAATTGATTTCTTCTTATGTTATTTATCCCTTCTTTTACCCTTTTAAGTCTCAAGAGAAGCCATGGCTTCCTGCTCAGCTATGTCTTCATGACATTCAAACACACTTAGCTGGCTAGACCTCCTAACAAGTAGAATTGTTGCACCAACTTTTCCCATTTTCTTTAAAACTAGCAGAGTGATAATTAAAGGGATTTTTGACTCAAAACCCACAGGAGAATCACCCCAACCCCAGTAATTACAACTAGTTCAAGCAACATAATTCCTAAATAGACCAGAGAACCAAATTTCATACCAACTTACTCAAGACAAGAAAATTCAACTTAAGACATACTAGTAACCTTTTACCCTACTTCACACTTTGCCTCACACATACTGTAGGTTGAAAAGTTATTGTAAATAAATAGTCATCAACCTACTTTAAATAAAAAATTTGAGCATGCAGAATTAATAATTCAGAACTCCTTGCACAAGCAAATTGGTAACTTATCAATTTGGCTCTAAATATGGGCCGTTCATCTTAGAGCAATTAAAATTTCATCTAAGGTGGCTATGAGCATCATTTTTTGACCATTATCAACTTCCTCATTGAAAAAATGGATGCTATCTCAAATGTTGCCATGCCTATCTCTAACCTTGATTAATTATATGTGATCTAACAATTAGCATGTATCACCAACCTAATCCATGCTTTTCATTAATATCGGTGAAGTACATGGGACCAGTTTTTCTTAAAGAGAAACTTTCTTTATGTGCTTCATCGCTTCATCACTTCATTGCTGATCTTCCCCAAATTTCAAGGTCAAATTAGTGATGAAGCTATGCATGCGATTATTTTCAATCCATTGGATCATCCTACTTTAAAACTTTATCAATAGTTTTCCAATCCTTTTATTGCTTTCCTTTTTTCTTTACGTGGAATCCCCAAGATCCTGCCACATTGCCCTTATAATTAATGGTCATCGCTTGTCGCTGATTTAATCCAACCTCACCAAGCTCCATCAGCAATGTAAACATCCTTGTGATGATCCTTAGCCCCTGGTCTAGTGCCCTAACCTTTGGTCACATTCATTCCTTCATCGCACGTCACTAATTCAAACTTTGCACCTAGGATCCTATCAGTGATGAGAGGTGTTGTGGAGGCATCAAATATTAGACACATACAACCTACATAAAATAAATGGAACAAAATACATCGCTCATAGGATCATATCAAATTAGCAGAAAAACCCTTTAGAGGACACCCATTGCTTATCGCTAATTTAGAACCCAAATTCCAAAATAAATTTATGATGAGTGATGAATGATATAACATAAGGCCTTCATTCATCGCTAATTCTCCTCATATATTTTTCAAGAAATTAGCGATGAGAAGATTTAAAAAAATTTATAAGGTTCATCACATATCGCTAATGTGAGAATTACATTCAAAACATATCTGTGAACAAGTGATCAAATTTTTCTTTTCAATGACGATTTGTGATGAGCAATAAGAACACAAGAACATAAGACCGGGGCATCGCTCATCACTATTACAAGTTTGAAGGCTCAAAATCCATTAGCAATGAGTGATGTCACAGGAAAACATCATTCCATTGCTTGTCACTAATTCAAGGTGTGTACCTAAGAATAAATCAACGATAAGCAATAAAGTTATGAGGGCCATCGGGACTTAAGTGGAAACTTTTTTGAGCATGTGCACTTAAGTTTTTCTAAAAGAGGGGACTTTTGTAGGATGACACAAGAATAGTAGGCTCAAGACTTCTGAATCACACAATACAAAGGATGTAAAATTCAGGCGATTCAGACCTAGACACGAAAAGGACTAGTCATATGATGAAATTAATGAACATGAAAAATTTGGTGTGACCAATAGTAGGCAATACACAGTTAGCAATAGAATAGAATGCTAAGCAACTAAAATGAACATAACCCTAAACCTCATATAATAACCCTACAACATATGTAACAAATATTTTTTAGGTAAAAATTCTTAGGGTTTTAATATGAACACTTAGATTTTGCAAAATTTGAAAGTGCCATCAGTGGCTCTTTCTAGGGATGTTTGTTCCTCGGTGAACAAAGAGAGAATTCAGATCCTTTGGAGAAGCAAACCAGGTGCCTACTCCATTGGGTAATAGATTCAAAATCTCATCTCTACCTCACATTGCTTTGGCTTGACAAGTCAAACCATATCTGATGGCCCAAGGCCACCAAAACTGTAGGCCTTTTCTTACCCTTGTCATATACAATTTTTTTATCACACCTCACTGAATCCAATATGAAAACATCACTAGAATATGCTTGATCAAACATGTTGGCATCTCTCAATAACTTAGCATGTAGAATATTAACAAACAAATTCATAACTGTCATGCATCTAAGAGTCAAGCATACCCTTAAAATACTGATTTTTATGTGGCAATAACTCATAAGTTTCATCATTCAAAATATTGTCAAGTTGAAAACAACCTTCCTTAATATGTTTCCCATTATCGTGCATTGCAAGAAAATTCTATCCAGTTGAAAAACCTAGCACTCATACTCTACCACATAGTTGGTACTATCAGATGACCATGATAATCAAATTGTTTCTTCTCATAATATCCTAGTCATGAAGAAGATAGTTTAGTGTTAGAGGATACACTTGAAAGTAATGAAAATCTTGTTTCTCCCTTTCCTAATGCTCCTACCATTTGGAGAGATCTATTTGAATGAAAGGATCCAATCATTGAAAATCGTGATTCTCCTTCTCTTGACACCTCCCCTATTTGTGATGAAGCTACTTTACAAAAACTAACCAAGGAATGTGATGAACATCTTAAAAGCTCAACTAGTAAGGTAGATATTAGGGAACAAGAGAACGAGCCCTTAGAAAACAAGGATGAAATCATGGACAATTATAATAATCAAATTCAACATTTTTCCTAATATCTTTGCTATTGGTAAAGAAGATACTTTGATGTTAGAAGATCAAAGCAATGAGAGTCATAAGAATTTAGTTTCCTCTCTTCCCCTAGGGAAAACATTACTGATAAACAAGACAATCCAACCATTGATAACTCCCTTACTTGCAATAAAGTCATTTTAGAATAACCCAACATTGAATGTCATGAAAATCTAGTTTGTTGCTCTCCTAAAAACTCTCCTACTAGGGCAGATATCATGGTGGAATAAAATGATAACATTGACACATGTATTTCAAATAATAGTGATGTGATTTCCTTGGATGATGGTGAAAAGATGACACTAGATTCCCCTTCACTAGAAAAATATCAAACCAAAACTATTGAGGTTATGAATGAAAAAGTGTTCATTAGATCCCGCTTGATTATTGGACCTCCTAAATACCCTGTGGGACATCCTAAGAATCCTCTAATTCTTTACCCACCATCATACAAACCAAAAACTCAAAAAAACCTGAACTTATCCTTTACCCACCCTCAAACCAACCTCCAACTCAAAATAAACTTGTCTTCATCATTGAACCATCTAAGAATAATGTGTCACAACAGCTGAGTTACAATATCATTGCTCATACATATAAAACTAGAAACAACCCACAACCAAGAGAAACGCCTTCAACACCCCTCCCAATTCCTAACCCTATCTTTCCTAGTGCCTCTCATTTTCCTTCACATAATGAAAAGGAGTACAATCTTGTTGAACAACTAAAGAATACTCCTACTAAGATATCATTATGGGACCTTATTCAAGCCTCCCCTCATTATCATAACATGATTCAAAGTGCCTTACAACAAGATCCTACTCATCCTAATGTGCAATAAAATGAGGTAGCATCACAAATTCAAGCTATAACTTTGATCAACTTAGACATTACTTTCCATTAAGATGAGTTACCCTCACTAGAAGTGCAAAAACAAAATGATGCTTTCATGATAATAGCTATCTTTAGTGGGTTGATAATTTAAAAAGAAACCTTGTTGGCAATGGCTCTACCCTTAATGTGTGTAGTGTGACCCTTTTGGGTAGACATCGTCGATAAATAAAAAATTCAACCCACCTCTTTATCTATTCAGGGATTTGACAATATAGGAAAGCAACCACTTGGTGTGGTCACTTTTCCTATTACAATTGGAAAGGATACATTACAAACCCCTATCCATGTTATCCATCATGAACTTTCATATAACCTTATTTTAGGTAGACCATGGATTCATGAAATGCAAGAAGTGCCTTCTACTCTTCATCGTAAAATGAAGTATGTGTTGACCTTGAACCAAGTAGTTGTTTGAACATAGACAAAAACAAGGAAAATCCTTTGAAAACACTAACACCAACTACACAAGTGGAACTCATACAATAAAAACAAAAATAAAAACATATTGTGGAAGTCACAAAGTTATTTGAAAATGATTGGGGTTCCTTGTATTTCACACCTAGCTTTGATGGGCAACCAAAAATCATAATAAAGAAGCATGAAAAAGAAAAAGAAATAATTTCAACACAAAATTTAGAAGACCATTCGAAAGCACCTCAAACACTTTATAAGAAGAAGAAAATTACACAAAAAACTTTGATGAAGTTGATTATGAGCAAGAAACGAATCCAAAAGAAATGAAAAAGCTTTATGGAAAATGTTATGAACTTATGAAATAACTTGGATATAGTGGAAAAGGATGTGGTGCTAGAGAACAAGGTATATGTGTCCCTATACATCCTCACATGTGATAAATGACTAGTGGTCTTGGTTATTGTCCCTTGTAAGAAACAATCAAGCCTTCACTTAATATCTCAACTTTAACATTAGTGCATCCTGAACTAATAGACACTAGTGGTTTGGGTTATTGTCCTTCAGAAGAAATGAAAGAAACAAATAAATCCTCTTTTAACATCAATGTCATCATTTAAAAAACTAATGATTTGAGTTTAATATATTTTACACCTCCTATAAAGGAGAGTGCAAAATCTTACAATCTAAAGAGTCTTGTGCAAGTATGACACCTTGTACTAAGCAAGAGATATATTTTTTTCGCAAAATAAAAGAACATCTTCTATTGATCAAGAGAGTATCTTGTCGAGATTCCTCCAAGATCAATTGATATCCCTCCCTCCAAGAACATGAAAGAAATTATACTACAAGAATTCATTTTTTGCATATCATAGGGTTCATGGTCATTCTACTAATGAATGTAAACTATATTTAAGTGATAAAATTCAACATCTTAAGGATTGTGGTGCTCTTCATTGATTTGAAGCACCTTGTTCCTTTAATTGATACTAATTTTCATCAATCACCTCTGCTCATCCTTGTCTTGCACTAAAGGGGAGCAATGGGTTAGGTATCCTTGTCCTCATATGGCACTTGTCATTGTCTATTTTGGCTAGTTGACCACCTTCCATGTATATATAAGAGGAAGCTTGGGACGTGGTTGGCATGCCTTAAGTTGGCTCGCATGTGAAATACTGAGGACAACCCTTTATCCATGAAGTAATTTCATTTGGGAACATATGACTTGGCACAGGGCTTTCTAAATAAGCTCTCATGTCTCCTTCTACTTTAAAACAATTTCTCACAACAATGGTGTTAGCAACCACTTTAAAGTTGGGGAATACATTGACACTCATGTTTCACTATGCAATTTTATTTATTCTTGTGATGTGTTCTTTTCTTGGTGGTGTCATTAGGTTTGAATTCCTCTGAGAGTGTGATATTTCTTTGATTTGTCCTCTCTTGGAGACATTAGGAACAATGTTCCCTAAGAAGAGACCTTACATGAACTAAGTAAAATCCCTTTGAATGCACCTTACACTATTTTTCATTTACAATAACCGTTATATGGCCACCTTGCATAACACACTTTGCATGCTTATGGAACCATCCTATTTATTCATGGGTGTTGTAGTACCCCTCCATTTTGCTTATGTTTTTTGTTAGCATGTTTTCACTTTGATAGACCCTAGTATTTGGTTCTGATGTATTGATCGCTAACATTAGAGCGATGGTGGATTTATTTTGTGATGTGATGATACATTGTATGGTGGCAATTATTTCTGACATGCTTTATGTTAGCATAGATGTTTACTTCAGATGTTACTGCTATATATATGCTTTTGGTAGATTAATTGTTATTTATTTTGTAAGCCTGATGCGATATTGTATTGGTGAGGAGAACAGAGTTGCATCACTTGCTTGCGAGTGCCCTATGATTTCTGTGATTTTCTCCTCATGGTGTGTTTGAATCATGGATTATATACTTGTATGTTATTTGTTTGATTTCAGGATTGTAGGTACATGACACTGACTCCACCTAGTTTCACAGGTTTGAGCATGTCTAGACTCAACGGTAATGTTGATTGGGAGGTAGTAATGAGGTTTTTCCTAGTCTAGTCTCAAACCCAGTTACAGTATTACGTCAGTTTAGGTTTGGTGTGTTTGGTTGTCACGTCTAAGTTTTCCTTGTTATTTGTTATGAAAGGTTTATTTTGTGAATTTAGTGTTAGATTAATGTTCTTTTAATTTAATGCTTATTTAAATTAATTTTAAATAGACTAAATAAAAGCTTCATATTTTATTTAATTAATTAAATTAGTTTATTTGGTTAAATAATTTAATCATTGAGATTAAAATTATTTTATTAAATTAATTAATTAATTAATTAAAGTTATTTTAACTGTGAGAATAGATTAAATATAAATTAAATGCTTTTGTGGGGAATGGAATTTTAAATATGTATAAAAATAAAGAAAAGGAATTTGATTTTTGAATTCTTTAATTCTGTTAAATGGAATAAATTCTTGATAATTGTGGGAAGAAAATATCCGTGAGTGGTTAGTAGATATTTTCTTGAATTCTCCATGTTTGTCAGTTGAATTTATTGCAAATTTCTTGTTGAGGATTTTCTCGGAGAAAATATTACCAGATTTGGGGAAAACAAAAAAACACTTCATGAGAAAAGAAAAGGGAAATCTATTGAAGAAATTGGAAAAATTTTGTGATTTCTTTTGGGTTTTTGTTTTAAATTACTGGAAGAAGTTCTCAGATACATATTTGTTCAGTAATTTGCAATCTTTGGAAAAGAGGAGATTTGAAAGGGCTTTGGAAGTTGCACTCGGCAGGAAAAGCTTTTCTTCAACAGTCAATTTATCAAGCTATAGGAAGACAGGTTCTTTACTATTTATTTATTTAGTTTTGTGATTTGAAAAGATTGCCTGTATGAAGATTTGAATTTGTAGAAGTTTTGTTAATTTGTGAAATTTAAAGATTGCCTGAGGAAATTATTATGACCAAAGCTTTTGTACTTCTTAGTGAATTTTGTTAAAAATATTATGCAGTAAAATTGTTACTTCTCTGTGTTAAATTTCAAAAGAAGATTTTATAGTGAAACTAGAGAGCAACCTTGAAGGTTATTATTTAACAATAGAAAAGTTTCAAGAGATTACAAAAGAAATCTTTGTAGATTAAATTGAGGAAATGGAAACCTCTGTGAGGACTGTTAAAAAATAAATTATAGAACTTAGTCTGAGTGAAAATTCTTATTTTGTTATGGAAATTGGAAACCCAAAATTGAAAACTTCTATGTTAGTTGGTTAAATTCTTTTGTAGAAATTTCTTTGTTAAAATCCTTGCTTTTCCCCAATTATCTTCTGGTTTATTGTTTTATATATATATATATATATATATATATTCATATAATATATGCTTAATGATTCATAGAAATTTTTTGTCTTTAAAAAAATATCGTCGTACAGGCCAAATACATCATGAAATTTTTATTTAAAAAAAAAACGGATTAAAAATCTGCAAGGTGAATTAAGGAATTCGCAAGTTTTTCGTTGATTTATTTTTAGAATAAAATTTATATAAGTTATATTGTGATTTGGGGGCCACAAGGGCTACCCCCACAACCGCCCCCATATAGGGCGACAACTGTGGAGGCACCTGACGCTGCCCTCACAGCAGCGACAACTGCCAACACAGTCACTACCCCATATGGGGTAGGCTGTGTAAACACAGCCAGCGACTGTGTAATACAGTTTGTTTAAAAAAGACCTTTCGCCTTAGAGTTTCGGCTATATAAATTTTGATTTATATTTTTAAATAGCAAATTTTGAATTCAATAAAATTTAATTTTATATATATATGTAAATATATAAATATTAATATATATATATATGTATATATACACATTTATTGTTATATATATTTATTGTATGAAGAAAATAATTTAGTATTAAAATAAGATTTTATTTTAATTAGATGCATGTAAAGCATGAAATCAACTATTTTTAAAATAGTAAAATTGAAGGAGAAAATTTGGTATTTATTTTTATATGAAATGGATAAAATCAAAATTAGATTAATTGTTACAATTTCTTTTATTGTTTGAGAAAAGAACTATAATCAAGTTGTTTTATTTTCATGCTATTTCTAATTGACTTGATTGGATTTAGTAAATCCTAACATTAGATTCTTATTATGCCTAACTTGCTTTAAGTGGTTTTCTCTTTTATTGAGAAAATTGGGATTATATTAGATTACAAGTCTTCCAGATAAATTTGTTTAATGTGGGAGTTGTTATTTGTTTAAATACAATCCTTTGAGTTAACTAGGGTAGTGCACATGGTTTTGTTTGGTTTTTAGACACCTGGTTCTATGAACAGGTTGTGATGTCCTTTGTTATATGATTGGTAATTGATGCTAGTTTATGTGCACCTTGTCTACCTTAGTTAGTGGAGTTAGTTTCCTTGTGTTATTTTTAGGGGAGTGGCTCTTTGTGAGGGTCGGCACACAAAGTGGTGCCTGGGTAACTCGTGTAGAGTTAGTTAATCAATGAAAACTAAAACAACACATTAGGTAGTCTAAAAACTTTAACTAGATTAATAAGCCTCACTCATGGACTCAAGAGCTAGTTTAGTCTTGGGAATGATTCGAAAAGGCCTGGAATGGAAAAATTGATATCTAGTCAATATGAAAGATATTCGATTCCGCAACAGATTGCATGTGGGGTTGGGTTTCGTAAGAGGTCACCAGGGTAACCCAAGATGGGGGTCAAAACCTAGGAAGAAACACCAGGGTAACCTATGCAACATTGTGATGACACTCCACCTATAATAACAATGACCTTGTGAACTTAGTATATTTGATCATTCTGTTCTGGAAGCAATGTAATAAGTTAAGTTGGTACTTGTATAGTTTTTCTATAGTTTTACTTGTCTCTAGGGTTTGTAGGTTATGTCTAGGGAACCTTTTTACTATCTCCTAGCATGGGGGGTGCACCTACGGGTACCACATGGTTGGGTGGAACATGCACCTTACTCCATTGGGTCCCCAGTTCTTGTTCGTGGCAACGAGTACTTCTTAAACGAAGAGCTCGTATGTGGATAAATGTACTTTCTTATTTGTATCAGTGAAAACTTTATATATGTATCACTCCTCAATTGTTAACGAGGTGAACATTTGTAATATGTAATTGAACACTATTATATGACCTACCTCATTTGGAAAATGATTATTGTAAATTTTATTTCAAATGCAATGTAAGAAAGAATCTTATTTGTACTCTATAGCTTTAATGATGTAATTTAAATGTTATTCAATGTATTCTTTTAAGTTTATGTGAATTAAATACATGTTATGTTAAATACTATTGTCATCTATGGGATTTTCAAGTAGTGTGTCGTCATGTTACATAGGGAATGTTTGCAATTAGTTAAGTAAATGTTTACACTTTAAAAAAAAATATTACACTTTTGTAGTCAATGCAACATTCTTTAGGTTACAAGACGAGGCATTACAAGTGTCAAGCATACGAAGTTTTGATTTCTTCATGAATCCTACTATTCATTTTGTGTGGCACTTTATCAAAGTTATCAGTAGGTATAGCTTTGGTATGGTTGTACATATGGGATCTGAACTTAGGCGGGACTTTCCCATATCCACTTGCTTTTTTGTGTGAGCGCATACCAGCCACGTGCGTATGTGTCTCATTGGGGGCTCACCTAGGGGATAGCATGAGGTTTCACTAGCCCTTGTGAGCATGATTTGGTTTTCATAGTGAACATCGTGTTCCACTTGTAATCATTTTTGTACAAATAGCTTAGAATTGATCCATGGCATGCAAGACAAATGGTTGAAGCTTGATCCACCTTTTCTTCCTTTTTCTCTCATCTTTATGTCATTGAAATTGAATGTTTGTGTATCTTGATGTTGCATATCATACACCTTATGTGTTTCCCTTTGTGCTTATGTTGGTTTGGAATAGGCTCTTGGATACTAGGGGCTTAGCCACCTCCTTTGATATTTGTTATCCAAGACCATCCACATTGGTACACTTGGACCCCTCTTGAATGTCTACTTTAGTGTGGGTTTGAAGCAAGTTCCTCCTCTCACTAAAGTGAGGGCTAAATGTAGTGTAGGAAAAAGTATCCATTTTTCCACACTTAATTTGGGAATGATTAACACTAAAATCATCCTAATGTTTCCTTGATCTAGTGTTGTAATTTGTGTTTTACACATTCACATTAGGTTTAGGACCCTTTTAAGCTAAATAGACCTAATTTTTCCTTAATTTCTAGTCTTGTAAAGTGTATTTATTTACACCAAGTTCACATTAATTTTTGGGCCTTCTTGCATTTATGACCTTAATATCATCATTAATAGGCCCCTAAGACCCTTTATTATGCATTTTGAGGCTTATTTCAGCTAAGATCTCGACATAATCAATAAATACACTTAATATCATAACTCCCCAACATTTCCTCTACCTAAAAAGCTATGGTGGGACCCATACGCCACCTTGGGCATATGAGTCCCACCCAGATGGGACCTATATGCCACCTTTGGCATATGAGTCCCATTTGGCCCCTTTTTAGAGTTTTGAGTGAGAAATCATGGTTTTGAATTCAAATTTATGAATGTTGGCATTTGGGATCTAATGAATGGTAAATTAGATGAAGTGCCTATATAAACAAGTTTTAAAATCATTATTTCACCTAAGAAACCATATGTAAGCATCCTAAGAGTTCACAAGAGAATTATAGAGCATTCAAGTTCATTCAAGAAGGCATTCAAGGGTAGATTATTAGAGTTTTATTGCAGCAATTCAATATCCATCATCATGTCAAAGGCATAAAGCATCAAGCATGTTGTTGAGTGAGTGTTGTGATGTAGCAGTTAAGATCAGAGTTAAGCATTGTTCTACATCTAATTCAAGACCAAGATCTACATTTTTCATGGCCACTTCATGTTAGATTGCATATTTACATTCCAAGATATCATTCAAGGTATCATTGTTCATGTTTCATTGTTTCATCGTAAGGTTTAATTACACAAACAAGGTTTGACCAAGGCAAACCCCTATTCCCTAACAATCAAGATGTTTTTCTCTCTCTACATGTGTGATTATGGATCTAGGTGTTTTGGAGCTTGAGGATCCTTTGAAGAAAAAGTTCCAAGATTGAAGAAAGTTGTCAAGGTTGTCATCTTCACAAAAAGTCATCTACATGTCAGAATTCAAGGTTTTTGACTCAGATATTTGACAGGAGAGGAGCTACAGGAGATCACTAGAGAATAACAGAGTTTTAGCCAAACCCTAATACTAGGACTAAATTTCCTCCTTGGGAAAATGAGTCCTACTATTGCCTTTTTCCAGATTCCAGGAGATCTAGATCAGTCATTGTGAGATTTTAGTTTTTGCATAGAAACTCTAGTCTAGGACTAAATCAGCCAAACTAGTGTGTGATTCCTAGTGAGCATTAAAAGTTATAATTTTAGGGTTTTATAGCTTGTTTTGATCGCACCTTTCTTCCAGGTACCCCTCTACTCATTCTTAGTTTGTTATTTTGTATTTCAGTTTCATACTCTATGTCATATAGTTCGGTTTTTACATTGCATTCATCTTCTTCTTTCCAAGCCCTTCCTTGGTGGTGAACCCCCTTTTAGTCTTTAAATCACACCCCTAGGACACCTTATTGCAAATATATTTCCCTAATTCCATCCCTAGATTAAGATCTCTAAGGTTTCCTTAAATGAAATATAAGGAAATAGGAGGAAGGTCCTAAACCCTTCTTGTGTTCCATCTCCTAAAAGGTGGAACCCCTATTTCCATCATTTTAGTTAATGCATTTTAAATCATCTCCCAATGTTGCAAATGAGTCATTTATGTCCCAAATAGGGTTGACTCAACTTAAGGTTGAAATTCAATCCTATCCCTTGGAGATCTCTTTTTTTTTAGTGAAATTCCTAGGTCATTCCATATTTGGGTGGATACCTATATTTCCTCCCTCTTTTCCCTATGTTTCATATATTATTGAAGCCAATTTGGTATGTTGATAGGGTAGAGAGTTATTCAATATGGTCAATAATTATTCCATAAAGTTTTGAGATGCTAAGGTGATGTTTCAATGAAATACAAGTAATATGTAGGCTATCATAGTAGTGTAATGAATATATTCTTAGATTTATATAGTCATATTTAGGTCAAGTACATTTAGAATGGATATTAAGAAGTTGAATGGTCAAAATGTTGAACCTTGGAAGTTGAAAATGAAGGATCTCTTGGATTAAAGAGATCAATGGAGAAAAACAACAAAAAGGAAAATAGATTACTCATATAAGAAAATAAACTAAAAAAAAAATCAAAAGAAATAAAGGGTACTGGACCAAGTTATGTCTTTCTAATTCCTTTTTTTTTTTTTGAAGTACTATTGTATTTATCTTGTGGAAAATAATAGGTAGTCATCTATACAAATATATATGTATTTCACAACACTAGGAACTTTGATGATCAATGGTAAGATAAAAATTACACATTGAATTATTGTTGCATCCAATTGTAGTTGGCACATTTAGACAAAGCCATGTGTTGTCTAGAGGTGGTAATCGTAATGCATTATTATTGGTATTAGGTTTTACAAAATATTTTATTAGAACATCTTGGTATAGAGGTTTCTATTGTACACATGGAATTAACTTTCCTAAAGAAATTGAATATTTTTTTTAACTTTTGTACCATAGGATTAGTAGAATATGTGGCTATATTTTTTAGTATTTTGCATGTCTTTCTTCCACTTGACAATTGTAAGTAGACAATTCTCAACCTCTATATCCATAGTTTAGGTACTCTCTAAGTTAGCAACTCTTCCCCTTCACAAATGGAAGCTAATGTTAAGAGGTTATACATTTATTAAGAATATGTTTTTATTTTTTTAAGAAGACTTTTTTCTTTCTTGATTTTATTAGCAATCTTGTTAAAATTGGCTACAAATTCCCACATTAATTCATGTGCATTTCTTTCTTCAATTGTGTTAATTGTGCTTGTAGGGAGTGCTCAACATCTACACTTTTATAATGTTATCTGAACTTTCTTTTCATTACCTCCTATGAAAGTATAGAATTTGTTGTAAGTGATAAAACTGTTCTACTAAATCATCAGTTAGAGACTCCACGAATAGTAGGAATTTTACATCTTCATGTTGCATTCCCAAGATTGCACATGAAATGAAGAAGGAATTGATTTGGCCATTTGTGGTAACCTTTTCATCATTTTAAACTTCAAACAATTTTTTTATAGAACCATGAAATAGATCATGGAGTTGGTTACCTAGTGCAAGAGGCATAATGACAATAATTCAAGGATTTAGTGGTTTTTGTGCCATGGTTTATAGTGATTTATGTTAGAAATTAAATAATATAACTGTAGCATGCAAAGTGGATTCTTGTAAAGTGGAAGAAACTATAGATGTCATGGTTAGGGAAGATGTATTACTTTTTTCATTCATTCACTAGTTACAAGTTTAGAAGATATATGAAAATCAATTCCCTCTTAGAGGTAAAAAATGGGGTCTTCACACCCTTCTTATGATCTCCTCTTGTGTATGTTTTCAAATCCAGTGTGTCAAGTTACTACTAATCACCTTAGGTTTCCTACATAGGGTAGGATGATTATGTCTTTACACAACCACAATCCTTTCTACAAGAAGAAACTACTATTTAATGCAAATAAATGTCTATGTGCTTCTCCCCTAAATTCTTGTAAAACATCATCATTGTCTAATTCTTTATTTATTTTATGGTAATATTGATTGTACCATCTATATTCAAGAAAGGGTATACTTTAAATCAATAATAATATAAATTCTTGTTGTATTTCAAACCAATTCATGTTTATGTGTATCATAGGCTTGGTGTTACACTCAATTATGTATGCATAATTTAAATACTTTCTTCTAGAGAAATATATAACAACTTACTAATAAAATGTAACCATTCAAATCCCTAATAAAGTATAATAACTACTTATAATAGTCGAAGAAATCATTATGGAATTGAAAATTTTACATTGAGTTTTAAGAGGTTTATCTCCCTAATTTGATAGTTTTTATGCTTTTTGGGGCATGATTTCAACCACAAAGTAGGAAAGGTATAAAAAACCTAAATTGAAATAAAAGTAGAAATCCTTGATAGGTTGATATGAGGTCAAATACCAAGTATTTAAGTCTAGTTCAAATCTATTGTCATGAATTCGTCCTCTGGCTTTAAATTTGACCCTACACAATGATAATTCTACTCTATAGTTACTTAATTGATCTTCATCTATTATGCTTCATTTCTAATATATTAGGGGCAGTGATATTTAGAAATACGTTAGAAGGCTTGTTTTCTGTCACAAGGAGAAGTGTTCTTTTAGGTTAGCTCCATTAAATATGTGTAAAAGATCAAAGATACCAAGGGCATTAGAATGATTTATCCAAATTTGTTACAAGTTTTAGTGCAACAAATTCAAAAGAATTTCTACTAATTGTTCTTGTAATTCTCTAGAATGAGAGAGGACTTGTGAATGTTGGATGATGAAAGGAAATGCAAAGGAATGTCTTTAGATGCTAGAACATAACACAAATTTCGAAAAATGTGTACACTTAGTCAAAACAGGGTGAGAAAATAAAGGGGACCAATCAGCCAAGTTTTGAATTTAAATTCTAGAAAGGAAAGAGTCAATTTTGTAACCATGAAGTCTCCCTTACAACCATAGAACTAACCCAAGTAGGAAATGATCATATCTAGGAGGAAAACAACTATATGGACAATAAGTGTACGAATAAGTGTAATAAATGTCCTAGAATTGACCGTAGATAAGAAATGGTCATATCTTGTTGGACAACAACAATATGAAGAGAGACATACAAATAAGAGTAATAGATGCATGCATAAGGTGAATGTATAAGACTATATGCATATAAGAATAAGACAAGGGCTAACACATGAGAATCTGCGTATATAGAGATGGGTAAAAATGCTAAGGTAATTAACCCAATTTGAAAAAAAAATGTCATTGTCAATATATACATGTAAGGGAAAGAAAAATTCTTTTATAGTCCACAATGTCAAGCCACCTAATCTTTTGGTGTACAAGTGACTTACAACATATGAGATTACCTTGTACTCCCAATATCTTGGAGACCCTTAACTATGCTTCAAATATAAGATATACCTGCCATAACCATTACAAGATTCAAACTTTCTATTACTAAATACAATACAAAATGAATCCTATGGGCACATTTTTTGATTGCGTGTGGTCACAAGGTGGGCCTATGTGTTTTTTTAGTTCTATTATAAGAGAAAAAGGAAGATTTGGTTATTTTTTGTTAGTTTTGAATAATTTTCTCAACTTGTCCTAGCACACCATTTACAAGACTTGCTACTACTCACAAATTCGAATGTAGCATAAGTTGTTGGTCAGTGTAGAAGAGAATCTTTGTGTCAAGTTGATCATACTCATGATTTGGGCATAATGTCATTGTTCGGCATTCTACATTGCACATTGCAATGAACACTCCTAATGATTGTAGTATACATTTATTAAGTAATGAAACTAATTCATTTGTTGCAAGCAAATGTATTGAGGAAAAAAGTTATATTTTCTTAAGAGGTGATCAACATATAAATTAGAATGTGGCATATGAAGCTCCAAGTCTAGTAGAGTTGGTTTTGCATTCCTTATATTTGAAAGTAGAGTACAAAAAGAAACTTGAGTTGGTTTGTTTCAATTTTGATAGAAAATCTTGTTAAATGCCACTACTATATTGAAGCTTCAACAAAGTTTTGTTCCATATGATGGTTTAGCATAGATAGGAATGTCCTTTGTTGGTGGTAGTTAAGCTTGATCACCAAAGACTATGACTATATATGCACCAAATGGAACTTTATTATGATTTGAAAATACATCATGTAGCCTATTATCAATGCATTCCAACAATCTTGGCCCAATGAATTTAATCTCAACAATTAGAACATATTGAATGATATACAAGCTCTCTTGACATGTTGCTAGTATTTTTCCCTATGAATGATTTATCTTTTAATATTAAAATACAAAGGGTAGAATGTATATTAGATGCATGCATGTTGAAAGTTTTTGAAAGGAGGTTAAAAGGGATCTAGGGATAATCACTAACCTAAATCACACTTTCTATTATTAACATTTGGGGGACTTTGGCTATTGTGCACAAGAACCAAAATGGATGATTAGGATTTTGGTCCTCTTTGTGTGTTTTTTGATGGGTTGATGGATTGAAATGATGTGATATGTGTGATGTATGGTTGTAAACTAGGTAAACTATGCAAGTGCATCAAATTGTCATAGGTTTTGAAAACATAGAACTAATGTACAAAAATTGAAAGTAGAAGAGTAGAGTGTAGGAATGATGTAACTTGGCATTCAAATTTGAGGAAAAAGTGGTTGTACTAGGGTCAGGTACCATAGTCTAAAATGGAAGATTTCTAATTTTCATGATTTGCATACCTAAGCATCACAATTTGTAGGTGCATCTTTGTTGGAATCAACTTCAAAAATTTGTTGGTCAGTGAATAATTGATCTTGCCCAAGTTTTATGAAGGAAGGTGTGTGCATACTTGATCTAGGTTTTGATACCTTGAGATCTTCAATCTTCTCAAATCCACTTCAAACATATAACTTGCAAGAAAGAGAAGAGAGGAAGGGTTGTGTCATATAGGGGCTTTCCTTAATCAAACCCTGTTTTGATGTTTCCACCTCCACAAACAGGTACATGATGATGTTAGATAAAGAGTTCTTACCCCAAGTTGGGCAAAGACAAATATAGAAATAGGAATGATAAATCACTATGATGTAACTTACCATTCAAATATGCATTCCTTGATGGATTGAATTCATTTGCCACATCTCATACAAGGAGAACTTGATAGTTTTTTAAGGATCCATGTGTTAGTACCCACAATGATAATAAACATACAATATGAAACATATTACTTATGCATGAACATGAAATTGATGATGCATTGCAAACATTATCTTGACTGATAAAAGTGTTGTAGAATATCGCTTATTTTTCTCTTGAATTTCCTAGATTGCCTTATCGAATTGCTTGATTAATCAAGAGTTTCATTAGGTGTTCAAATGGAGAAAAGAACATATTTATATGTGTTTCAATATTTATCTCATTAATTATTTTGACAAGCCAGCAAATGAATTTTTAAATCTATAAATATTTGAGGCTGACAATAAAATATTTAATTTTGGGCCAAAATAAGGCAAACAAGGGTGCCCTTAGACCTATTTTAAATTTAATTTTCTCCTGAAATAAATAATTAATTTAATTTCTCAAAATTAATTTGATTTTTTGAAGACCAAAAAAGGTAATTAATAAACATAATTAAGCCCAATCACTTAAGAGAGAGCTACACACAGTTTGGAATTGTCAAGGATGACAATTTACAATGCTACAACTATGACTCATATTGGAGCCAATTCTTTTGAATTTCTACTAATTGTTCTTGTAATGCTCTAGAATGAGAGAGGACTTGTGAATGTTGGATGATGAAAGGAAATGCAAAGGAATGTCTTTAGATGCTAGAACATAACACAAATTTCGAAAAATGTGTACACTTAGTCAAAACAGGGTGAGAAAATAAAGGGGACCAATCAGCCAAGTTTTGAATTTAAATTCTAGAAAGGAAAGAGTCAAGTTTGTAACCATGAAGTCTCCCTTACAACCATAGAACTAACCCAAGTAGGAAATGATCATATCTAGGAGGACAACAACTATATGGACAATAAGTGTACGAATAAGTGTAATAAATGTCCTAGAATTGACCGTAGATAAGAAATGGTCATATCTTGTTGGACAACAACTATATGAAGAGAGACATACAAATAAGAGTAATAGATTCATGCATAAGGTGAATTTATAAGACTATATGCATATAAGGATAAGGCAAGGGCTAACACATGAGAATCTGCGTATATAGAGATGGGTAAAAATGCTAAGGAAATTAATCCAATTTGAAAAAAAAATGTCATCGTCAATATATACATGTAAGGGAAAGAAAAATTCTTTTATAGTCCACAATGTCAAGCCACCTAATCTTTTGGTGTACAAGTGACTTACAACATATGAGATTACCTCGTACTCCCAATATCTTAGAGACCCTTAACTATGCTTCAAATATAAGATATACCTGCCATAACCATTACAAGATTCAAACTTTCTATTACTAAATGCAATACAAAATGAATCCTAAATCCATGTTCTTAAATAGTTAACGTGCGCATAGACTCGTAGAGACTTGCGAGGGACGAATGGGATAAATCTAGAAAAGTTACTTGGAATACAATGATCGAAAATTAAATCACTGAACTGTCATTAAAAGCTTAATTCAACGATACCCGTAGAAATGTCTACAACGCCGTCTGTGGGAATCGAACCCACGACCACGTGGTTAAAAGCCACGCGCTCTACCAGCTGAGCTAAGACGGCTATTTGATATGCTTGTTGAATTTGATATATTAATCAAATAATAATAATCTATCAGCAAATACATTGTGTTTCTCTCTCAATCAAATAACGCTCATGGAAGACATAAGGACATAAGAAGTTAACACAATTTAAAGGTTTTATTAAATTGCTCATATGCTCATAATTGTAATGTATTGTACGTTTATGTTTTAAAATTTATTTGTGTAGTATATGGTCATTAGGACTAAACATTTTATATTTATCAATCATTTAATAACATCTTTAAGTGCTATTATTAATTTAAGAGATTTTTGATGATTCTACAAGAAAGAAGTGGCTTGAAAGATAAATTATATTTATTAACATTGAAAAATGAAAGTGTCTATTATGATACTTGTCTCTAAGTTATTACTCTCAAAGAAAGGTTCTTATGCTCTCAAAGATTTAGAGTACCATGTAATGCCCCTTGTAATTTATTACCTTATGTGGATCCTATCTTTATTTTCTTAATAAGGATATAAAAATATAATTTTCATAAAGGGGTCGTGTTTGGGGAAATAAAAGCAACCAGAAAAATAATAAATTATAGAATATTTCATGCATATGTAGGTGTGGGTTCCATAAAAGAATTGTAACCATTGAGATACTTGAAATGTTTATTATGATAGTTTATTAATTAGAAGTTAGAAGTTGGCATTCATGACAAAGTGGGGACGATTTTGAGGAGAGAATATTGTTAAGTATTAATCGTTATTTTGGAGAGAAAAAAATAGGTGTTTAAAATTGTGCCCTTCTAGTGCTATCTATTGAGGAGCTTGTTGGACTTAGCTTGAGATGTTATTTTCATCTAATTTTTATCTTAGCTTGAGTCTTGTGTTTAATTATCAATTCATAGATGAAAAACCTTGGGTTTGGAGATTGAGGGATGAAACCTCTTTGATTTTTCAAGGACAATCTAGCTCAAAGGTTGTATTTATCTGTGATTTTATTTATTTTCCACCAAGAATTTATACTTGAAACATCTTGTAATAGTTGATTTATTTTATATTTATATGTTGTCTATTTGATGATATTCTAATATATTTGAATATATTTTTTGCTCCAAGATACTTGTATTGTCCATGCAATCCATGTTTGCATATTTCAAGCATTTTTGTTTATCTAAATAATATATAAAAATGATTATTCATTCATCATATGCTTACACATTTTCCTCATGGGATCTTAGTGGTTAATAAGTATTGAATAATAATATTTACTCACTATATGCTCTCACCGAGACAAGATCTCTATGGAGAGAGGAAATAAAGCTTTGAAAAAATCTTACTCTAGCACATAATATAGATAAAGGTGAAGAGGAGGAAATAAAAGACATAGAAAAGTAATTTTTTCTCAACTTTGCAATCTATAAGAAATAGGTAATAGAAAACCATTAATATTTTTCCAAAGAATTCCAAAGATTGAATTTAATTCCCACAACTACTCCCTTTGGTAATGGGGATAAAGGATTATCTTCTACTATAGGAAAAAAATTAGGATTTTTTGTTGATAAGTCCCAATGGTTTTAGGCTACCTAAAGTCTTGTCTTTTTTTAAGAAAGTGGAAAATCAACCAAAAGGAGAGATATTTGATTAGTAGGATTAATATTTGGCCACCCTTCATGTAAAGTATAGAGTATATACTTAATAATTTTGATTTGATATAGATATCTTATAAAAAATTAATTTGAAGATAAAAATAAGTCTAAGAATAAGAGAAGGCTCAATTAAGATAGACTCATAAGGTCCACTAGTTAGGAAGGTCGGTAGTTACTTAATGTGATGGGTCCAACAAATTTTTAGTTCATGCTTGGATATAGAAGATAAACACTTAATTTTCTTTGAGTATGATATATGAGGAGGAGGAAATCATATTGCTACCCTTCAATTGGAGGGAGTCACTCATGTATCATGATGCCATGGACTAATCACTTTTAATCTTATAGTCTTATCACTATGTATGAAGAGTTGAGTCAATCATTATTTGGTATGTTTGTGAGGAAAGATGATAAGATACATTTTAGAGAGCTATCATAGTTGAAACACTATGATATAGTAGACAACTATGTGGTATATTTTTAAATGATTGTAGTAATAGTACCTATTGTTTTAAAACATATAAATTTTCCTTTCTTCAAAGTTTATTTGAGGCCTTTAAGGCCCTATTTAAGCCTTTTGTGTCTTCATAACTCCATGAATCTATTAAGAGTACTTCAAAACTTGAATTATTGGTGTAGCATCAAAAATTTTCACCCTTGACAATTTCACACTATGTTTTGCTCCCCCTTAAGTTATTAGACCCAATTGAACCCCTAATTTCCTAAATTATGCATTCCACAACCTATTTTAACAACTATTGATAAATTGGAAGAGGGAAATAAATGCATTCATTTAATATTTTGGTCTTTCCTTTGTAAATCCTAGAAAATAGGTCCACGCCACGGGCACCTAGGGCGCCTATGTCCACCTATTTTGGCTCCAAATTTAAATTTGTTGGAGTGCCCCTTTTATTATTTGAAATTCAAATATCTAAAGTTGGCTATCAGGATCTAATTTGTGGAAATTAGAATAATTGTATATAAATACCTAGTCTTTGCATCATTTGAAAACTAAGTGAAAGGATCTAGCAAATTGGAGAACTTATGATCAAGTAATTATAAAGAGCATTATCAAGCAAGTCAAGAGCAACCATTAGAGGATTTATTGTAACAATACAAGATCCAAGCATCATGTCAAATCCTATGTGAATTTATGCATATTTATGTTATCATTGTTTGTGAAGGATATGTTGCAAGTATGAATGAGTATGGTGGTGTTGTCATTAATGTTGTCATTTATGTCAACACAGTATAGGTTGTTGCATAGAAAGGAATCAAGTGATTGAAAGTGGTGCATGTATAGTTGAGATACTATTGAGAAGTTGTGAGTGTGTGGAGCTATCTTTATGGTGTTGCAGATGTGTTGATATGATGAGTTACCAAGTACTTTTGAGAAAATTAATAAATAGTGAAGAAAAAATTATGTGTGTTTAGAATGTACTCTGATATGTGCTCCACATTTCTTCTATGTTGATCCCATGCTTGTGTGGATTTGAAGAGTTGTTTCAGGGTATTCTTGGGTGATATATCATGAATTATAGCTTCTAGTTTGATGAAGAGTGAAAGTTGCATTCACCATTGTGTGAACTGGTCTGGAAAAGTTGTTTGTCTATGGACTGGCAGAAATGTATTTGCTCTGCAGTCCTCTGCTGGTATGTTTCAAATCTTTCAGATTTGGAAGAAGGATTGTAATAGTGTTATATGTGTTCTATCAAAGGTGTTAATGGTTTGGTGCTCTGAAAGAATAGTTTTAGAGTTGTTATGTGGGTTTGTACAGTCTGGATGGACTGATGGAAAGTGTTATGTGTATAAAGGTTGTTGCAGTAGCTATAGATGAATCTGAAGGAATCTAATATGTGTTCCAATGTATGGTGAAGCATGTTTTGTGGTCTACATGTTATCTTCTTGTTCCGGAAGCATGTAATTTAAAGTTCATCAATGTTTTCATTAGTTTTGGATGACCTTGTGTTTGCACGTCATTTGAAGGATAAGTATCAATTAAGGAAGCATGTGATTGATCCAAGATATTGTTTTGGGTCCTGGTTAAGTGTTAGTTTGGTCCGCTCTCATTCTTATCCACTGCAGGAATGTTGAGTTGCTAACCTAATTTGAATTTATGAAATGAAGTGTGTGTAGCTAACCTTGGAGAAAGTTTCTAAGGTTGAAGATGGTATAAATATAAGGCAATATGTTAAGGATTGTAAGCTGCAAGTGTGAGAAATAAGGTAGATGCAAAGATAGTGTGAAAGTGAACTATGGCAGCGAGAACTTCAATGTGTTAGACTCCTAAAAGTAGTGAGCTGACAGTGTCTGTAATTCTCTGATCAAGGCTATAGATGTGTGTAAATTGTTGTGGTGGATCTTCTATTGCATTGAGATAGTGTTCTCTGTGTAACATTCTTATTTCTATCTTTATGTATCTATAGGCAATGAACCTCTTATTTGGATAGTGATTCCTATCTTGGGCAGTGAGCTCCTTTAGTAGTGAGCCTCTTTGTAAATGGTTTTGCAATTACTCTATATTGTGAGTTAACCCTCACTGTGGTTTTTCCCTTATTGGGTTTTCCATATAATCTGGTGTTTCTTGTGTTGATATTGGTTTTTGTTATTTGCACTTCATGCTCATACTTAGTAACAAATTAAAGTGGACGTGGAGTTAATAATTGTTTGAGATTTTTGAATGTGATTGGTGACAACTGATTCACCCCCCTCTCAGTTTTCTTGTGCATTTCAACAATTGGTATCAGAGCTTTGGTTCTGTGATAGGTCGAAATAGGTGTTAGAAAACAAGCAACAAGTTAAAGAGCACAAATAGACAACTAAAACAACCTACACTTCGAGATTAGCCTAAGTTGGAAACAAAACAAGACAAAGCCACGAAATGGAACTTTATACCTTGCGTTGAGTCGATCCTTTGGTTGGCCCTTCGATCTTGGATGTGTATGCTCCTTAGATGGCACAAGATGTGTGATGTGAGATGCAAATGATGCTTGGAAACATGAAGATAGCTAAGTGTGGATTGAGAAAGAAAACTGCAAGAGTTTGGCTACACAAAATGATCTCCCCAAAATGAGAGAAAAGAGGGGGTATTTATAGGATTTTTGGGAAATCCTAGGGGAAATGGACGGTTGAGATTGATCCACCAAATATCAAGATGTAGGGCTAAGGTGAGTTGAGAACTCACAAGCCCTCACATCTTGACATGTGGCATGTGAGATAGCCCTAAAAGGTGAAGTGGACATGAGGTGGAAGAAAAAGGACATGACATGGAGAAGGGTACAAAGTACCTTGGGATTGGACAAGATCTCCTCATAAAGGAGGTCCTTGTCCCCATGTGGGTGAGAGGACATGTGAGGAATTAAAAATTCCTCAAATATTCTCATGGGGATGGGAGAAAGAGTAAAGAATAAGTAAAGGACATGTGGGGAGAAGTGAAGGAATTAAAAATTCCTTTTAGGTGTCTTGGGGGATTAAAAGGTGAATTAAAAATTCACATGGGGAAGGGGGATGCCTTGTCCAAAAGGAGAAAGCCTTTAATAAGGTTGACTTAAGGACACATGCCATAAGTAGGAGGGGGATTAGGTTAGGCTAATCAAATGATTAAGGTTGTGCAAGTACTCAGTTAGATGGACTAATGACTGATTAGAGGCAAGTGGGAAATTATGGAGGATGTGACCTTAATGATGATTAAGGGTGTGCACATGCTAACCATAGTTAATTAGAAGAAGATGAAGTAATTAAAATGGATTAGGGATCAACTTGCAAAAGTTGGAGGATGTGACCATGAGAGAGAAAAAGGGAATTAAAAAAATGAATTTTAATTCAAAAGGGGAATATGACTAAATTAAATAAAAGGGAACATTTATTTAATTTAGAGGAAGAAGAGGGGTAAAGCATTAAATTAAATACTTTATGACCCTTGCACAAGATGTAAGGGTATTAATTAAACAATTGGCTTAATTAATATTGACAGAGGGAATGAGCAATCAGATGAATGAAGGAGACACATTTGATCATATGGAAGTGATCAAAATTGGACGTCTACAGGTTCCTCGGAGAAGATCTTGACAGCTTGAGGCAGATCCGATGGTGCACAAATTGACAATTCCTATGTTTGATGGATCTAACTACAAATTCTGGAAAGTCAAAATGAGAGGTTACCTAATCTCTCTTGGTTACAAGACTTGGAAAGCTGTTGAGACAAAATATGTTGAGCCAACAAGTGGTCCTTCTTCTGCAGATGAGATTTCTTCCTATGAAGAGAATGAAAAATAAAAGTATGCAATCTATAGTGCTTTATCAAAGATTGAGCTAATAAAAGTTATTTCATTGGGCACTACTTATGAAGTTTGGGAAAAGTTGAAAGATATCTATGAAGGAAATGATAGAGTCAAATTGTCAAAGAAGTTAATAACTAAGCACAAATATGAGAACTTGAAAATGAAAGAAGGTGAAGACATTGCAAGCTACTTTCAAAGGGTTGATATTGTAGTAAATGAAGTCAAAAATCAAGGTGGTACTTTAACAAATGAAGATGTAATGGAGAATATTCTAATGACCCTACCAGAGAGTTACAGTGATAAGGTCTCAGCCATTGAGGAAGTGTATGATCCAAAGAAATTCACTAAAGAATAACTATTTGGCACCTTGACTGCATTTGAAATGAGGAAATTTGGAAAAGAAAAGGAGAAACAAAAACAACCTTTGAAGCCACTAAGACAAAAGATGATCCAAATGGTGATAGTTTAGAGGAGTTGGAAGCAAATTTTACAAGGAAGTTGAAGAAAGGTATTGGAAAGTACAAAGGTATGTTACCTTTTAAATGTTTCAGTTGTGGAAATATTGGTCACTATGCTTCAAGATGTGAAAATAGAGCCATCCATAAGAATAGCAAAGACAATAAAGACAAAAAGGACAAAAAGTTCAAGAAATTGTATTATGTTAGAGAAGTTGTTGGAATATCTAATGATGAGTTTGATATTGAGGGTGATAATGATGAATGCTTGTTTCTAGTCTTAGAGAATAAATATGTGTCTACTAACCATGGAGGATGTGTAAGGGAATGTGGTCTAGAAAACAAGAAGGAAGAGATGGAAGGTACTCTGGTTATTGCCTTTCATGCTAGACAAGATGAAGATTATTGGGTAATTGACAGTGGATGCACTCAAATCATATGACTGGAGACAAAAGTAAGTTTACTAAACTTGAAAATTATGATGGTGGATTAGTCATGTTTGGAGATGATTCTGGTGCAAAGATTGTTGGAAAAGGAACAATTAGTTTTGATGGAAAGCACAATACTAATAATGTCTATTATGTTAAGGGCTTAAGGCATGATCTCTTGAGTGTTGGACAAATGTGTAGCAAAGGATTTAAGCTTGTGTTTCAGGATCTAATACTTGTGAGATCAAAAAACCTAGATTGGAACCGTGGTAGCTACAAGAAGAAGAACAAATTGAAGAAGAAGAAGCTCCGGAACCTACTCCTAAGACTCCAAAATGTGTACAGAAAAATCATCTGGAAGAATAGATAATTGGAGACAAAAGCGAAGGTGTAAAGACAAGAAGCAAAGTGGTAGCAGCTGAGGTAAATTTGTGTTTTCTTTCCAAGATAGAACCTAAAATATTGTGTGAAGTATGCAAAGATGAAAATTGGATTAGATCAATGAAAGAGGAGTTACAAAAAATAGAGAAAAATCAAACATGGGAATTGGTTACTAGACTAGTAAACAAGAAAATAATTGGTACATAATGGGTATTCAAGAATAAGCTAAATGAGAATGGTGAAGTAGTAAGAAATAAAGCAAGGGTTGTGTGCAAAGGTTATTCACAAGTTGAAGGAATATACTTTGAGGAGACATTTTCCTCAGTGGCAAGAATGGAGGCTATTCAGATGTTTTTGGCATTTTCTGCTCACAAATATTTCAAGGTATACTAGATGGATGTTAAGTCTATATTCCTAAATGGAGAATTGAAAGAAGAGGTCTACATGGAACAACCAACGGGATTTCAATTATTAGATCAATTGGACATGGTCTGTAAGTTTAAAAAGGCATTATATGGACTTAAACAGGATCCCAGAGCATGGTATGCAGGGTTGGACAGGTACTTGACACAGCAAAGGTTCAACAAAGGATCCACAAATAGTAATCTCTATTTTAAGGCTGAAGGAAACAAAATGTTGATAGTAGTTGTGTGTCTTGATAATATTATCTTTGGAGAAAATGAGGGTATGTGCAATAAATTTGTAGAGGAAATGCAAAAAGAGTTTGAAATGTCTATGATTAGTGAGTTGAATTTATTTCTTGGACTTAAAGTGAATCAAACTAATAAGGGATATTTGTTTCACAATCAAAGTATGTTAAATAATTTCTAAAGAAGTTTGGAACGGATGACTCTAAACCAGTCTGTACCCCTATGGTTACTGGATGCAAACTAAGGATGATGAATCTCCTAAAGTTGATTAGAGCGTGTACATATCTATGATTGCTGGACTATTATATCTTACTACTACTAGACCAAATATAATGCATGGAGTTTGTTTGGTTTCCAAATTTCAAGAAGAACCCAAAGAAACACAAGTTATAGATGTGAAAAGGATATTCAAATATCTAAAAGGCACTCCAGATTATGGTTTATGGTATTGTAAGGATACTAATTTCACTTTGAGTGCTTACACTGATGCAGATTGGGTTGGTTGTGTAGATGAATGGAAGAGTACAAGTGGTGGTGCATTCTTTCTTGGATGAAGGTTGGTTTCATGGCTAAGCAAGAAACATGGTTCAGTTTCTTTATCTATTGTAGAAGCTGAGTACATTGCAATAGAATCTTGTTACACACGGGTACTATGGATGAAGCAAACATTGAAGGATATAGGAGTGATGTGTGATGAGCCTATCCCTATCCTATATGATAATACAAGTGCAATAAATATTTCAAATAATTCAGTAATGCATTCAAGGACAAGGCATATATCTATCAAATATCATTTCTTAAGAGAGAAGGTATTGGAGAATGAAGTCAAGCTTGAGTATGTGCCTACCAAGGATCAGATTGCTAATATATTTACTAAGGCTCTTCTGAAGGATACTTTTGAGTATCTCAGGGAGAAATTTAATATTACTACCCCTCATTCTTTGAACTAGGTGCACATGGAGATGCATCAGTCCAATGGATCTACAAATTCATCATTTGTTTGGACTGATGACTAGGGTCTACTCCTTAGGGGGAGTAGGAAGTATTATTGTTGTAGTATGAGATGTGTGTTGTCATGGGTGCACTCCTAAGGGGGAGTGATCAAAATTATGTAAAACTTTTGGTTCTTTTTCAATTATGTCAAAGGGGGAGAAAGAGTTGTGTGTTTCCATCAATGACAAAGGGGGAGATTTTTGCAAGTATGAATGAGTATGGTGGTGTTGTCATTAATGTTGTTATTGATGTCAACACAGTATAGGTTGTTTCAGAGAAAGGAATCAAGTGATTGTAGTTGGTGCATGTATAGTTGAGATATTGTTGAGATGTTGTGAGTACATGGAGCTATCTTTATGGTGTTGCAGGTGTGTTGATATGATGAGTTACCGAGTGCTTTTGAGAAAATTAATAAATAGTGAAGACAAAATTGTATGTGTGTTCAGAATGTGCTCCACATTTCTTCTATGTTGATCCCATGCTTGTGCGGATCCGAAGAGTTGTTTACGAGCATTCTTGGGTGATATATCCTAAATTATAGCTTCTGGTTTGATGAAGAGTGAAAGTTGTGTTCACCGGTGTGTGAATTGGTTTGGTAGAGTTGTTTGTCTGTGGACTAGGAGAAATGTATCTACTCTGTATTCCTCCACTAGTTTTTTTAGGTCTTGCAGATCTAGAAGAATTCTTGTATATTGTTATCTATTTTCTATCAAAGGTGTTCATGGTTTGGTGCTCCAAAAGACTAGTTTTAGTGTTGTTGTGTATGTCTGTATAGTCTAGATGGACTGATGGAAAGTGTTTGGTGTATTAAGGTTGTTGTAGTAGTTGCAGATGAATCTAAATGAATCTAATATGTGTTCTAGTGTATGGTGAAGCATGTTTTATGTTATGCATGTTATCTTCTTGTTGTGGAAGCATGTAATTCAAAGTTCATTGGTGTTTTCATTAGGTTTGGCCGACCTGGTGTTTACACATCATGCGAAGGATAAGTGTCAATTAAGGAAGCATGTGATTGATCGAAGATGTTGTTTTGGGTGCTAGTCAAGTGTTGGTTTGGTCCACTCTCATTCTTATCCACCGCGAGAATGTTGAGTTTCCTACCTAATTTAAATTTGTAAAATGAAGCATGTGTAGCCATCCTTGGGAAAAGTTTCTAAGGTTGAAGATGGTATAAATACAAGGAAATATGTTAAGGATTGTAAGCCACAAGTGTGAGAAGCAAGGTATATGTGAAGACAGTGTGAAAGTGAACTAAGGCAGCAAGAAATTCAATGTGTTAGACTCTTAAAAGCAGTGAGCTAATGGTGTCTGCAATTTTCTGATCAAGGTTGTAAATGTGTGCAAGTTGTTGTGGTGGATATTCTATTGCATTGAGATAATGTTCTTTGTGTAACATTCTTATTTTTATCTTTCTGTATCTATAGGTAGTGAGCCTATTATTCGAATAGTGAGTCCTATCTAGAAAGTGAGTCTTATCTTGGGTAGTGAGCCCCTTTAATAGTGAGCCTCTTTGTAAATGGTTTTGCAATTAATCTATATTGTGAGTCAATCCTCACCATGGTTTTTCCCTTATTGGGTTTTCCACGTAAATCTAGTGTTTCTTGTGTTGATATTGCTTTTTGTTATTTGCACTTCATGTTCATACTTAGTAATAGATTAAAGTGGATGTGGAGTTAATAATTTTTTTATATTTTTGAATGTGATTTGTGACAATTGATTCACCCCCCCTCTCAGTTGTCTTGTATATTTCAGTAGGATAATCATTGTTGTAGGTCTCTAAGCAATTCAAACAAATCAAGCAAGAAAGATCCAAGACCTTGAGGTGATGTGCATGAATTTAGCCCTTCAAGAAAGACATTGAAGGGTGGTGAGTTACTAAACGTTGTGGATTCATCATTCCTTCCTATCATTTATCATCATATCATTAACATTGTCATTGTGGAAGTGAAGACACTAACACAGAGTTTGACTAAGGCAAGCCCCTAAATTGCACAACACTTCCTCTCTTTGAATGTGCAGGTTTCAGGTTTGAAGAGGATTGAAAGAAGTTTGAAGATCCATCATTCATTGCTACAATTGAAACCCTAGGTCTTAACAACTCACAAAAACTCATCTATTGAATTATCCTATGATGATCTGAAATTTTTATAGACAAAAATTAGGAGATCAAATATAACTCTTGAGGACTGCGAAAACAAATCTGAAAAAGATGTACTAGGACAATGGCACCCCTAGAGGAAATGTCCTTAGAAATTAGGCTCCAATTTATATCATAGGTGCACAATGTCCTGCTCAGTCTATTCCTATAGTCCAATTTTTCTTATGATATTTCAGATCTACTATTTTTGTGTTATTTGCATTATTAAGTCAATTGAACCACTACATTTCGTAGTTAAGGTCATTTTAGATTCATTTAACATCTAGTTGACTCACCTTTCAGGCTATAATTCAATCACATACCTTGTTCAAATTCATCAAACCCTTGCTACCTAAAAATCTCTAATGACATATTTAGGAAAAATTCCTAAACCATAGGGTCAAATCCTAGGGTTTCATTTTTTCTATGTTTCATTTTCGTGAACCCAACATGTTAACATTATATACCTTTTTAAATCTAAAGAAAATATTCCTAGATCTAGTTTTTACATTACATTGCTTTCTGTCGTTCATTTAGACATTCATTTTTGCATCATAAAAGACATAAAAATTCAAAAAAATGCATATCATATTTACATCATAGGTTGCAATAGGGCTAATTTTAGTCATTATAGGTCAAATATACATTCCAATTACATTCTTTAATCTGCATTTGGTCATTTAAAATTTAAATCAAATCTAAAATTTTTCATTACATCTATTTAGGCATCTTTCATATAGCTCAAAAAAGTGAAAAAATTACATTATTTTGTTTCAAAAATGAATCAATATCATAATTTTTAGAATTTGGAAAATTAGAATCAATTAGTTGTTGTATCTTAGATCTTAAAATTAAATCTACAATTGTCTTTTATTGTTTTAAAATTCTTCAAATTATTGTACATTTACATTATGAATTACATAATCATAAACTGGCTAAATTTTGGAAAACAATTCACTATCAGACTTGTTTGCACACAAACTTAAGATCCTTAAATAGTATAGTGCATAGTAGATTTTTGAATTTTTCAAAAGCCTATATAGAACATAGGTGCCCTAGGCACCTCTGCCCTGCCAAATGGAGCTCAAATTCACTATGCAGAATCCTAAATCTGATTTCTACTTAGATATGGTATCATTTTTTGCATATCAATCCTATAATTGTCTGTTTTACTAAAAAAATTGCTAGCTTTAAAGATCTATAGGACATAACATCATGTTTTCATTGCAAAATATTTTGTTTTCATAATTCATGTTCTATTGTTAGATCTTGTTAAGAATTTCAAGGAATTTTTATCACAAGCATGTCACAATGAGTTTACATCTCCTCTTTTGTTGTTTTTCATTGATCCCTCTCCCACTATCTCTCCTATGTGTGAGGTTAGCTTTCTTGAACACCTAGAATGTTGAGAGAGGGGGGGTGAATCAATACTCTCTTAAACCATTCAAACATTAAACATCCAATCACTAATGCATATTCAATTGCATTAAGGAAAGAAAGCATGAAACATCCACAATATCACATAACACAAGAACACTAGGAATTTTACATGGAAAACCCAAAATGGGAAAAACCATGGTGAGAGTTAGCTCACGATATGTTATAACGAGTTATAGTATATTACAAAAATACTCACTACAGATGGACTCACTGTCCATAGATAAAAAGATAAAATAAATAAGGTGGATTACATTCTATTTTGAACTGTTACAATTGCATCTACAATATGCATGAATATAGTTCCACTGAAGCACAATAACAATCTTCACACTGATTATGATTCAACTCTTTGCAATGCTCTTCATTCGCACAACATAGATCCTCTACAACATAGTTCACACTACTCTACTCAAATTCACATCACCCACAATACATATCACATCTACGTCTCATTTCTTATCATAAAACTTCAAAAATAATCTAGCATATATATCAACATTAAGTGTAACATTAAATAGGTCAGCCTAATTAGATGTAACACCAAAAATATAACTTGTCAGCTCAAAGCTTATCATCTATAACACACACCATAATTCAAATCTAAAAGTACCTTAAGATAGGTTAGCATGGACCTATAATAGATCCCACATAAGATAAAAATACTTATTCATCCTTTTCACAACATCAAACGTGTTAGGTCGGCTTTAAATAAGACCTAAATATAAAAACATACATTTGTGTATCCATATCTTGACACATGGACCTAAAAAATTGATACCATCTAGAATTCACACTCCCTTGACATTTAGAAACTTATCTTCAACACCGCAAAACCAAAAAATCATCCACAAAGAAGTGTGAATTCTCCCACACAAACACACTATACAGAAAATGATTGTAATATGTCAAACAAAACTCTATTACACATATCTCAACCTGTATGTCCAATAAAGATGAAATATTGGATTTGGATGCATATAAAAACCACAAAAATTAGGTTAGAAGTGCAAAGAAAAATATTCTTATGTGGAGTGGCACAAACCCAAAAATTAACGCACTATAACACTGAGCTGGCAGTTCTAACACTTAGTCATATTTTCACACATCTGAGCTTTTTAGACCAAAAAAACTTGAACAAATGACTTCCACAACATCTAAAAAATATGTTAGGATTAATCAAAATATTCCACAACAATTTTGAAATCAATGAAAACATTGTATCATGTCATTACGATCCATCCACGCTCATATTTCCAAAACATCATCAATGACAATCTCCTCAAACTTCCAACAAGCTTGGTGCAAGAGAATGCAATCATTGAAAATCATGATAATCATGTTTTTTCTGTTAGCAAAACAAGGACAGACAACTAAGAGGGGGGGTGAATAAGTTGTCACGAAATATTTAAACTTTTTCAAATTTTACTTAATCTTAGATCTAATGAATGAATAGTAAACCATGAACAAACAACACATCAAAAGCACAGGGAACACCAAGATTTTTTACGTGGAAACCCTATTAGGGGAAAAACCACAGTGGATGTTAGTCCATAATATTATACCCTGTTAAAAGTATAAGAAAAATAATGGGAATGCACATGCATTCAGGCACACTGCCTAGAGCTCACTGCTCAAATACAAGAGGGTTCACTACCCAACAATACATAGTAATACAAATTAGATCCATAGGGTATGAATTGAGAAAATAGTTTCTTCACAATCCTGATTATAGTTCCAGTTAAGCACAAAAAACCTTCTTCACACTTTGCTCAAACTTCTTCTCACTCTGCTTTGCAATCAAATGATTAGGGCACTATTCACACATCTACACTTTCTATGGCATATATTTGCTCTTATGCACACACTAACTTCACTCAAAAAAGCACTCTTATATATCCACAACATGGAATTACATCAACAACCTTGTTGGCCAAAATATAAAACATATTTTCAATGTTGACCCAAATTTACAAACAAATTTTCAATGTGGATCAAACATCGTCGGCTAGTATCATGATGCGACCCAAAACAATATCCTTGAGTGCACCAAACATTCAAAATTAAATCAAGGATCTCCAACATGCCACAACCATCATGTTGGTGAAGAACATGAAAACTCGAACATACCGAGAAAAATCATTGACCACGAGCACACCAATCAACATAGATGTCCAACAAGGATAGGGTCTGATCTAAAGGCATCCAAAAACAACAAGAACTTATAGATAAATATCCACAACAATAGAAATTATAAAAAACACATAAACTTCAATCAGGAACATTAACAGAACCCACATAAATACTATCAAAATGCAACAGTTCATAGCACAATCAAATCTTCACATGAACCTCTGAAACTTTCAGTAGATGAACTAGATACTCTTAGCAATAAACCCTTTAGTCCACAATAACTGATCTTCAATGTATAGAACAAGACACTTTCATGGCCTTCATTTTTCCATTGGCAACCTGGAAATCTTCCTTTAACAATTTTCTCAATATCCTCGACATATACAACCTTCAATACAATAATGTTAATAGTGTTGACATCAATGACAACCACATATCAACAACACAACCACAATATCCAACAATCTCCTGCTTTGGCATTGGTGGAAACACATGATGTGAAAAACACCATCAACCCAACTCTCAATCAACACTTACTCTCCCTTAGATTCTGACTCTTCTTCCTTAACCTCCTCTACATGAACTTCTCCCCACAAGACTCTTCACTCCAAATAAGCAAAAAAATTTCACATGACTCTTCTCCCCCTTTGACATCAATGGAAAAGATAAGCATTATCTTCCCACATACAAGATCTGAACCACATATTTGCACATCTGACTACTCCCTCTGAGTAGCAGCCACATAAACATCAATTTCGATCAGGAAATATCTATGAAACACACAGATTGATGCAAGTAAATGCATCTTTAGTTCATATTAGGAGGGGTAATCACCCCTAGCATCCCTCTGAGATAATCAAAAGTATCTTTTGGCAATGGAATAGTGAAAATGTCTGTGATCTGTTCTTTGGTAGGAACATACTCTAGTTTGACTTCTTTCTCACTCACTTTTTCCCTCAAGAAGTGAAACTTGATTGATATATGCTTTGTTTTAGAGTGTAGCATCGAATTCTTTGATATGTTGATTGCACTTGAGTTGTCATAGTATATGGAAATAGGTTCATCATATACTACTCTAATATATTTCAACATCTATTTCATCCACATTACTTGAGTACAGTTATTTGCAGCAACAATATACTCTGCCTCAACAATAGATAGAGAAATGGAATTTTTCTTTTTGCTCAACCAAGACACCAACTTCTTCCCTAGGAAGAAGGCACCACCACTAGTACTCTTCCTGTCATCTACATCTCCTGCCCAATCTGCATCAGTATATGCATTCAAAGTAAGATCATTATCTTTAGGATACCAAAGCCCAAAATTAGTTGTTCCTTTCAGATACCTGAAGATTCTCTTTACAACAGTCACATGAGACTCTTTTGGATTAGCCTGAAATCTAGCAACCATACATACAACATTCATAATGTCTAGTCTAGTCTGAGTTAAATAGAGTAATCCACCAATCATTGACCTATATCTTGTTTGATTTTCCTTAGGATAATCATCATTCTATGTCAACTTACATTCGATTACCATGGGAGTACCAACAAGTTTTGATTCATCCATGCCAAACTTCTTCAGCAACTCTCTCACATATTTAGATTGAGATATGAAGATCCCCTTGTCTAACTGAGTAACTTGCAATCCCAGAAAGAACTTCATCTCTCCAATCATGCTCATCTCAAATTCACTCTTCATTTCATCAACAAACTTCATACATAGATTCCCATCTCCTCCAAAAATAATGTCATCAACAAAGACCTCAATAATTAACTCTTTGTTATCATCCAATTTGAAATACAAGTTGCTATCATTAGTACCTTTATTGAATCCAAGCTTTAGTAAATATTTGTCCAGTCTAGCATACCAGGCTCTAGGGGCTTGCTTGATTCCATATAGAGCTTTCTTCAATCGAAAAACCATGTTTTCCTTATCAGTCAGTTGAAATGCATCCGACTGGTCAATGTATACTTCTTCTAGCTCACCATTTAGAAAAGTTGACTTCACATCCATTTGATAGACTTTATAATTTTTATATACAGCATAAGCAAGAAATAACCTTATAGGTTCAATTTTGGCAACATGGGCAAAGGTTTCTTCAAAATCAATGCCTTCCATTTTTGAATACCCTTTACATACTAGTCTTTCTTTATTCTAGACCACTTCACCTTGTTCATTCAACTTATTTTAAAAGACCCATTTAGTACCAATCACATTTTTATCTTTAGGTCTAGGAACAAGTATCCATGTATCATTCTTTTTAATTTGCATCAGTTCTTCCTTCATAGCTTCCATCCATTGTTCATCATTGCAAGCTTCATTGACATCTTTAGGCTCAATCTTGGAAATTAGGAAATACTCTTCTGCAATCTTTCTTCTAGTTTGCACACCTTTGTTCTTGTCTCCTATAATTTGATTTTTAGAGTGATTTAGCTTTACATACCTCAGAGTTTTAGGATTCTCTCAAACTTATTATTCTTCTATTATTTCTTCTGCACTTGCACTTGTCTCTACTTCCCGACTATCTTGATTTAACGAAACAAATTGAAGTTTTCTTATCGGAACATATGGCACAATTTGAAGTTGATTATGTGTCTGAGCATTTTTCCCTTTGTTTGTGTTATCTTCCTATTCATCTGAATCATATCCACAATATCTAGATGATTTAGCAAAATCCTCATCAACTTTGACATTTGCACTCTCAACCATTTTTCTCAGTCTTTTGTTATAGCACCAGTAGGCCTTGCTTCTAGTAGAGTAACCTAGAAAGATTCCTTCATCGCTTCTTGCATCAAACTTGCCTATATCATCATCTCTCTTGATGTAACACTTGCTTCCAAAGATCTTGAAGTATTTAACAGTAGGCTTATAACCAAACCATAGTTCAAAAGGAGTCTTACTAGAATTACCATCCACATTTACACGGTTCAAAGTTTACACAATAATGCTTACAACTTCACTCTAGTAGATGTGAGGCACATTTCCTTCAATCATCATTGTCCTAGTAGCATCCAAAATTGTTATGTTCTTCCTCTCTACAACTCCATTATGTTGAGTGGTTCGGGGAGTAGATAATTGTCTTCTATTTCCATGCTCTTCATAGAAAGAATTAAACTCCCTGGAGGTGAACTCACCACCTCTTTTTGACCTTAAGCATTTTATTTTTAGACCTTTCTCATTTTCTACCATAGCTTTGAAACTTTTGAACTTCTCTAATGCTTCACATTTTTCTCTTAAGAAAGCAACCCATATCATTCTATAATAATCATCAATGAGAAGCATAAATTACCTTTCACCATGGAGACTTCTAACTCTAGAGGGAACACATAGATCATTATGCACCAGCTCCAGTAATCCATTTGAATTATGTTGTTTGCTCCGAAAAGAGACTCTAGTCTATTTTCCCATCTGACAATCCTTGCAAATTGTGTTAGCTGGCTTCACTAGCTTAGATAGATCTCTTACTGCTTGAGTGGAACTTACTTTGACAATGTTATCAAAATTCACATGACATTGCCTTCTATGCCATAACCATCATTCATCTACTTGAGCAATTAAAAAAATTTCACTGGCAGCATTAAGGTGAAAAACATTACCTTTTATCTGTTTACTTGAAGCAATTATATTTCCAGAACTTCCATATATCTTGCATCTTCCATCTTTGAATTGAAGATCATAACCCTTGTCCACCATATGTCCAACACTCAACACATTGTGCTTCAATCCTTCAACATAAACAATATTATCAGTGTTATGCTTACCACCAAGACAAATATATCCCCTACCACGAATCACACAAGCATTATTATCTCCAAATCTTACAATCCCAGCATCATACTTCTCTAGACTTACAAATTTTATTTTTTCACCAGTCATATGATGTGAGAATCCGTTTTCAATGACCCACTCATCCTTTTATTCAATTTAGGTTGCAAGAGCTTTCTCAATTTTAGCAAATTCAGTAGCCACTAGACTATTTTCCTTGATAGCAATGAAAACCCAATCATCTTCATTTCCATTTTCTTTATTAGATTCTTCATCAGTCACACCTTCTTCAACATAGTAACATTTCTTTTGGAATCTAGATTTGTAAGGCTTAGATCTAAGAACTCTTTTAGGAAACCTTGATACAAAATGACCTATTTTACTACAAGAAAAACATTTGATAGGTATCTTTCCTTTATACTTACCTTGTCCTCTACCTTCTTTCTTCAAAATCAGTGCTTCCAAATCTTCTACCTCTCTTTCTTCATCTTCAAGTTGATTCATTTCTTCCTCATACTTGAATGTCTTTCTAGAACTCTCTCCTGGATCATATCTTTGCTTGTTTCTTCCAGATATAGTAGCCTTAAATGCAGTGTTAGTCTTGGGATTAGATTCACCAAATTTGCTCAACTCAAAAGAAGCAAGTTTTCCAATCAATGTATCTCTTGTCACATTCATCAATGATCTGGTTTCTTCAATAGCATGAGCCTTTGCTTTGTAGGAGGGAGGAAATGATCTAATCAATTTAGCTACAATTTCTTCCTCTTCTAGGGTACCACTGACACATCTAATACCCATCACTATTTCATTTACTCTTTGCATAAAAGAAGAAATATTTTCATCTTCACTCATCTTCAAATTTTCATTCTTTCCTTTCAAACTCTGTAGCTTAGCCATCTTCACATGTACATCTCCTTCACACAAAGTTTCCAGCTTTGTCCACATCTCATGAGTTGTCTTCAAACCTATCACATTTGTCATTTCTGAATCTGTTAGAGCACTCAACAAAGCTTCCATAGCCCTGACATTATTCTTAGCCCCTTTAATCTCATCAGCAGTGGAAGGACCATTCTGAGGAATAACATATATGTTCTTTGTAATCTTCCAGAAGGGTTCACCAATACACCTCAAATGACACTCCATCCTAGTTTTCCACAATGAGTAGTTTGTTCCATCAAATATAGGACTATCCTTCTTGTACGATGCCATCTCGGATCACCTCAAGCTTTTAAAATTCTTCATAGGAACCTGCTCTGATACCAATTGTTGGAAAAACAAGGACAAACAACTGAGAGGGGGGGTGAATCAGTTGTCATAGAATATTTAAAACTTTTCAAATTTTACTTAACTTAATCTCAGATATGATGAATGAACAGTTAACCATGAACAAAAAACACATCACAAGCACAAAGAACACCAAGATTTTTTACGTGGAAACCTTGTTAGGGGGAAAACCATGGTGGATGTTAGTCCACAATATTTACCCTATTAAAAATATAAAAAAAATAATGGGAATGAACATGCATTTAGGCACACTGCCTAGAGCTCACTGCTCAAATACAAGAGGGATCACTTCTCAACAATAAACAACAATACAGATTAGATCCGTAGGGTATGAACTGAGAAAATAGCTTCTTCACAAGCTTGATTATAGTTCTAGTTAAGCACAAAAAACCTTCTTCACATTTCGCTCAAACTTCTTCTCACTCTACTTTGCAATTGAACAATCAGGACACTATTCACATATCTGCACTTTCTTTGGCATACATTCGCTCTTATGCACACACTAACTTCGCTCAAACAATCACTCTTATATATCTGCAACATGGAATTACATCAACAACATTGTCGGCCAAATTATGAAACATATTTTTAATGTCAGCCCAAATTTACAAACAAAATTTCAATGTGGATCAAACACCATCGGCTAGTAACATGATACGACCCAAAACAATATCCTCGAGCGTGCTAAACATTCAAAATTAAATCTTCAAGGATTCACAACACACCACAACCATCATGTCGGCTAAGAACATTAAAACCTAAACATACCGAGAAAAATCACCAACCATGAGCATACCGATCAACACAAACATACAACGAGGATAGAGAATGATCTAGAGGCATCCACAAACAACAAGAACTAATAGAGAAATATCCGTAGTAACAAAAATTATTAGAAACACATAAAATTTAATTAGGAACACTGACATAACCCACATAAATAATGTCAGAACACAACTATTCATAGCACGATCAAATCTTCACGCGAAGCTCTAAAACTTATGGTAGATGAACTAGATACTCTCAGCAATAAACCTTTTAGTCCGAAACAATTGATCTTCAATGAACAAAGCAAGACACTTTCATGAACTTCACTATTCCATTGGCAACCTGGAACTCTTTAACAATTTTCTCAATATCCTCGACATATACAATCTTTAATACAATAATGCTAATAGTGTTGACATCAATGACAACCACATCATCCAACATCTTATTGTCTTGATATCTCTCCTAATTGTGAATAAGGTATCTTGGTGTTAGAAGATTCAATCATTGAGCATCATGAGAATATTGTTTGTTTATCTTCCCCTACCTCTTCTACTTGGGAAGATATTGTTGGAAAAGATGATGAAATCATTGATACATGTCTTTGAGAACATAGTAAGATGGATTTGTAAGGAAGTTAAGGTAGCAGAACAACTTCCTACACTAACGTTGAGAGGAGAATAATGCAAAAATTTACAAATATTTAATAGTTACAAAAACTTAAATAAAAATAAACACAAATATCATGCATACCACAATACAATGATTTACATGGGGAAAACCCTTTCGGGAGAAAAACCCAACACTCCAAAATCTGCCTAATATATTATTCAGAAATCAAAAGATTACAAGGATTCTCATAGGAGTATCACCACTAGAGATCAAGAGACAACCCAACCGCTATCAAACTCTCATAATACACCATCGTCTACATACATCCCACCCGCCTATAACAAGCTTTTTGGAACCTTTTAGAATTCGGGTTTTACAAGGTCATTTTTCATTTGGCGTATTAATAAAAAATCCTTGAGGTCTTAGTGGGAAAAATACTTGATGTGTCAATGGTAAAAAACCTTGAGGTGTCAGCAAAAAAGAAAATTGGTGTGTTCCCTCGAACCACATATCTTGTTATGGGTGTATAATATTTGCATGATCAATTGCCACATACCAATATACATCCTATCTATGAACGCCAATTGTAGACCTACACAAACACAACAAACAATCATACAATTATATTCATATGCAAGTTAAATCAACATTCCCCATAGAATTCATTTACAATGCATAAAATAGGAAATAAATGAACACAACAAAGAAAGCTATTAAATCCTATTAAAGCAAGCAAACTCTTAATCACATGGGGGAATTGGTGCCATTTTGATGTGAAATGGCCCTTTCCCAATCCCTTGTAAGCTTTGTGATGACTTGTTGATGATTGAGGCTCCTCGATGAAATTTTGGCATAACCTAGCTATGAAACCATAAAAACTATGAACACTTGATGAAATGGATGAAATTAGCTCTAAATATGAAGATAGTGATTTTTCAATGAAGTTGTGGATCCAAAATCCAAATGAGAGCCTCTTATTTATAGATGAGAATGATGGAGGATGAGGCAAAATGGATTAATGTGGGATAAAATACCAACCAATAGCATGAAGCCACTTGTTAACATGTGAGTGGACAAAGGTGGAGCACATTTTGATGAATGTGCCAATAAATGATATTAGGTGGAATTTCAAATTTATGAAATGACATGTTGGAGGGAGAAAGAAATGAATTAAATGCCACTTGGCTCAATGCACAAGGACATGTAAGAGATATTGAATGCCTTGTTGGAAGGACAAATCCCTTTGGAGGGATTTTCAAATTTGGAAGAATATTCCCTTTTGATGCCATGTTGAGAGAAATTAGAAGATTTAACAAATCAAAAGAACTGATTTATTGAGCAAGTTGCAAAATCTAGAGGATTGGAGTGATTAAGATTAAGATTAATTAGGATTTGATTAATTCAAAGAGAGATTAGTTGACGTGACAATTTGATTTATATTTTTGGATTGATTTAAATCAAAATGAGAGGATTATGATTTAGACTTAATTAAATAAAGATTTTGATTTATTTAATTAAATGGAGATGATGTTAGATTAAATTAAATAAAGATTGATTTATTTAATTTAATAGGATGACTTTAGAGATTAATCAAATAAAGTGAATTATTTAATTAAAGAGAGACCAGAGGATTAATTAAATAAAATGATCTATTTAATCAACAAGAGATGATGACTTAATTAGATAAATGATGATTTATTTAATTAAGAGGCAGAATGCAATGAATTTAATCAAATAAGGGATATTTGATTGAATGATTACTAAAGGAGATGATTTAGGATGAAGCGGTGTTAGTAATCAGGATCAAGTGTAATCGGTACATTTTCTATGTCTACATTGTCTACACTATCAGTAAATCATATATAATTGCAAGGTTGAGACATATTTTCTCAAAAAATCTCCCACTTGTTGAACACCTTGCAAGGACAACAGAAGGGTGTCATCATCATCTCTAATTGTTAGGGGTCGAAAGGCCCATAGTCTCTAAACACCATCTTAACTTCTCTGTGCTCACAAGCTTAGTTAAATAATCAAAAACATTCATCAAAGTCTATACCTTGACCAACTTCACCTTGCCATATTCGAACATATCTCTAACAAAATGATATTGTACATCAATGTGCTTGGTCCTGGCATGAAACATTGGGTTCTTGGCTAGACATATCACACTTTGATTGTTGCAATAAATTTGCATTGCACCTTGTTTTATTCCAATATTAGAACACGGTCTCTTAAGCCAAATGGATTCTTTACAAGCATGAGTAGCTACCATATACTCTGATTTAGTAGTGGACAAAGCAACCATAGCTCATTGCTTACTCATCCAACTAATTGAACTGCCAATTAAAGTAAACACATAAGCACTAGTGGATCTTCTGCTATCAACATCATCTGCCCAGTCTGAATCCACATAACCATGAATATCAAGGGAAATCTCATCTTCAGCCATATTACTATGATAACATAAGGAATAATATGAGGTATCACACAAATATCTGAAGAATCTTTTAATTGCATCACAATGAACTCTACTAGGATTAGACATATATCTAGAAAGAACTCCCACTGCTTGGGAAATGTATGGTATAGCATAAACAATAGCATACACCAAACTTTCAATTGCACTCTGGTAAGACTCTTTGCTCATGTCTTCCATCTATGATGAAGATGTTGGAAAGTCTGAAATAGATAACTTTTTTCTAACTGAATTAGGAACACACAATTGTCTATAATCTTGCATATCAAACCTTTGTAAAATTTAGTTGACATACTTGCTTTGGCTAAGCCATAGATTTTTGTTCACTCTATCTCTTTTAATTTCCATCCCAAGACGGTGTTTAGCTGCACCAAGATCTTTTATTTCAAATTTAGCATCAAGTAGAGATTTTAGTTTTTAAATCATACCTTTCCCTCTACCAATAAATAACAATCAACATATAATGCAATAAATAGGAAACGATCACTATTAGTTTTATAATAAATAAAATGATTTGATTTAGAATGCTCAAATCCAAAATTCAACACATATGTTTCAAATTGTTGGTACCACATCCTAGGACTCTATTTTAAGCCATACAAATATTTCTTCAATTTGCAAACCAACTTACTTTTACCTTTCACCACGTAGTGCTATGATCGTGTCATATAAATATCCTCCTCCAAATCACCATGAAGGAAATAAATTTTCACATCCATTTGATCAACCTATAAATCATAACCAGTAGTAATAGAAAGCAAAAATCTAATAGATGTCATTTTTACAACAAGAGAAAATATCTCACCATAATCAACACCCTCAACTTGAGAGTAAACCTTCACAACCAACCCTACTTTTTACTTCTCAATACCTCCATCTAAACCAATATTTTTCTTAAACACCCATTTACAACCAACAGGTTTTCATCCTTTAGGTAATGGTACAAGATCCTATGTATCATTCTTTTTCAAAGATGCCATTTCTTCATCCATAGCAATCTTCCAAAATTCTGCATCATTCATACCTAGTGCCTCTTCTATAGATTTGAGTTCATCCATGATAGTATTCAAAGCAAGAATACATCTCCAATCATCAAGCGAATACCTTTCATGTGGTTTTCTATGCCTTGTAGACTTACGAACAAGCTGAGCTAGAGGTTCTTCCTCCTCTTCTGAAGACCCAGAGCTAGATGAGCTCTCCTCAACTTCTTTTCTAACCTTGGGCCTCAATTCAATTGTCTCAGGTGTAGAAGGAAATTGAATCACATCTTCTTGTTTACTTTGTTCTAGTTACAATGTAACAAAAGAAGTCTTAGCTTCTCTAAAAATAACACTTCTACTATGTATTACCTTCTATGCAATAGGATCCCAAAGATTGTATCAGGTTTCACACCATAACTATATCCAATGAAGATACATTTCATATCCTTTTTCTCCAACTTTTTTTTCTTCTCCTTTGGCACATGTGCATATGCCTCATAACCAAAAACTCTAATATTTCTTTCAATGAAGGCTTGTGACCTGACCATGCCTCTATAGGCATATTATCAATAAGAGCTAATGTAGGAGACCTGTTAATTGGGTAACAAGCAGTGGCAACAAGTTAAGCCCAAAACTTTTGTTTTAGGCTAGCACCACTCAACATAATCCTATCCTTCTCCATCATTTCCCTATTCATTATTTCTACAAATCCATTCTTTTGTGGAGAATATAGAGTTTTCTTTTGTCTATGAATACCACAATCTTTATAGAATCTATCAAAATCATTAGAGAAAAAGTCATCGTCATTATCAATCCTCAAAAAAATTATTTTCTTTCCAGTGTACAACTCAACCATTGCTTTAAATTCTTTAAATCAACTAAAAAATTCATATTTACTCTTTACAAAATATACCCATGTCCTACTATAATCATCAACAAATGAAACATAATATGTGGATTTACCAATTAAAGGAGCATCTACAAGACCAAATACATCAAAATGAATAAGATCCAATACACCACAAGATTTATGAGAACTTGAGTAAAACTAAATGTAGTTTTTTTTTCCATAAATGCAATGCTCACATAAATCAAATTCAAGATTACAATCAAACAAACATTCAACAAGGTTTTTATTTTTCAAGGTCCTTAGACCCTTTTCTCCAATGTGGGCAAGTCTCTAGTATGATAACATAGTTTTCCATATAGGTAACTTTGTCTCAGAAGAAAGAGCACCCTTGGGTACCCAGAAGCCATGACCATCTACTAAAGGTAAAACCCTCACTTCTTCTACATACTTTATTTTCATAGAAGTACTATTGCACTCAATAGTGCATGCATTGAAAGCTTATACAATGTCCCATATCTGACACCTCTAGCAGTCACCACAACACCTCTAACCATCTTGCATCCTACATCAGAAAATACTACCTACACATCCACATCTATTAGTTTTCTCACAAATAACAAATTTTATGCTAATCCAGGGATAAGCAACACACCATTAATCCTTTTTATTCTAACATTAGGAAACCTAATTTTAACTTTACCACAACCAACAATGTTCGAATGAAAATCATCACCCAAGTACACCTTACCTCCATCAAATTATTCATATTCACAAAACCAATCTCTATTAAAGGTCATATGAAAAGATGCACCTAAGTCAATTAACCATGCATCATTACCTGCACGAGTTGCCAAAGCTGCAATGAATGTGTCACCATCTTCCTTCTTGGACTCAAAATTAGAATCAAATTTCTTCTTTTTCTTCTTCTTTTCTTATTTGCATTCCTTACGAACATTTTCAAGCTTATTGTAGTTCTAGCAAATAACTTTGGGCTTTCTAGGAGATTAAGATCTCCCCTTGGTCTTGGATTTATCATTCTTCTCATTCTTCTTTCCTTTTTCCTTAGGTATTCTATGAACATTTAGGGACTCCTTGGTAGTGATGGATACCTTCCTCCTCATCTCTTTAGAAAGAAAAGAACCCACCACATCTTCAGTCTTAAATATAACATAAGTACTCCCAATAGCCATAACAAGAGAATCCCATGAATCAGGCAAAGAACAAAGCAAGATTTGACATTTCTCCTTCTCATCCATTTTGACACCAACTAATGCCTATTGAGCCACCAACATATTGAATGCTTCTAGGTGGCCTATGATTCATCCACCCTCTTCCATTCTCAAGGAATACAACTTCTTCCTCAAGAAAATATTGTTCACTAAATATTTGGCCCGATACATCTCACCAAGCTTCTTCCATAGTTTTTGTGTAGAGTTATCTTCATGGAAATTAATTAAAATAGAGTCTGCCAAGAACAATTTGATTAGACCTTTCGATTTATGGTCCATAACATCATATTGAGTAGCTTGAGTAGGATCTATAGGCCTTGAAACATTCTCATCAACAAAATCCCACAAATCTCGATCTATCAACAGATCCTCCATCTTCAGCTTCCACATCTCAAAATTATTTCTAAAAAAATTCTCCACCTCTATTCTCCCCAATGAACTTTCCATCTAAAAAATCCTACAAAAATATCACAAAGTTTCTTTTGCACAATCTCCCACTCAAATATAAAGTAGTTCAAAAAACCCAACAACCCACTTGACTAAAACCAAAGGTGATCAAGCTTTAATACAACTTGTAAGGAAGCTAAGGTAGTGGAACAACTTCCTGCACTAACCTTCAGAGGATAACAATGCAAAAAATTTACAAATCTTTAACATTTACAAAAGCTTAAACAAAAATAAATATAAATATCGTGCATACCACAATACAATAACTTACATGGGGAAAACCCTTTTAGGAGAAAATCTCAACACTCCAAAAGCTGCCCAATTATTATTCAAAAATTGAAAGATTACAATATACTTGCAGAGAAAGATTCTCATAGGAGTATCACTAGCAAAGATCAAGAGACAACTCGACCGCTATCAGACTCTTAGAATACACCACTATCTACATACATCCCACCCACTTATAACAAGATTTTGGGAACCTTCTAGAATTAGGGTTTTATAAGGTCATTTTTTATTTGACGTGTTAATGAAAAAACCTTGAGGTGTCAATGGTAAAAACCCTTGATGTGTTAGTGGAAAAAAACCTTGATGTGTCAACTAATTTTTTTTCTAGGGCGTTTCCTCGAACCCCACGTCTTGCTATGAGTGTACAGTATTTTCATGATCAGCCGTCAAATACCAACATACATCCTATCAATAAAATGTATATAATTTTAAGGTTGAGATATATTTTCCCAATAGAATTGCATAGATGAAGATGCTAAGGTGACATTAGATCTCCTCTTGATAGAATATTATCAACAAGAAGTTAAATTTTTTGAGGTTATGAATGCATAATTAGCTATTAGGTCTCCTCTAGTTATTGGACCTCCTAAAAATCCTTTAATTATTGGACCTCTTAAATCTCCTTTAATTATTGGACCTCCTAAAACTCCTTTAATTATTGGACCTCCTAAAAATTCTCTATTTATTGGACCTTCTAAGTCATCTCTCATTATAGGACCTCCAAAACCTCATGGTCATATCCTAAATTTTGCAAAACAACTCACTAGTAATCATGTGTTGTAGCAACCAAGATATCATGCAGTTGCTCACACATATAACACTAGAAGCAATAAGCAAGCAAAAAAAGCATTAACATCCATCCCATTACCTCAACTGTACCTCCCACCTGAACTTAATATCTAGTGGTGTTGTGGTAAAGAATATGATCTTGTTGAACAACTTCATAACACTCCTGCTAAGATCTCCTTGTGGGATTTGATTTAAAAATCACATGTTAATCATGGAATGCTTCAAAATTCTTTGCAGAAATTTGTTGTCCCTCCTAGTGCACAACCAAATGATATGGAAACTTTGATTGAGAGTATGAATTCACCTCTATCATGGATATTTTCTTTCATCAAAGTGAGTTACCCCCTTCATAAATACAAAAAAATTAGGCTTTGATGGTAGTGGCTATTATTAACAATGTTGGGATTAGGCGTACCCTTACTAACAATGGTTCGGGACTTAATCTTTGTAATGTGAACCTTTTGAATAGAGTTTGAGTAGATAAGACTAAAATTAAACTAGATAATTTGTCTATCCATGATTTTGTTAATATGCGAATACGATCATTTGGGTTAATAACATTACATGTGAAGTTTGGTAAGGTTATATTGCAAAATCCTATCCATGTCCCCATGACTTATCATGTATAACCTTCTCTTGGGTAGACTATGAATTCACGGAATGAAAGGAGTGCCTTCAACTATTCATTGTTTAATGAAGTACACATACAACAATAAGGTTTACATGATAAAAGACGATCCTAAATGTAAATATTATTTACAAATTGAAATAGGACCGAAAAATCCTCTTAGCACATTGGTACCAACTACAAAAGTGGAACCTTTACAAATTGAGGATAAAAATGAGTGTCTTTCATTGGTGAAAAAGTTGTTGGATGATGGTTGGGTATCATTAGATTTTACACCTACATTCATGGGGGAATACAAGATTACACCATCAAAATCAAGAAAAGAGAAAGAAGCAACAATGATATCAATACAATCTATCACCAAATCATCAAAAGCATCCAATTTCATAAATTCTAGCAATAAGAAAGAAAAAAACTACACATCCAATTATGATGAAAGTGATTATGAAAGATCAATTTATTTGAAACAAATGGAATCCATTCATGGAATATGTTATCAACTATTGAAAAAATTGGCTATAATGGAAATGGATGTGGAGTAAAAGAACAAGGTATTTGTGTCCCTATAGAGCTCAACATGCAAGAAACGACAAGAGGTATTGGTTATTCAATTTTAAAAATACCAAAAGCATCAAAAATAGCTTCACTTAATCATACAAGAGACAAATAGCATTAGTTTCTACTCTTGCCATGTGGTAGTTTTAGTATCACAACATACTCACTACCATGCATGGGGGTATAAACTAGGCTTTATGCAATAATGTTTTATATTGAAAGGAGCAACATATTATAATCCATCTTGGCTCACCTTTGTCCCTAAACTTGGGGGGAAAGGGGTTAGGAAACCTTGTGTTAGGTGCATTCCTTCTAGCAAGGGATCCCTTTCTATCTCCCTAAAACATTAGTGTAGCAAGTACACTAACATTTTAAAGGGGGCCATATGGTTCCCCACTCATTGTTTGCGTAAGAAATGGTCCCTTCTTAGTAATTATAGCATACAAATCTCATAGGAAGTGTGACCTTGTCAAATGAAAGTGTGGCCTTCCCAATCTATGCTAGCGTCTCCTTTGTGGTGATATTAGGCTTGATAGATCCCCTAAGAGTGTGACTTTCCATGGCATATGATGCTCCCCTTGGTGTTAATGCTATTGCTAGTTGTGATAGGTCGAATGTGAGCGTTAGAAAAAGAGCAGCAAGTAAAAGAGTGCAAATAAACACTAAAACAACCTACACCTCAAGATTAGCCTAAGTTGGAAACAAAACAAGATAAAAGCAACAAAATGGAACTCTATACCTTGCGTCGAATCGATCCTTTGGTTGGCCCTTCGATCTTTGATGTGTATGCTCCTTGGATGGCACAAGATGCAAGCTAAATGATGTTGTGAGGATGAGTGCAAGTGGATGAAAACAAGAAAATGGCTAAGTATAAGATGAGAAACAAAATTGCAAGAGTTTGGCTAGCACAAATGATCTCCTCAAAATGAGAGAAAAGAGGGGGTATTTATAGGATTTTTGAGAATTCCTAGAGGAGATGGATGGTTGAGATTGATCCACCAAATATCAAGATGTAGGGCTAAGGTGAGTTGAGAACTCACAAGCCCTCACATCTTGAGATGTGGCATGTGATGTAGCCCCAAAAGGTGAAGTGGACATGAGGTGGGAGGATAGGACATGACATGGAGGGGGGTACAAAGTACCTTGGGATTGGACAAGATCTCCTCATAAAGGAGGTACTTGTCCCCATGTGGGTGAGAGGACATGTGAGGAATTAAAAATTCCTCAAATATTCTCATGGGGAGATGGGAAAGAATAAAGAATAAGTGAAGGACATGTGGGGAGAAGTGAAGCAATTAAAAATTCATTTTGGGTGCCTTGGGGGATTAAAAGGTGAATTAAAAATTTACATGGGGAAGTGGAGTGCCTTGTCCAAGAGGAGAAAGCCTTTAATAGGGTTGACTAAGGACACATGTCATAAAGGACATGGGGGAGAAAAAAGGAATTTAATATTCCTTGGAAGGATAAAAGGAATTAAAAATTCCTTGAGAGGTTGATTAGGTGGCCTAATGACTCATTAGAAGCAAGTGGGAGATTATGGAGGATGTGACCCTAATGATGATTAAGGGTGTGCACATGCTAACCCTAGTTAATTAGAAGAAGATGAAGTAATTAAGATGGATTAGGGACCAACTTGCAAAAGTTGGAGGATGTGACCATGAGAGAGAAAAAGGGAGTTAAAAAAGAATTTTTAATTTAAAAGGGGGATATGACTAAATTAAATAAAAGGGTATATTTATTTAATTTAGAGGAGGAAGAGGGGTAGAGTATTAAATTAAATACATTAGGATCCTTATGCAAGATGCAGGGTATTAATTAAACAACTAGTTTAATTAATATTGACAGAGGGGATGAGCGACCAGATGAATAAGGAGACGCGTTTGATCATATGGAAGTGATCAAATTGGATGTCTATATTTTGCCCCTCTTTGAAATACTATTAGAATAATAGAGTTTTGAAGAAAAATAGAATGCAGATGACTCTGTAGAGGAAGAGACCAGAAAAAGAGATGCCCCAGCATGGGGGAATGTGCGTGAGCTGCCCCAAATGGAGGGAATGCAGAGAGGATGCCCTAGTCATGCGAAGGTAGGCTTAGAGAGACGGGTTAGGAGGGAATGGTAGGGTATGCCCCCTCGAGAAGGGGGACGGGGGAGGAAAAGGGAGCCCCGGTCAACTTCTCGAAAGTATGGAGTGGTACATGTTGTTGGAAAGAGCATGGAAAAATGAGAAGAATGGCGCTTGAACGGAGTCACGGACAAATGATGTGCGAGTGGCGGCCCCGGGAAGAAATAGCTAGGATGAATTAATCAGAGGAATTTTTGGGTTAAAAAAAGAAAAAAAAGACCCTGAGGTGAAAAGGGGGGGGAAATGAAAGCTAGCAAGTGGAGGAGGAGAGGATGAAGAGGAGGTGAGTGAGATCAAACACCATGCCAGAGTACGACAGTGACGTCATTCACCGGGCTGACGAGAGACGTGTATTTTTCACCCACCGTGTTGTACCTCGCCAGGTTAGCTCAAAACGTAACTTTGTGTTTGTTAGTCATTTACTCCAATATTTTTGAAAAATGAAAACATGGGTTTTGTCCGGGGCGTCGGAAAGAAAAATGGGTAGAAATTTTTTTTTGATAGTGCATTGGATTTCACGCCGGAGGGAGGAGAAAGGGTGGTGGCCACGTGGACCAGTCCGCCACCGGTGGCAAACAGGTCCGCTTCCGCGGGGGCGGGTCCGCCGCCGCTAGCGGATGGGTCCACCACCGCAGCAGCGGGCTGCCACCATAGGCGGACGGATCCACCACCGCAGTGGCGGGTCCACCACCGCAGGGGCAGACTAGTCCACCACCGCGGGTGGGCCAGCCCACAGCCGTGGGGGCGGACAGGTTCACCACCGCCTGTCCGCCACCGCGGGCGGGCCAACCCACAGCCGCGGGGGTGGACGGGTCTACCACCGCGGTGGCTAGTTCGCCATCGTCGGTGGTAGAAAGGTCCGCCGCCGCCAGGTGGGAGGGAGGGAAGGGGGGAGGAAATGAGTGCGGGGATGGGGAGGGGTGAGGAAAGGAGTGGGGGGATGGGGAGGGGTGTGGGGATAGGGAGAGAAGGGGGATGGGGGGAGGATGGAGGGAAGGGGGATGGGGGAAGGGGTGTGGGGATAGGGAGAGATGGGGAAGGGGGATGGGGGGGATGGGGGAAGGAAAGGAGAGGGAGATGATGCAAAATGAAGATGATGAAGCACAAATGGATGAAAAAAGGTGATGTTTCCCCAGTCAAGGTACAAGCCAAAAGGGGGTTGATGAGGGATGGAGTGTTGTCAAAGAGGGATCTTGAAACAACACAAGGATAGGGAAGGATACATCCCATGGAGTGGTATTGATGAGGGAAGGATACATCCCAAAACACCACGAAAGGATAGGGAAGAGTACCTCCCAACGATGATGAGGTACGTACTATTGACGAGGGAAGAATACATCCCAAACAACACCGAAGGGATATGGAAGAATAAAATGGGATGATGATGATGATGAGGAGGATGATTGGATCCAGGCTTGTAACAAGACTGAGAACAAGACCAAGGATATGGTTAGATGATTCAGGCTAAATGGAATGGATGGGGATTGGATAGAGATCTGAGATAAGGATGAAGGATGAATGGATGGGGGGATACATGCAAGGCGATAGAATGGAAAATGAAATGCAATCCTAATGCAATTTTCCATCCTCGGAGCACTGATTTTTTCTATAGCATAAGACACAAGACGCCAAGGTATGAAGAACCAAGGCGGGTTAGTGTCTAATGCATAAAACAAACATAACAAACAAGAAGGCTATCCCAACACCCCAAAGTCATGGTGACCTTGGTCGGGCCAGGTATTGGGATAACCACAAGCACACAAGGATGCCCCAGCGTAACACAAGACCTCAGGGATCTTGGTGGGTACTACGTGGGACAACCAAGAAGACAGAAAAGATCAAGATACACCACTATGTTGACTTAGTCAAAGAACACCATGATATGATGGATCAAGGCGACCATGACAAGTGATGCTAGGGAGCTCAAATGATAAACAAAAGCCAAAAGCATCAAAAGATCACAATTAATTTCAAATGTCCTTTACCATAGGATCAATCAAGGGGATGGATGGGATTGATGAGGTCTGCTAGGAAGGATACATCCTGTTGAGACCGATGAGGGATACTAAATTAAAAGATTGATATGACGCAAGATATTCAGAATTAATTGGATTTGATGGTACAAGTGGATCTCGTTTGTTAAGAACCAGCGAGATAAGGGCATAGCTTGATGACATGACACAAGAGACATGACACAAGATAGGAGACTAACACACCCTAGCAACCTAGGGGCTCGGGGGCTGATCAAAGATTAGCCTTGCCTATGTGGAAGTGCAGAGCCCTCGTAGTTCGATAAAAGGTTAACGACAGACCATGATGGAGATTTTTATGGATGACCAATATAGGATGGAGAACAGGAGAAAAGTGGACAATATAGATCGATGATGGATGGAACCCCGGGGGCGGATCAAATGATCGACCTTGCCTACATGAAAGCGCAGGGGCAACATAGTTTGACAGCAGGCCAAAGACAAGTGATGGATGAAAGATGATGAGATAACCCTAGATAAGGGGTTAAAATGATTGGACCGACACAATGGGACAAGATAGACCTGTGGGATTGGATTGGAGGATAGTGACTAGACAAAGCTTAGGGATGGGATAGTTATCCAAATCATCAAAGATGAAGTGGGAAGATGATATGATGGAGATATGAATGATGAGATAATAGGCTATAGCTAGATACCAATGACAAGGGATTATAAGATGGGATGAGAAGGAGATGAGGATGGGAAGATGAAAAGGATGGGGGAGATAGGTAGGGATGGAATAGTGAGACAGGGATGTGATGGTGGATGGGTATGAAGATATGGATGGGGGGGAGAAGAGATTGGATGAATAAAGGGGATTGGCTAGGTAGATAGATAGATGCTAGGATGGATGGAGAATGATAAGGAGGTTTAAAAGGAATGTTTGGATGTATAAGAAGACGAGGACGGGAAGACATAAGGGATTGGTAGGAAGACAAAGATGGGGATATGAAAGGGAATGTTTTGATGGATGGATAGGAGGATGAGGATGGAGATAGGGATATAAGGATAAGGAAATGAGGATAGGGGAATGGAAGGGAGTGTTTTGATGGATGGATAGGAAGGTGAGGATGGAGAAGACATAAGGGATTGGTAGAATAAGGAAACAAGGATAGGGGAATGGAAGGGAGTGATTTGATAGGATGAATGATGTCTCCAAGGACTATAGCATAAAGGAAGATAGATGTCCCCACTCTAGATATGTCATGTGCAGGGAGGAATGAAGGATGGAAGACAAGTGGATGGGAAGATGAAAGAGTGAGATGGATGAAGATAGGATGCATGGATAAGGAAGGGAGATGAAAGGTAGCATGACGGGTGGATAAGGAAGATAGACGAGTGTGAATGAGGATTATGATAGTGTGCAGATGAGGGAGATGTATGCTAAGAGGTGCCCAAAGCATGCTTGTATGTTTGCCCCATTGTTATCAAGATCACAAGGAGGATGGAAGGATTGGGATAAAGGAGATATGCCAAGAAGGATGTGTAAGATTGATAGGATGGAGGGGATGAATAAAAAGAATGTACAAGAGGAAGACAAGTGTATAGCTGGAAGCATAACAGGAAGCATAGCGGATGGAGGGAGCACAAATCAGGAAGTTGCCCCCAAGTGTAGATGGGGATTTACGCATGATGCCTGTTTGCAAGGTTTTCATCATGGTACTTATCCAAGGTGCTTGTTTGCCAAGTTTTCACCATTGGACAGATTATTTCTCTTTATTATTTTATTTTTTGATTTTTTTGATTTTTTATTTTTTTTGGAGTTTTTTGGATTTTGAACTTTTCTGGATTTTTGGACTTTTTGCAGAGCATGCAGAAGGAGATGGATAAGGATAGGGAGGAAAATAAGTGGATTTAGAAGACATGTGATAAGGATATGGATGAAGGACTCAAGCATCAAGTTCTATACGAGGTATTAAGAGCTCATGTTCGAACCGACTGTTGGATGTTGTTACAACCTTATTAGGAGAAATGGATTATGCAAAAGGATGAATTAGAGGGATTTGATGGGGAAGGTACAGGGGATAATGGGTGGGATGTGGGAAATGGTATCGATAGAATGATGGGGTGGATACGTGATGGGGAGATGAGTTCAGGACCAACATTGGCACATGTGGTGACGAATGTGAAAAGATAAGGGGACTAATGGATGGAGAATGTGTGGATAATGGAGGAGATGGAATAGTGAATTTCTTGACATAGGGACCCAAAACAAATTTAGGAGATGAAAGGGGTGTATAATTAGCTTTTGGATTAGCAACTTTGGATGTTATTACAGATTTTTCATTTGATGGAATTGCATCTTTTTTCTTTGGGATCCACATGGTTTTGATCGTTGCTTTGTTGGCTCTTTGCGAGCTATAGATTTGATTTCTATTTGGGATTTTTTTTTTCTTTTCTTTACCATGTCTTTTAGAGTGGACATGGGAAGCGTTGGATTCATGTGGATGTTTGGATTTATGCATTTTTATGTTAGCATCCAAAGTGCATTTATTAGCAATGGGATGGGTGTGAGGGGATGGACGATGTGGAGCAATGGAGGTAGGAGTATGAGGATTACGTGTAGATGGGGGATGTTTAGGTATGTGCCTTTGTTGATCCTGATTATGGGACATGCGAGAGGGATGTTTATGATGGATTACATGTATAGGTGTTGGATAGGTGAAAGGGAAGAGATGGAGAGGTGATCTTGGGATATAAGGACTCAAGATGGATAGAGTGGGTGGAGGGACATAAGAACCCAAGATGGATGCAGTAGATGAAGGATGGGAGATTGTGGATGGAGGGATGTAAGGACCCAAAATGGATGGAGCGGATGAAGGAGGAATATGGACGGTTGTTTTGAGGTGATATGATAGAGGAGGAGGGATGGAGCATATGATTTGGTGGAGCTGGGAAGAGCCGACATTTCTTTGGAAAAGGCTCGTTGAGGACATCTAGAGGTTGTACCAACGTGTTTAGATGAGAGGAATGGTCAAGACCATGCAGATTTGTTCTTTGACTTGGATGGGCTCTAAAATACCTTGCTCGTGAAGGCCTAGACCTTTTCCTTGATAGTTCATGTTCTTGAGCATGTGATCCATTGTAGGATTTTTGTTATTCTGAAAACATGATGCGAGTCCATTATTAGGTGGGGGATGATGGGTGGAATATACACTGTGTTTTTCTTCTGCAAGGAGGCCACCATGGAAGAATGTGAGAGTACCAAGGGGATATGCAAGCAGTGTGGCGATAGCATTTTTAGGCGATGATGGGGGATCCTGAGAAGGAGATGGTGGGATAGCAGCATTTGGATGGGTGGTATCGGGAGAGGGAGTAGGGGATATGATAGTGTAGACACACAAAATGTACAAGTTGACATTGCGCATCTAACTCTGATCTACTAACATTGTTTCTTCCTAAATCATCCCTCAGTCTAACTGTTTAATCAAATTCCCTTATCTGATTAAATTCATCAATTTTTGTCTCTTAATTAAATAAATTATTTTTGTCTAATTAAGTCACTTTCCCTTGTTAATTAAATCAATTCATTTGATCTAATTATCCCTATTTTAATTAAATAATTAATTTTATTTAATTAAATCTCTAAAGTCTATCTATTAAATTGAATAAATTAAAATCTTATTTAATTTAATCTTACTTCAATCTCTTTAATTATATAATCAAAACATGTTTATTTAATTAAACTCATTAAATCATTTCCTCTCTTGTTTGATTTAAATTAATTCAAAAATCTAAGTCAAAATAAGTCAACTTACCTAATCATCATTAAACTAACATAATCATCATTTATTTAATCTAACCATGATTAAATACTAATCTCTCCTACTTGCATTCTCTAGATATCTCCACTTGCACAAATAAATCAATTTATTGATTTATTAAATCTTCATTTTCTCTCAACAAAGCATCTTTTGGAGGAATATTCTTCTATTTCAAATTCAAAATTTGAATGACATGTCCTTCCAACATGTCATTTATTCTCTCTTACAAGTCCTTCCAACAAGGCATTTACTTCTTCTTACATGTCCTTGCCTTGAGCCAAGTGGCATTTAATGCAATTTTCTTTCCCCCTCTTACATGTCTTTTCTCAAAATTCAAATTCAAAAATGCATTTATTGGCACATTTGTCAAAACTTGCTCATTCCTCATCCAATCACATGTTGACAAATGGCATTTTTCCATTGGCCAAATCTTTGTCCCACATTGCTCTATTTTGGCTTTGTTTCCATTTCAACATTCTATAAATAGAATGCTTCACCATGCATTTCATCATCCACATCTCAAGCAAAGTTACCATGCTAAAATACTTAGCAATTCTCATTCATCTCATTGAATCATAGCTAGGTTTTTTGCAGATTTTAGCTTGGAGCATACATTCAAAGTCTTCATCAAGTGGATCAATCATCTTCAATCAACATTTCATTCAAGGAGTTGGGAAAGGGCAAATCTCCACACCTATTTGCACCAACTCCCTCAAGAGATCAAGAGTTTGCTTGCATTAGATAGGATTTAATTGTTTCATTTGTGTTCTTCATTTTCATTTCTTATCTTTTGCAAATTTCAAATGGATTTCTTGAGGAATCATTGGTTTCTAATCTTGTGTTTGATCTAATTGTTTGCATGTTTATTGTGTTTGTGCAAGGTCTAGATTCAAATGGTTCACATATTGGCGCTAGAAGGATGGCGGATCAACAGATTCTAACACGTTTTTTTTAAAATTCGTCATTTTTTACAGTTTTGTTCATAAATCCCCGTTTTAGCGCGCTCGGTGACTTTTATAGCGCGCCCGGTCACTTTTATAGCACACCCGGTCACTTTTATAGCACGCCTGGTCACTGTTATAGCACGCCTGGTATAGCGCGCCCGGTCACTGTTGTAGCGCGCCTAGTCACTGTTATAGCGTGCCTGGTCACTGTTATAGCGCGCCTGGTTGAAAATAAAAATCAAAAGAAAGAGGAGCATGAGGAGGATATTTTGTCTAATCAGAGTGTTTTTTAACACTTAAGTGTTTGTTTAACACTTCTTCAAAGAATTTGTCTTCCTTCTCCTTCTTAGGACACTAATTTTTATTTGGGTCTAAAATGAACAATTTGATTTTCATTGCAAAGGGCTTAAAACGAATCTTAGGATAGACTTACTAGAGTTCGTTTTGGGTTAAAAATTGAACAAGCAATCTTCATATTTCATTTGGTGCTTAAAATGAATTCACAATTGCTTTGAAGGGTATAAAACGAACAAGTGTTTGAATTGTGTGATTGTCTTTTGAGTACGTATCCTCTCCCCTTGCACTTCGTGTGATCTATGGTGCAAGAGAAATACTCAAAATACATTTTATTGCTTTGAAACACTTCAATTTGGGCTTAAAAATTGAACATCTTGTGCGAGTGTGAGTAGGGGCATTTTTGCGTACATTCTCTTTCTTTGTGCCATCAAAGATCAATCGAGTTATGGATTGTGTCTTTGCTTGCTTTTGTTTATCTTAGAGGGCCTGCCTTGGGGAAAAAGTACTCACCCAAGCGACAACTCAACCGGTAACACTCTAAAGCCAAGAGTATTTCCAGCTAGGATATAAATGAGGGTTTTTGTTAAACGCCATAATCACGCGGTTGGCTCCAACAAGATGGATCCGAAAGGGGACTCTTGTCGTATGGGTCAATCTCCACGAACGGAAAGTCCTTAATAGAACCCATGTGCTAGAATTTGTCAAAATCCTTAATCTATTTGTTGGTACAAGAACGGTCATTCTAAAGCCACCCCACACTCTTACGGTCTTCTAGTAGTGATGTAGAGTGGCAGGGGAAGCAACACCTTTTTCAATAGCTTCAATAAATGCACACATCAACTTCACTATTCCTTCCAACAAGAAACTTGATCACCCAACTCAACTCACACAAAAAAATAGGTTTGAAGGACTTGGGGATGCTGTGTACACTCTCAAAATGTCAAAACAAGACCAAATAACCTGACTTTACACTTAAAAACTCCCATTCTCTCATCATTCTTACACAAGCCCGTGCAACCTTGCAACATTGCCAAATAGGATAGTCAAAATAAAAACTTATTAAAGGCATTAACCAAACAATTAAATCAGGTTTTAGACTTCTAACAAGATCGCCCACAAGTTCCTAAAAGCACAGGATCAAACACCCAAAACAAATGTATCAAAAGATTGATTTACAAGCCATAAACAAGGCTTAACTAGGCATGTACAAGGAAGCTTTCAACTTTTCAAGGCACACCCCAACACCCCTAATGCCTTTAAAAGACTCCAACAGGTTCCCCAAGACCCCTTTCACATATTTCATTCATTCTATTTCTTTAAAATACTCATAAATCAAAAGAAAAGCTTACAAATGATCATTTTCTGGACTGTTTCAAGGTAAAACCAGACCTAGGGCATCACATAACTTTTGTAAAACTCTATTTTTCAATATGAAACAAATTGTAGAATGTAAAGGAGTCCTAAATCTACCAATCCACCAGTTTTTAGATTTTTCCCACGGTGGAAATGGGAATTACATCCATTTTCGTGACCAAACCCTTGTTTTGCAAGATTTCAGACCCACTTTCACTAAAATTGATGTAACTTATTCAATTCTTAATGAAAATGAGCCAAATCACCACCAAAAGAAAGTAGACTCTGCCCTCTTTCAAAAAATTACAATTTGGAGTCCGTACAATTATGTACTAGGCTGTACCAAGCACGGAATCAGGAAAAAACGCTGTAAAAAACAGAAAAAACAAAGTTTTCTTCTTATTAAATGCTTCAAAACTTCAAAACTGCCAACAACAACCCAACCTCGACCAAAGGGAGGATTCTTAATCTTTTTTCCCATCATTTACAACTGCCCTCAACTGATTTTTTAAGGAGGGAACCATTAGTTAATGAAATTACATCATTAATGCTGATTTTATGCCAAATTTCCTTATGACAACTTTGCATTTTGAAGCAACTTTTTAATCCTAAAGACCTAAGACCTTAAAAACCATTCAAATGGCTTGGAATTAGCCTTATTACATTATTAAGACCCCCAACCTTGCACATTTACATAAAAATTCACATTTTTGCCTTCAAAGGCTACAAAAGCAACTTTTAGTGCAAGATTGCATTTTTTGCATATTTTGACTCAAAACTTAAAAACTCACCCTAGATCCTTCTCAATGGTCTTGATTGACCTTATTAATGACAAAAAGACTCAAAAATACTAATTCTAACCTTCTAACAACATTTTTTCATTAAATGAGCAAAAATGGAGGATGAGGTGTAGGTGCTCTTGCACCAAGTAGAGATGGAAAGCATGCCATGGGAGTTTCATGGGTGTTGATGCTTGGCTGCCCCGATTGACGTTAATGAGCCATGGAGGGGAGCCAGTGGGGTCAAGCATCTAACCATCCGCTAGAGATAAGCGTAGCTAGACTTGTCCAAGTGGGAATCCAACAAATATTGTCTTACACATCCATAGGATTGTACATGCTTTTGGGTTACAAAAACACATGCTTGTTCGTAAACATTGGAAAACAAACACTTAAACATGATCATGCAAATTTCAAACCCCTTTTGATAGAGCAAATACCTTTTGACAAATTTAAGTGTTGTTGCCTTCCCTTGGGATTATGTCCTTAGAGGTTTCTCATCACTTGAATTTATATCGTCATTTGCTCTAACTAGGGTTAACCTAGGAAATCCCTTTGCCTCAATTTCTTGGAACTCCCACACAACACTTTGTGGGAAGAAAAGGAATTTTGACATAGGACATCTTTAGTTTGAAACATAATCAAGAAAGTGTATTTGGTAAAAAGAAGTCATTAAAAGCAAAGATAAGCAATTGAGCCCCACACATGTCTTTTCAATGATTTCTCACAAGATCAAGATACAAAAACCCAAGAAAAGGAAACTTAGCCCAAAACAACATCAACAAAGACTCAAAAGGTTATATGATTTTAGAGAAAAGTTGTTGGCTAATTTCTATCGACATGCTTCAAGAGACAACCCCACTTTATATTCATTTTACTACACACAAAATCCAAGATTGTTTCAAGGGATTGGATACCTTGCTTAGGGCATAACATGTTCTTCAATACCTTGGTCTTGTTAAACAAAAGTCTAAACTAGGGTCATTCTAAGATCAAAACAAACATTCATCCATCAAAAACATCAACAACCATAAACATCTCACCAACATTTTGAGAAAATCTTGACACAACTATGCTAGGCTCCTTTGGTAGACATCAAAACTTTTCAAACATGAGACTTTGAATTCTTCAAACATCAAACTTGTTCAACTCAAGTGTGTGTGAATGAATCCTTTTGCACATGCTTAGTTGAATTATCACTTTGTTCAAATTAATGGTGGATAGATGCATCCTTCTCCCATCACTAATTTGGATTATCTTTTGGTTAGCTTGTGAGTAGACACATCCTATTCTCACTCCTAAATCAAATTATCCTTTATGAGCATTAGTTATCTTTTTTAGATCATCATCCAAACATCTTGGGGATATCTCTTGCTCAAACATCAACATTCAAAAGACAGAATTCAAAGTCTAAACATCAAACAAACATCAATCAAAGCAAACCCAAAGTACCTAGCATCACATCAAGATTTTCAATACAAATTCAAAACTTCCATTCTCACCCATATATCATACACCTTTCATCTTCACATCTTTGATCTTTTACACATCCTAGTTTGCTCTTTTATGGTTCAAACAAGATCACAACACAAGAGGAACATGGAGTTAAATCAAGAAACATCAACCACAAGTGATCTAAGCCAAAACATTCCAGAAATCCAAAACACACCACTTCCAGACCTCACTATCACTACACACGATCCACAAAAAGAGGTCTTGGTGGAAGACATCACACCAACAGAACTAAGTGAGGAAGAAGTTCTTGAGATGCTCAAACAACCAAAACTACAAAAGTTTCTTCGCGCAATGGCTAAAATAAATCCATCAATTCTCAACACTATTGAGGATGAGCTTCTTGTACCAAATGACCAAAACACCCTTCCACAATCAACCACTTCCATTACCACCATAGAACCTACTATCAATGAGGATGATACCCTCTTCAACACGCATCAAAATCCACTTTACAACCCACTTGGATTTATCGATACATCTGAGGTTCCTTACCATACCACCTCATCATTTTCCCTTGACACGCAAGTGTCTAGACCTTTGGTACAAGCAAGCTCATCCGAAATAGAGAGACCCTACGGATTTGTCTCTTCATTTGCACAAGAAAATTTTCCACCATTCAAACCATTCACACCTCCCACCACGTCAACACCATATTTTGGTTTAGGGATCTCCCCTTTACCTAAACTTCCACCTTTCCCTAACATAAATCGCCCCATCCAAATCAATTCATCCAACCAAGGGGGTACATCACATCTTTCAAACACACCATCCACATCAAACCAACGCATGATAGCTAATCAAAATATGGTCTCTCAAAGACCCACTATTTCGCTCATCTCTACCATTCCTACCACTTCACCTAGTCCCACCATTCCTATCACTTCACCCATCCCAAATGCACCTATCACCACATTCACCCCAACCACTACATCCACTATACCTCAAACTTCCACTACCCCCATCACATCCCTTACATCACAACCTCCCACCACCACCATCGCTCTAAGCGCATCTCAAACTTCCAACACAACTCCAATCCCACCACCACCACCATTGCGACCAAGCCAAGTAAGCCATTACAATGTTGCATTCAAAGCATACCAACAATTACTCCAACAATATCAAACAATTCAGCAAGCGCCTATAGCCATGCACGCTTCTCAAGCCGCACAAGCTACTCAAGCTGCACAAGCCGCACAAGCTGCACAAGCTACACAAGCTGCTCAAGCTGCACAAGCTGCACAAGCCACACAAGCTGCTCAAGTTGCACAAGCTGCTCAAGTCGCACAAGTTGCACAAGTTGCTCAAGCTGCAAAAGATGCCCAAGATGCCCAAGCACGAGTGCAAGCACAAGCACAGTACTCTGCACAACAACAAGCAGCCCAACAACTCGCATATCAGCAAGCGTTAGAGCAACACCAAGAGCAACAAGAAGCAACACAACAAGCCCTAGCTGACCAACAACAAGCATTGTTGGACCAACAAAAGCAAGCACAACAACAAGCTCTATTATCACAACAACAACAAGATCAATAACAAGCGTTGTTGAAAGCATACATGGCACAACAAGCAAACATTCCACCCATTCAAACACCCACTCCACCCCCCCAGAACACCTTCATTCCACCTCCTGATCCACAATTGGATGTCACTGCACAAATAAAATTCTTGTCACAACAAGTGCTTGACCTTCAATCAGGAAGAAAACCAAAACCACAAAAAAACCTATGCCCTTATCCATTTGATAGGAGCGTAGAAATGAAACCATTCCCAAAAGGGTTTGAGATCCCTAAATTTGACAAATATCGCGGAACGGGTAACCCTGAAGATCACATCAGGGAATTCCAAGTACATTGCATGGAGGTGGCTTACGATGAAACGTACTTGATGAGATTATTCCCAAGAAGCTTGGCTGGAAACGCTATTGATTGGTTTTCTCGACTTTCTGGAATCAAAAAATTCCAGGAAATCGTGGATGCCTTCATACATAATTATTCCTTCAACACTCCCATGGAGGTTAGCTTACAGGAATTATCATCTCTCAAACAAGGGAAAAATGAATCATTCGGTGCTTTCTTACAACGATGGCGATCCAAAGCTAATCAAAGCAAGTGGTCCATGCCTGAAGAGCAACAAGTGGGAACTATCATTGCGAATCTTGATGGGCCCTTGGCCTTCCACCTCAAAATGCAAAACATCACCACTTACGACCAGTTGATCCCTAGGGCACTCAATATCGAACGAGCCCTTGCCACACAGGGAGAAACTTCATCATATCAAGAAGGCCGCTCATCATCCAGTTATCATGACAAACCACGAACATGGGCAAAGAATCGTAATGTAACCAATGATGGTGTCGTTGACGCCAAAGTTGTCATTAGTGCCCCACGGAAGAACAATCCACCATCCCAACAACAACAACACCAAAATACCAATCAAAGCAATCGACAAGTCAATACTGTGGTCCAACCATCCCATAACCAAAACACAAACAACATTGATAATCAAGGAGGACCACAGCGAAACAAGTTCTTCCCCAAACGAAAATACACACTCCTTGGGGAACCTGCTGAAGCAATCATGAAAAGATTGGTAGATGAAAAATTGATAACGGTCCCTACACATAATAATTATCAAGAACCATCGGTCAAGCCACCATGGTATAATGAGAATTATCTTTGTGACTTCCACAAACTCAAGGGACACACGACAAACAACTGCATGAGGCTCAAAAATCTAATTCAAGACCTCATAGATGACAAAATCATAGATGTGGAAGCACCATCAGGAAACAAAGATCTCAAGATTTACACGAATCCGATGCCGAATCATGGCAACAAAGGAAAAGGGGCTTATAAAAATGTCAACCACACATACGAGGGTGTTGTCGCTTGTTTAGACGAGTTTTGTGGAGTCATCACCATCAAAGGGGCCCAAGCCGATTGTGGAGTCACCACAAGAGGTGGAAAGGTTACCATTGCAGCACCATCCCAACCAAGCAGAAATTCCACATCCAATCCAAGGTCTAACCCTAGTGGCTATAATGTCTTGGATCAATTGAAAAGAACCCTTGCACATATCTCCATCATGGAGTTACTCAAAATCTCATCTGCACACAAAAAGATTCTAGAAGAAGCTTTGGCGTCATCTACTGTCCCCGCAGATCTAGATGCAGAACAATTCCAAGCTATGGTCGCAAGTATCACCACACCTAACATTCTTACATTTTCTGAACAAGACTTCCCCACACAACCATCTCACAACCGTGCACTTCATCTGGAGGTGTACGTAAATAAAAATAAAGTCAAGAGAGTCTTGGTGGATGGAGGTGCAGGCTTAAATATTTGCTCCTTAAAGCTTCTAAAGAATTTGAACATTTCAGAGGATTCAATTGACAAAGGAAAAGGCATCACAATAAGAGCATACGATGACCAGGAAAGGGTATCCCAAGGCACCATTCAGCTTCCTGTTCAGGTTGGACCCGCCATCATGCAAACCAACTGTCAGGTCTTGGACCTCGATTTACCATACAACATTCTCCTAGGGCGACCATGGATACATGCAATGCAAGCTGTAGCTTCAACCTTTCATCAATGTGTGAAATTCACACATGAAGGTCAAGAGGTTACTATCCATGGAGATCCTGAGCCATTTGCCTACTGCAAAAATCTAGAGGCAAAATACTACAAGATCCCGCAAGTACCCAAGAATGATGAAGGCCCATCAACACCTTACGTGGATCCCGCCACTCTCACTTCTGCGACAGAGACACCCTCCACCCCCGCCATCCCCGCCTTTTCTGATATCAAAGTCATAATACAAGATGATGGTTGTGGAAACTATTCAATGCCTAAGAATGCTTTTGTAGTAGGAGAGCTACCACAATCTCCTAGATCAAGAGGACGACCACAATCACAAGAAGCTTCAACATCTCAAGGCTCCTATGAACGAAACCCTACCTTCACAAGTGCAGGAGATCTTGGTCAGGAAACATTAGAGGGGGACCTATCTCATCTCCTTTATCGAGATGATATACCGGCAGTTGAATTGCCTATGGATGAACGAAACAAAGGTATGAAGATGATGCTCTTGATGGGCTATAACCGGAACCAAGGGTTAGGCCAAGATAATAACGGGCGTGTAATACCCATTATACCTGAGAAGCAAATAAAAAATCTTGGCATTGGTCATCCTACTCCTAAGGTAACTGTACTTGGTCGAGGTGCCCAGGATAGACGGAACCGAACGCCTCCTCAGGAATCTGTAGCTACTCCAAAATCCTCCATGACTTTAGGAATGCCCACTGATTTAACTGAGTCACCAGAAATAGGATTACCTTTGCTGTTTGAGGATACTAATGTCCTTATGATTAGCACCTTGTCTTATGAGTCTGAAAACCAAAGCAATGAAATCCGATTAGTCTATCCCCAACTGATTGATTACGACCAACGAGGACCACCAATTCTTGACATGTTTGAAAACGATGAGGCGCTCTCAGAATTCATGGGACTTAGGGATGACATTCCATGTGGGGATCATAAGGCAGGTTTTATCATAGAGCTGGATACACATGCATACTATGGAGAAACGATTGAATCCCTCAGTCGCAAAAATAAAAAATTGAGAATAATCTCCAAGTCCTTGAGTGAAAACCACCTTGTGGCACTCTCCGACTCTGAAAAAGTAAAAAGAAAGGATGCATCCAATGGTGAAAACCTCTCTGAGGCACCTGAGGATGGGGGATTCAATCTTCCTCTTAGAGCTATACACCAAGAAAAGTCAGCTATGCTAGCAGAAAAGTGCAACCCCATCAATTTGGGAACACAAGAAACTCCTCATATTACATTCTATGCCGAGTCATTATTATGCAAAGAACAGGAGGAGTTGGCTATCTTCTTAAAGGAGAGGAAGATAAACTTTACATGGACCTATGCTGATATGCCAGGATTGGATCCAGAGGTAGTTGTTCATCACTTGGCAGTCTATCCTGAAGCTAAACTTGTAAAATAGAAGTTGAGAAAGATGCACCCACAGATTGCTCTATTAGTCAAGATGGAACTCCAGAAACTACTAGATGCGGGATTCATACGAATGATCGCCTACCCTGAGTGGGTCTCCAATCTAGTACCGGTTTCAAAACCAACTGGGGGCATAAGAATTTGTACAGACTTTAGGGACTTGAACAAGGCTTGCCCAAAAGATGATTTTCCATTGCCTAACATTGATATGATTGTAGATATGACCGCGGGGCATGAGATGCTTTCCTTGGTGGATGGATTTTCAGGCTATAATCAGATAAGAATTGCAGAGGAAGACCAACATAAAACATCTTTCACTTGTCCTTGGGGCACATACTACTGGAACGTAATGCCATTCGGCTTAAAGAATGCCGGGGCCACATACCAAAGGGCCATGACACTAATATTCCATGACATGATCCACAAAATAGTTGAGGACTATGTCGATGACATCTTGGGAAAATCCAAAAAGAGGAAGGATCATATATCAGTCTTGAGAGGCATTGAGATTGATCCAGCAAAGGTGAAAGCAATACTTGAAATGGAAGCTCCTAGGACATTGAAACAACTGAGAGGTCTCCAAGGTAGGCTTCAGTCAATTCACAGGTTCATAGCACAATTAGCAGACAAACAAATCCCTTACTCTCACTTACTCCACAAGGGGGTAACATACAAATGGGATGAAAAATGTGAACAAGCCTTCAACAAAATCAAGGAATATCTGTTAACACCTCCAGTACTAAGGCCTCCAATTCAGAACAAACCATTGATCCTTTATATCTCAGCAACTGCAGCAGCCCTTGGTGCTCTCCTAGCACAACATGATGAAAATGGAATAGAAAGATCCATATACTACATCAGTCGTACAATGGTGGGCCATGAGTTAAACTATACATTCATTGAAAAAGCTTGCCTAGCAGTGGTGTTTGCATCCCAAAAATTCAGACACTACATGTTGGCACACAAGATCAAACTCATAGCTAAAATTGATCCCTTAAAGTATCTTCTTTCAAAGGCAATGCTTACGGGAAGAATGGCTAAGTGGGTAATGATATTATCAGAATATGACATTGAGTATGTGGAGCGCAAGGCAATCAAGGGACAGGTCATTGCAGACCAACTGGCAGACGCACCTATCTATGCAGAGAACCCACTTGTTTCAGAATTTCCAGATGAATCCATTTTCAACATTGACATAACTACTCATTGGAAGCTATACTTTGATGGATCCTACACACAACATGGGTCAGGATCTGGTATCTTCTTCATCACTCCACAAGGGGATTGTATACCAAGATCATACAAACTAGCATTCCCTTATACAAACAACATTGCAGAATATGAGGCTTTAACTATAGGTCTCAGGATAGCAGTACAGTGGAACATTATGACATTGAAGGTATATGGAGATTCATAGCTTATCATAAATCAAGTGAACAATGAGTACCAAACAAAGGATGATAAGCTAACTCCATACAAAAGGCTGGTGGAAAATCTCAAGGAATCTTTTGTTGACATCACATTCGAGCAAGTACCAAGAACCAACAACAGAGCAGCAGACATAATGGCAACTATTGGATCACCCTTAGAGATCCCTCGAAATGTTCTAAAATACGACTTCTTAGTAGAGCAGCTTCTCGTACCAGCATTCAAGGTACCAGAGTCAGAATTTGTGGGCGAAATCATTGGTCCGAACGATCAGTGGTACCAAGACATTTACACATACCTTAGGATAAGTATCATTCCCGCCGATTTGCATTCAAGCCTTAGACGAACCTTTATCAAGAAAGCATCTCGTTTTGTCATTTTAGGAGAAACCCTATATCGCAGAAGCATAGAAGGAACCTTACTAAGATGTCTTAACCCTGAGGAGGCTTTGGCTGCCCTAACTGAGGTGCACAACGGCATCTGTGGTTCTCATTCGAGTGGCATGACCCTGTCTAAGAAATTGTTGAGGAGTGGGTATTACTGGCCTACCATGGACAGAGAGGCACATGAATACGCCAAGAAGTGTCTACAGTGTCAGCAACACGGGGACCTCATCCATGCTCCAGCTCAAGAGCTTCATCCAATCATCACACCATGGCCCTTTTCACAGTGGGGACTCGATCTCATTGGAAAAATCACACCCACCTCATCCAACGGCCACAAATTCATTATAACTACAACTGAGTACTTCACCAAGTGGGTTGAAGCCATACCTATGACCTACATAACAGGAAAGCAGATCTCAAAGTTCATCCTGAACTATCTCATATGCCGCTATGGTGTTCCACAAGCTATTATCTCAGATAATGGGACACCATTCAAAAATCAGGAAGTCCGTGACCTATGTGATAAATTCAAAATCCAACATCGCTTTTCCACCCCATACTATCCCCAAGGCAATGGCCAAGCAGAAGCTACAAATAAAACCATCCTCAAAATCCTTAAGAAAACAGTCAATGACGCAGGTCGTGACTGGCATTTGCAGCTTAATCCTGCCCTTTGGGCTTACCGAACCAACATCCGCACACCCACTGGTGCCACACCATTTTCCTTGGTCTACGGATCAGAGGCCATCTTGCCCATTGAGATCGAGTTACCATCCCTCAGAGTATCATTGCAAAACCTCATCACGGACGAAGAGTATCGAGTTTCAAGACTGAACGAGCTGGAACTGTTGGACGAGCGACGTCTGGATGCTTTAAACCATCTGCAAGTGTATCAGAATAGACTGAAAAGGAGCTACAACAAGAAAATCAGAAGCAGAACTTTCTAGGTTGGAGAATTGGTGCTAAAAGAGAATCAGAAGAATGTCTTGAACCCAAATGGCAAGGGCAAGTTTGAACTCAACTGGCTGGGACCCTTTGTCATCACAGCAAGCTACAAATCAGGGGCATATCAGTTATCAACACCCGAAGGGGAACCCCTACAGGAGCCAATGAATAGCTCCCATCTCAAAAAGTTTTATGCCTAAATCTTTCAAGGTATAGAACCAAAAAATCCAAAAAATCATAAAAAGTCCTAAAAAAATGGTTACTTTGGCGAAAACCTGGCAAACAGGCGTCTTGGTGACAAATAAAAAATCCAAAAAATCAAGAAAACAGTAAAGAGAAAAAAATCGTCCTCTAGTGAAAACCACTTTAGTGGCACTTTGGGCAAGTACCTTGGTGAAAACCTGGTAAACAGGCACCTTGTGTAAATAAGCACTCTCCATCCATCTTGGTCTCCGTGACTTGCTTTGCATCATTCACTCACTCATCGCATATCGTCGCATTTCACCCTTCCATCCGCATCTGCACCATAGCTTGGTCTTTCATTTGTGTCATGATTCCTCCTAGAGCTACTCGGCCCACTTAAAAGGTCAGTTTGTCCTGCCTATATCGGAGTAGTCTATCGCCTCACACTGGGGGCACGTTCTCATCGGATCGGATTCGTGTATGATC